>CAKNYM010051351.1:5086-90732 GCA_932195095.1 Andricus curvator | reverse complement strand
TAAATGAATAAATATATATATATATATATATATATATATATATATATATATAATACATATATAATAATGACAGCATTTATTTTATATTTTACATTGTACATTTATTCGGAAAGAAATCGGAACATTCGGAACAAACATAAACTAGTGGGACACTGCGACATTTATTCGGAAAGAAATGGGAAAGGTTCAGAAAGAAGTAGATGCAGTGGGGCACTTCGGAGAAAGTGTGGAAATGCGTCGGAAACCTTCGGAAAGAGAGGCGTTCGGAAAGAAATCGGAAGCAAAGGTCCCATACAATTCGGAAAGAGTCGGAACGGAACCTTCTTTCCGAGCCTTTCCGTTTCTTCCGCTAGGGATATATACATAATATTGGGAATGGACAAATATTAGGAATAAAATTCAACTGCTAGAACTACATCTAATGCTTGGGGTTATAAATAAAGCGTATAAACACATACAAGTGAAGTATAAAATTGACAGTCCAGCATTCGCGGGTAATTCTTGTAAAATCTTTTGAAAAAAATCCATATACTGCATGGAATCTGTAGCATTGGTTCTTTAAAATATTTTCGGTGTTTAGTGACTTTCAAGTCGTAGTTGATTCTTATTTTTCTAGAAAACGAAAATACTTAAATTATAATTCTGAGTATCAGCAAGGTTATTGCGATTTGAACAATAGAGGCAGATTTGCTATGATGCGAAATCTCTGCTCCAGTTTCACCTTACCCCGCCCACCACAACCTCTTCCTAGAGGTACAGGGAGTGCAGGGGCATAGCGCCCCATGTGCAAATTTTCCCGGGAATAGAACGGGCGTTTACTCTCGGGAATCGAACGGGAATTTATCGGGAGTCCAGCAGGATTCGACCGGATTTTCCCGTTCTGCATTATTAATGCTCATCTTACCAAGCAGTAGGACAAAAATGCTTTCGACTCAACAGATAACTCAAATTTCTAGAGACAGGCACCCTTTTTTCCGAAACAAGACTTGGGAAGAGGCGATGGAAATAATTCAGGGCACCCCAAAAGATCCGTTTCTTATGAAAACCGTTAAAACCAATCATTGTAATGTTTATTACTCGAAGCGTAACCTGAGCTATAGAGAGATGTATATTGACGGGAATATTCAACAAAGTGCTTGATATTCATTTATGGTCGTTGGATGAAGAAGAATAATGTGCATGTTTGTACATTGATTGTAAGCTGGTAATCATAAATAAATATCAAGCCCCTGTCAAAATTAATCATATTTACTCAGCATCAGATTCATGCGCCCCAGACCCTGAATCCCAAATATGAGCGAATTAACCCACGCGCTACGAGCAAAAACGAGTTATAGATTTAACTCGTTTTGCTCGTAGCGCGTCGGCCAACCCATTTTTGCCCGCACTCATATTTCGATTCGGTTCAACTTCAACTGAACTTTTGATTCGTTTTTGGGTACGATGATATTTTTGTTTTATTCGCGCCTGGTTGATCAAGAATGAATAAAATTGAAGGGCATATCTCCATAATAGCTCAAGCGCAATTTTAACGATTTTTCAGAAGAGTCAAAAAACGTTCTCAAAAATCGAATTTTTAATTTAGAAGAAACGAATATATTATACTCCTGAGATACATCAATGCTGAATTGATGCCTGAAAAGTTTGATTAGAAAATTATATTATATTTCGAAAAAATTAGTGATAATTATTAAAAAATTTCATTTCATTTTTAATACGCATAATATTTTGCAAATAAATTATCAATACCATGGTGCCCTAGAAATAATTTGGTTCCCATTGCGTGGAATTGGAAAACTAAAATAGGAATGATTGCACGAAAATAGCTTCACGGTGATTGGCTGCGATTCATCACATGATTCGCACTAAATCTAAACAATTTTGTAGACAAAAAGAGTTTTTATATTGAACTCATGAAAGCTATTGAATTTTTTTTATTTGATAAACAAAGTTTTTAAGATATTATCGACATCAGCTATTTATGATGTAATAAATAAAGTTTTTCCTACGAAATCAACCAAATATTACTCGGCAATGATACCTATAGTTATGATAGTTACTAATAGCTTGGTTCTTTCAACGTAATCTAATCTTATTAACTAATTTATAAAACGTTAGGGATATTTAAATGACAATCGACAGTTATTATTTTTAAGAGCAATCCTTTTAACAAATTTGTATTATCTCATGTATTTATAAACTAAAAGTTTCCACTTTTTCACCCAGGAATTAACAGCCAATTATTTATTAACCATTTATTGCTATTGATCAATAAAGATTGATGATTGTGTAAACACAATTAATGAACAAATTTTTGGCTATTTTCAATATTTAAACTTTGTTATTTTAATGCGTAATCAACTGTTAACAACTAATTTTTGAACTTTTCTTAGACACTTGAATGACGATCAATTATTGTTAACAAGAAAAATTGGTTTATAACACATTTAGTAAAAAGAGCAATAGTTAATCGTTATCCAAGTTTCTGAAAAGGTTAGAAAATTAATTATTAACGATTGATCAAGTTAAAAAATAAAGTTTAAGTCATGGAAAATAGCTAAATAATGAATTTTTCCATTGAGTTTGTTCAATAATCAATTTTAATTATTTGTAATATGGAATCGTTGACTCATTGCGCTACCTGACTTTTTCCTACCAGTTACTTATAACGTTTGGATCTGACTTCGGATCACAAACAGTATTTTTGTTTAGTTTTACATTTTTTTTCAATTCGATTAGCAGTTTAAATCAAGAAAATCACTTTCTTTGAGTAGCAGACCTAATGGACATTTCTCCTTTTCTTCTGGGGTAAGTTGCCTAATATCATAGGGCATCTTCATGTATATTTTCATCCTTCTTCGAGACATATCGTATATTCCACGAATAACCTTCTCTTCGTCAACTATTGCAAGGGCATTACCTTGGGGTGTGGATATTACAGTATATACTTGGGTAATTGGTATTATGTGCGTATATGAATGTGCTTTCAACTTCGTTTGAAGTCTTCTTGTAGTGACCGGAAAAGAGTATGTGTGTACGTGTAATCCTGTTCTTAATAGCTGGTGCTGACAAGAAGGGGCGGCAGGAGAATGAGAAGGATGAATTCCGGCGGTAGGACGATGTTCAATAGGATGCAGTTCGACGGGAGGTTGAAGTCCTAAGGAAATACCACGTGCGACAGGTGAATGAGGTCTGCCAGGAGAATAAGGTCCGCTAGGTGAAGAATGTCCGTAAAGATTACTTTCGCTATGAGAGTAATATCCGGACTGCGAGCTTAATTCTATAAGAGGAAATATAAATGCATGCATTTTAATACTCAAACTATGAGTTAGAACGACTAAATAGAGGCATGCAATACGTTCTTAGTTAGTTGCGGCTATCTTTATTTATACACATATGAATTAGTTATTAACAAGCATCACGAAAACCTCTTGTGGCAACATTGTATGTTAAGAGGGCATTGGGGGAAGTCTGCCCGAGAAAAATTCTTGATAGCTTGACCATCAATTCAAGAAACAATCTGTTCTTCGATTTTTCACGAATTTTAGATTAACCGCTACGCAATATACACAGTTCACTAAGAGAAGACGTAAGGTTTGCGCATGAGGGAGAAATATTTGGGTGTAGGAGTTTCCTTTCCCTTTTTTTATACATAGTTTTTTTCATTTTTCTTCTCATTAGTCCAAGTTTCATATTTATTGATTTCTTGGTGTTCTTCGGTAAAGGTGGTCGAAGGCTCGGTCGAAGGGTTGTGACCAAATGTGAACAATAGCAACCTCGAACTTTTCAACAATTCCCGCCTTCACGGAAAGAATTTATGATAGGCTGCGTGAAGGGATCCAAAATTCGTCAGTGTTTGGGCCTTCTCTCGGTGAACAGAGGACAGACTTAGTCCAGTCATCTAGACCTTTTATCCCCTAATATTTAGAGTATATTTTTTCTCTTAAATACTTCATTTAGGGGTGCATAATGAGAGGTCAGGTTTTGTGACAAGGATTTTGGTCCGCAACACGGAAAATTATCACGTCTTTTTTAATTCATCTGTTGTCCATTTTCAGATATGACGATCAAGATCCAAGCTACAGAGAAACGAAAAATAACATGTGAGTTGTTGAAAGACCGTAACTCCTAAACTAATATGGATAGAAAAATAATTTTTGTTAGTTTTGCACAGAATTTTGCCTACTTTAATTTTGGTAAGAACATTTTTAACTTTTGGGTGCATAGAAAAGCAACAATACAGGATTTGTATAAAAAGTATCGGGAAAAGTTTCAGAAAAATAGATTTATTTCAGATATTGCTACAAAACCTTATAATTCTTCAAAGTACATTCCTTGAGCGTCGAAACACTTTTGCCAGCGGCTTTTCCACGACTCGAAGGCTCCCTGGTAAGCGGATTCCGGATGGTCCTTAAGGGTACGCGTGCAAGCTTCTTTGAAGGCACTTAGGGTCCCATGGTGGTGTCCTTCGAGGGAGAATTTCACTTTTTGGAATAGAAAAAAGTCTGCTGGGGCCAATGCGGGACTGTAAGGGGGTTGGGGAATCGTCACGACGCGACGCCGTTTTGCGTCAGGTAGTCGGTCACCGTGGAGCAGGTGTGGCTGGGTGCATTGTCGTGATGCAATTTCCAATTTAACACCTGCTCCAAAGTGACTGACAACCTGACGGAAAACGGCGTCGTGACAATTCCTCAACCCCCTTACAGTCCCGACTTGGCCCCAGTAGACTTTTTTCTATTCCCAAAGCTGAAATCCCCCCCTTAAGGACACCACCATGGGACCCTAAGTGCCGTCAAAGAAGCTTGCACGCGTACCCTTAAGGACCATTCGGAATCCGCTTACCAGGGAGCCTTCCAGTCGTGGAAAAGCCGCTGGCAAAAGTGTTTCGACGCTCAAGGGATGTACTTTGAAGAATTTTAAGGTTTTGTAGCAATATCTGAAATGACTCAATTTTCAGAAACTTTTCCTAATACTTTTTATACAAACCCTGTACACTGACATATGGTATTTTGCACATTAAAAAAAAAATCTTCCGTGTTGTGGGACAAAATCCTTGTCACAAAATCTGATCCCTTATTATGCATCCCCAAAGTAAGTACTTGAAAGAAAAAAAGGTACAATTCTCATCTTACGAAAATAGAGGGACACTCATCCGTTAGACTCAGACTCAGTTTCGGATTGAACTTGGTGTTGGTTCAGGTATTGCAAAGGATTGATAACTTGCTTCGGATTGGATCAGATACAGATTTCGGAATGATTCGGATTATTTTTTAATTAATTCCTATCCGTAACTTTGCCAGGATTGGGATAGAATGTGGATCAAATCACATAAATTTCCTCCAAAATATATCCCGAATTATAAGCTTTCTCGAAACGTTGACGTAAGGCTTACATTTTCATATTTGCGGAAAGCTACCCGTGAGATGTTGTGCTTTCTGGTCTGCAATTAAAAATGTACTTAGAACTATAGATATGATATTATATTTACCAATAGAATCAATGCTGATAACCAAGGATAAAACCAGAGTATAGACAATCCTCATTTTTTTCAAGTAGAGGAAAGACTGATTAATGCACGAATGAAGAATGTAGTTAACAATGTGCAAATAATGAAAATTCTGGTGCTTTATTATCATACTAAAGTCATTATCTTATGGATTGTTGGCATCAAGTTTACCTTTCTGAAACATTTATACATCATAAATAATTTCAATGAAAGAAATATATGCACTTAATTCGTTAAAACTGATATCAAAATTTATATAATTTTTTGTGTTTTAGGAAAATCTGGTTTTTATATGGAAAATTTATATTTATATAGTGACTATTTTAACAGCCAGGTGAAATTTGCTTGTAGTAGAAAGGTTTTATGAAAATCTCGTATTATGAACGAATGAGGCTAGATTCAGTATATGAATTTATGAATGCAATGTCAAATAGTAAAAAAATTCGGTTAATTAAGATAATTGTTCCATTTTGAAGGTGAAAAGTTTGATTTGTGTATTTCTCACTTATTGTGACAGTTGCGAAAAAATCATTGAAGCTTGTAGTATTTGACTCCAAATGCATTAAAACTATGTTAATATTGATCTTCTGACTTTTCCGAAGAGCGTCATGTGCTGCAAAAAGCTAAAGTTAGTTAACATTTGTAATTAAAAGTCTTATTTCAATACTATACATAAGCGTTTAATGCAGCGCGGACGGCCATTTTAATGTGAAATATAACCTCGATTTTTTTAAATTTTCAAATGAATATAGATATATGATTTTAGTGAAATTGAGCGTTAAATTGTTAGAAAAATATTTTTCATTTTCAAATAGATAAAATTAAGTGCGCGCCGCATTACCCAACAGGCAAGGAAAATTGATGCACATGGAGTTTTTTAAGATTTAGTAATTAAGTATTTTAATTGATATAGATGCAATTTTTCCTATGAATAAAGCACAGCTAAGATATTGAACTACTTCTTACTTTCTGCTTTTAATCCTCCCCTTCTTCAATCAACAAAACTGATTTGCATTCAACATTTCTCAAGGAAGGTTTCCCCCACGTGTTTTTGGATGTCTCACCCGCGTAAGTCATAATCCTCTCACTTTTTATTTTATTTATTTTTTTGTTTGAAGAGGAGAATTGTGAAATGCTTTATGCACTGACCACATTCGAACATTAGGGACCATAAAGTTTATAGTCCCTAAGGAACGAATGTGAGTATGGGACTGACCGACGGCCTTACCCACTAAACGAACTCCTTTGTCCCTGTGAACCCATGTTCCCGGAATCCGCTTTCGCATTACTTCAGGAACATGGGAGTAAGGCCATTTCGCCGTGCCTCGGCGCTCATCACTTGTACCATCTTGGACTTCTTCTGGACTTCTTCGCGGACCCTTTTGCCCTGCTCGTCTGAAGGTTGCTGTTCGCCCTTTGGTGATCACCATTAATCCTGTTCTAGCAAAAATTTCCATGATCCTTTTCCCCCTTGAATCTGGATGAAGTCCTCGAGGAGGTCCAACTTTTCCTGGAAGTCAAGGATACTCTCGTTGGGGGTGAGGCAGCAGCTGACATAAGTAATGCCTTTGCTCCTCACCCACACGAATCCGTTTCCGGCTCCATGTGTACCAAAAAGAACTTTCCCTGGATCTGGTATCCAGATGGCTGCCGTGCCAAGGGTATCTTCAAACCATGTCAAGCTATTCCTTGCCTGGTATTGCTCACTTATGATCAGCATGTCAACCTCTTTTTCGACAATTAGATTTGTCAAAAGGTCGTCAGCCAATCTGCTCCTGTTAAGATTCCCCTGTAGGATCCTGATCATTGGTTGTTGGTTTTCTCCCTGGCCAGTGCCTATCGGAAGACTTTGCATGAGCGCGATCCTGGAACATGTTCAATAACTCCGGATTTTCCTCCAGTTTGCACAAAGTACGCACTGAACCCCTTTACCGCACATGAATCAGAGGGTGGTGCGATCCGGCTCCCTGCAGCCTCTGGATTGGCGTGCATAGCCCAAGCACTTGAAACACCGGCCTAGAGTTCTAGAGTTCTCCGTCTGATTTGCTGTATATCCAACCCACTTTTATACGGGAGGATTCCAACAGTTTGTTGGCTTCTTGTTCATTGATTTGAACAATTGCTAGGATTTGTTCTCTTCTGTTGGGTTTCGTTATCGAAACCTTCGCGTCTCCCGTTTTTCCGTCGAGGTCTCGCTTAAGCGCATCTTCGACGACTTTTTTAGTGGTAACACAGTCGAGGTCCAATAGTTCGAGCGTGACTCTGGACACAAGATTTCTCATAGTACCCATGTCCCCCAGTTTCGTCTGAAGGGCCTCGATGAAGGCTTTTATGTCCTTTGTTTGTTTTCCCAGTTCGAGCAAGGCGTCTCCGTTCCGAGTTCGGCGGACCAACTTGATATCCGTCTGGTTTCTTTCGGTTTCACCTTGCTTTTTGTATCTCGTAGCAAATCAGTATAATTCTTTCGGCTTGCGGGTTTTATGAGAAGTGCTTTTGAACGTTGTCTCCTGCCAACCTTTTGATGGCGTGTATTTTCTCTTCCTGTCTTTTCCTGCATTTTCTCTTTGGGGAGTGGCATTCAGAGTTGGTTGGGTGATTGCCTTCCTTCTAACCGCGACTATTGTCCACTTGACGGGTGTTGACTCGTCCCTCTTTCTTTTATCGATCGACGTAGCTGCTTGGCTTTCTTCTGGGCTTGATGCCGATCTCTTATTTGTAGACGGAGCAATAGGTGTGCTCGCGAGTCTTCTCTTCTCTCGCGCGAGGTCCAGCGATAGAGCAGTAAGACTAGCCTGCGCCTTCTTCTCTTTCTCTCGCTCTTCATTGAGAGTTTGAAGAGCAGCCTTCATTTTCATAAGTCCATCTTTGATAACTGTACTTATGTTCCTCTGCCGTTCCCTGGCATCATACATATTCGCCGTGGTTGTTTCCATTTGTCCGATTATCTTCCTGATGGAGGTTTCAGACTTTTCGAGCTGCATCATTAGAGCAGTCACCTGGTCCGTTGTCTCTCCTTCTTCATTTTTTTGGCTTTTTCTTAAATTATTTTTGTATGCTTGCCCCCCCCCCCAAAATCCATTGGACCGGCACTGACCACCGGGGCTGGAACCCGATCGGAATCAGTGGAGAGATTTCTACTAACTTGGGGTAGTTTCTGAATAAAGAAAGAAGATAGGGAAGATAAAAAGGGATTTAATAGTGTCATTTAATTTTCAAGGGGTTTCCTAATTAATATTTAAACAATAATCTAAACCCAATTTTCGTGACATAACATATCTCCTTTTATTCTTGGTGCATCGGCCGGCAAATTAGAGCCAATGAGACCAAAGATGAGCAAGTATGAGCGCGCCTAGGGCGCGCCGTTGTTGTATCTAGCTCTTCGCGCTCGATAATATATTTACCTCGCGCTTCGTGCTCGGCTTTTATCGGTTTTCGTACATCGTGCTCGGCTTAGATGAAAAGAAGAAATTTACTTGCAAATATTATAAAGTAGACAAAACCTCTACGTTTTAAGCGATTGTTAAATTTGTTTTTATTTTAGATTAAAAAGGAAGTTTCTTTACTTAAGGCTCTATCGGCCTTAAGGAACACATTCTCATTACAATACCCACACACTTTTTTGAAGTCCAAAGAAAAACCCTTGATTGCTTAAGAAACAGTTTTGGTTTAACTTAATGAAAATGCTACAAAAAGAAATTTTTTTTCACATAAAACCAATACCTTCTCATTAGGATGAGAATGTAAAAATTTGATTTTTTGTTTATTTTGTAATGTCATTTTTCACGATTAAAACAAAAACTATTAATTTTAGGATAATTTTCATCTAATAATCTTTTTTCGTATCTTTCATAGTCTGAAAGCAAAATGGAATTTTTTATTTCATTTTTTATATGTTTCATGGGGTCAAAATTGGAATTTTTTATTTTTCAAGAAAATTCAAAAAGTTGTTATGATAATGTTGTAGTACCTGCAAAAAGCAACGTTTTTCTTCTCTTGACTTTCTTTCATATCGTGCGTTGTTTGGCTTAAAATGTTGATTTCCGTTAGTTTTTTTGGATTTTGAAAATGCTATAACTCTGATAGTTTTCTTTTTATCGAAAGAAGTCGTAACAATAAATTGTTCAGATTTTCAAGTACGGCTTGAAAAAATGTGCAAAAGGTCAATCCAATCTGATAATTTTTTCGAAAGTTATCGTGCCTACAGACAGACTACAGACAGACACCTTGGTAAAAATCGTTTTTTCTAGCTCAGAGGGTCTCAAAACGTGGAGAGTTGATGAAAACCGACTAAGTCAAATTTTACATAAAACCAATACCTTCTCAGATGAGAATATAAAAAAGCATAAGACCTGTAGAAGTTGACTACACACACGCACACAGACATCTATATATTTTACATACTGAAATTTTGCAACCCATTTAATTTTTATTTCCCTACATTTTAAGCACCATTTTTTTAAAATTATTATGCACATTTCTCATAATGCCATAAATGTTTGACCCAGATCCAATTGATAAAACTCCATGATTAACATGTTCCTGAAACTAAATATTATCTTACACCATTACAAATATATAGAAAAAAATCAAACCCTTCCCTATAAATAAGAAAGCAATTAAATTTGAAATTGGAAAAGCATCAAGATGCGAAAATTTTCATTGTCCGATAATAAATTCACAAAAAAAATTGAATTTAGTCAAAATTCCTACAAGTAAAAATAAAATCAACAACCTTGAAATTCCTGCTTATTCAATTGAAAATTCGCCTAACGAATCAACATGTGATTTGACACTAAATGACCCGCCGGATGCAAGAACCAGCCCGACGCTTGAAAACGCGTAAAAGTATTGTCCGATCGTCTCAAAAAATGAAAATTTTCGAAATCAAAAAATCAATTTTTTGAAAATGCAGAATTGTAGAGAATAATGAAATAAAACTTTTTCCCATTAGAAATTTTTTCGCCAAACGTTTATTTTTAATAATAAAAACGAAATATTGAAAAAAAGTTTCTCCCTGATTTATTTAAGTTTTAAAACTTAAATCGTTCTAGCTCGGCCAAGTAATATTGAAATGAGTTCATATTTGCAGGACATATTCAAAATACTCTAGCGATGCCTAGGAAATCATGAAAAAGTTAACAATAGCTTATTGTTTAATAATTTTTAATAGCAAAATGAGGTCAATCGATAATTGTGTTTTCTTGGTTTCGCCGGTAAAAAGTATCTAGGTAACTTCGACTTTCAAAGAACTTCCAGTGAGTCATTTGTTCAGCAATGTTGAATAAAGTTTTTTGAAAAATCTCATATCGATTCGTTAAAAATATACTGAGATATTGAGATTTGTAAAATGTAATCGACGTCTGCCCGCGCTGTTAGTTAATGCGTCGTGAGGACTGATCTGTCAGTCAGCGTTCTCGAAGTTCAGTCTGCGCGCGTAGACGTCGAGTACTTTTTCCAAATTTGAATATATCAGTGAATTTTTAACGAATAGATATGAGATTTTTCAAAAAACTTCATTGAACATTGCTGAACAAATCTCTCACTGGAAGTTGTTTGAAAGTCGAAGTTGCCTGAAAACTTTTTACCGGCGAAACCAAGAAAATACAATTATCGATTGACCTCATTTTGCAATTAAAAATTATTAAACAATAAGCGATTGTTATTTTCTTCACGATATCATAGGCATCGATAGATTATTTTGAATACGTCCTACAAATATAAACTCATTTCAATAATATTTGTCCGAGTTAGAACGATTTATGTTTTAAAACTTAATTAAATCAGGGAGAAACTTTTTTTCAATATTTCGTTTTTATTAGTAAAAATAAGCGTTTCGCGAAAAAAATTCTAATGGGAAAAAGTTTCATTTTCTTATTATCTACAATTCTACATTTTCAAAAAATTGATTTTTCGATTTTGAAAATTTTAATTTTTTGAGACGATCAGACAATACGTCTACGCATTTTCGAGCGTCGGGCTGGTTCTTGCATCCGGCGGTTCAAATAACGAAAATACTTTAGAAGAAAATAAATTACAAAAAACACCTTCCCACAGATATAAAATCTGAGATATCACACCTATTCAATCACTAATACTATAAGCAATAATAACATACTACCCAGTATGACGCTTCCCAATAGTCAACCAGTGTCTAGAAAAATCAGTTATTGGGCACGGACATGACCTTGACATTAACCGGACATGACAGGCAGCGCCCGCGGAGGCCATAGCCTAAAATCCCTTATGGATAGAAATGTGAAATTTACATATGTTAGCACGTGTGCATTGTTTTTAAATATAATAAATGAATAAATGATTGCTTTGAAAATGTATACAACATTTTTCAAAACGAAGCAAAATAATAGAGGAAACTTTATTGCAAAAAGATTTTGTGGAAAATTTGTCTACATTCCAGCTAAACCTGTTCTAGTTTCGTTGTTGGTTATGAACATAACCTTAAAAATTACCGGTCGAATGTCAGCAAGCAGATTGATAATGAATATTTTAATTAAAACAGGATTTTAAGCTATAAGACATTGTATCGATTTTCACCCTGAAACACTCAATAAGGGAAAAAGTTTAGAAGTAATTCATGTGGTGAGGGTGCAGGAGTTGAAAGTGAATGGATCAATCAAAATTCAGTGCAGCGTTATCACTGTTATCGGACGAACGTCTGTTAGTTCTCCCCCATATGACGTTAAATTACAGGTGTTTATTAAATAAAAAATATATTGTAACATAAAAAGAAGTATTAGGGAAATCTATAATTATAATTATAAATTTCCTAACACCACAAAACAATTCAAGTTGCCTTTCCTAGCTTTTTGGCTGCGTTCTGTCGCTTCTGCCATAATCAACAAACCTAAGGAAAAAGTTTGTTCACATAACATAGCGAATTAATTAAAAAAAGCTTCACTTAAAACTCAAGACAACTGGTAAAATACTCAATGTAATTTAAATTAAAATAAAATATACTCCAAAAATATTCTGGGGTAATTAAACTTTCTAACCTAGAAATCTGATAACTAGCATTACTTTTACAAAAATAATAGATCGTATAAATATGCGAATATATATAATATTACTTACCCAATTAACAAAATAATTTGTCCAGATACCTTTTTCGAAAAACAAGATTATTGAAATACTTGACGTGATATTTGTGATCTGTCATAAGACAGAGAAATTCAAAACTCAACTCCGATCAAACCGTTTAATAAACTCGAGCACAATTTTTTTTCCCCCTAAATCGAGATTTTATCAGTTTTCCTGCAGGCACTCTCGTTATCTAATAGTTAAACTCTTATTTTCAGTATAAATCTATTTATTTTCAATCGCATCTAAACAAATGGAATTCTTCCATAAGGAATTGCCACTTTTAGGCAACAGATGGCGCCAGGTTGTTTCCGTGGCCGTACCCAATATAATGCTTTATTCGCTGGTAAGAACCGGAATTAGAAATACACATTGGAGAATTAGGGGGACGGGCAGAGTTAAGGAAAGGAAACCTAATAAAAATCTCACAATAGTCGGAATCTTACATACGAAATAGTAGGTAATTTTCAAAAACACACAAAATGAATATAGTGTAAGAAGAAATAATAATATGCCAATATTTTAGAAGGAGAGGTCATATTAAGATATCCTGGTTTCAGATAAATAAACCCCAATTCCAATTCCCAATTCCAAAGAGAAAATTCTAATCACATCCCTTCCCAGTACATAACGCGAATCAATAATTATAATTGTCAATCCCAAAATCGATTCCAAAACAGCCAGTGAAATCCACCAAATCAAGAGCAATTCTAGAATCAAAAGTGGAACCCGAAACATCAAAATCAATTTTAAAACCAATGCCAAAAACAACAATGGAAGTCTCAAAGTGAAAATAATTTTCAAAACCAATTTCAAAATCCACAGTGGAATCCGTAACGTCAAGATCAATTTCAAAACCGATCACAAAATCAACAATGGAACCCACAACGTCAAAATCAATTACAAAACGCATTCCAAAATCTACAAAATCAGTTACAAAACCAATCGCGAGCTCGACCGTGGGATTCTCGCGAATCCCAGGTCCACTTATGGACGAGAAATTTCTCACAACCACAAAATTTCTCGCAAAATAATTAATTTGCACAAAGTAAGCAGTTTCTACAAGATACTTGCATTTATCAATCTAGCAATAATCCCACCCCGAAAATTCTCGCAATACAGAAAATAATATTATATGCAATACTTGAAAAAACCCAGGACATTTCAATAGGGATTGTAGAACTAGAACATACAACAACTCGCAACAATAGCAAAATCAGTCGCAAAACCAGGGAAACTTAAACTCTCTCCCTCGGTAAGGTGCCCCGAAGAAGATTCAAGGAAATCTAGTTCACCCCATTTTCCTAGCAAATGTAAGGATAATTTACCTCTAGAAAAGAAAATAGAAAAAGAAATATGTAGTTTGAATATAAATAGCAGAATACCTTACGTACACTACCGTCGGAAATTGTCTGTACGATCAGCGAAAGTACTATTAAAAATCATTGCTGACTTTGAAACGTGATTACTCGTTCAAAAATGGAGAGCAAAACTTTCTTAATAAAAATGTTAGAAATCTTAATGAATTGTGCGTCACTTGAACCCTACTAGAAATATTTCTGACCTTTTAAAGAGAATATACCACGTGAGAAGTTGAAAAAATGCAAGAATATCTCGAATTTTGTACCTCGAATTCAACTTGCAGAATAAGCTAGGAAAGTTGTAGCAAAAATCTCAAATTTATACAACACAGCCTTTAAAGTTTTATACTTAATTTAAGGTAATGAAACTTAAAAAATCTGCATGGGTTCTCGAGATACGACTAAAAATGTCCAAATGTCAAGTTTCAGTCGGCGATTACTGCTGTGAACCGTGCTGGGAGCGGTGATCGCTGAGAATTTCTCCGATATTGTTTCTCAGCTTCAACTTGTGATGTGATTTAGGATACTTATGAACAAAAATTGAAATTGTCAGGACGTAATCTGTGAAATCTCGTCTTTAATTTAATCAAATAAAATTTCAAAAATATTCACGGGTTCCCAAGATATGACAATAAATGTCCAAGCGTGTCTGCGTCGAGTTGCAGTCGGTGATCACCGCACACGGCCAGACTCAGTGGCGCCAATCCTTTTCCAAAAAGGACGGGCGTAACTCCTTCATCTTGACTCCACCCCCCCCCTTTTTTACTACCAAATTTTCAACAAGCAAAAAAAAAAAAAAGCCTGGGCGGAAGTTTCGTAGTAATACAACGTACATACAACGTACGATTTGCAGTAAAAAACGATTCAATTGGGCTATTTTTGAATGGGAAGAGCTTTCTCACGTTCTAAGTGCCCACATGTGGTCATTTTTCGGGCATTCTTCAAAATTTGAACATTTGGGGCATGAAAATTATGAACTACAGGTACACAAGTTTAGAAGGAAATTATTTATTCATATCGATGTACACATTTTACTACACGCGTGCTTTAATGCTTGCTCTTACCAATACAGCAGAGCTTTGCTCACAGGCGAGTTTTGCGGGCACAAACTTACGAAAATCTTTATTACTTCGTCGTAGTCTACTTCGATATCTTTTTCCATCGCTATAACTAGAAGCGATCCAAGACGTTCGGACCCCATGACACTTCTGAGGCGCGTTTTTATTAACTTCATTTTCGAAAATACGCGTTCCGGCGTAGTGCTGGCTACTGGTAGCGTAACTACAATTTTTAAAAGCACCGCCATAGTCGGAAATACAGGTCTAAGTTTGCAATAACAAAACACTTTGAAAACTTGCATAATGCTACCAGAATGACGCAACTCGCTGGGTTTCTTGGCTACGTTTTCATCATCTTCACATTTTTCCCTATCATCATTATTTTCACATGTTTCATATTCTGAACAATGTCCATGGTCCTCCTCAAAGAACTCATCAGCTACGAATTCCTGATTCGGATTTACATCAGTGTCTATCTTCTGTAAGAGACGTCCACTTTCAAAGGAAGGATATAATTTGCAGAACTGTGTTTACTCCTTCAAAACCTTTTTTTCGTCAATATACTGACTATAAACAGATGCTATAGTTGTAAAAGCATCATCGGGTAAAGAAGACATATCTTCTCTAACTTTCTGTATACCGTTACGAGTCAGGAGTGCTAAATCTCGATAAATTCCGCAGTTTCTTTCACTGAAGCGTTCTTCCAATTGTTGACAAGTGATATCAATTGTTACATTATAGGTTTCTACTTTGAACTTACATTTTGGATCTACTATAGGCTCATCTCTTCCCTTTTCATCAGCAGATCTTTTTTTATGCCGTAATCGCTTCTCCTGAAAAGGTTGCACATCCTCAATATGATTCTTCTGTATAAACTCTTCGACGAAAGAAAAAGTTTTTTCGAAGTTTTCATCAGATCGTAGTTTTGTTATCTCTTTAATGACTGTAGAAACCTGATTAGCCGCACTATACAGATCGATATCTATACCTTGCAAGTATTTGCTCAGTGGGCTAATATTTTCAAAGATTTTTTTAAAGGTGAACGCTGTTGCCAAAAACCTCATTGAGAGAAAGTAGTTATAAAGACCTGCAGCAATACGGCTAGCACTACGTTCTGATTCAGAAGTACATCTTAAGTCTCGCACATTCTCCAATGTATCAAGCACAGCAACGTAGGTGTCTAACGTAGTATCCAAGGACATTCCTTCAGACATCCAACGAGTTTTTTTAGCTCTCTTCAATCGACGAATCGGTTGCTTAGGATATAACTCCTGTTGCTTCTCTTCAAAAAAGACGATTGTATTTTTCGAGTTACAAATAAGAATATACAATTCTTGAAGATTTCCAAACATGTCTCTGGCGTCGAAAGTACAAGAAACAGCTTCTGTCACAACCATATTTACTCTGTGCCCCATACACCATATGTATATAGCTGAGGCATTTTCTTCTGAAATACGACTTTGAAGTCCACGTTCTTCGCCACGCATGTTACTTGCACCATCGAAAGATTGTCCAACAAGGAAATCTTTCCAATGAAGGTCATGCTTTTGGTAAATCTTTTTAAATTCTGAAAAAAGATATTCACCAGTTGTCGAGACAGTCGGTTGGATATCAATTAAACGCTCATGAACAACACCATCCTTCTCATCTGCATATCGTATTACATAGGCTATTTGTTCCTTTTTTGAGGCGTCTAAACATCCGTCCATTTGAGCGCTAAACATGAGAGCTACTCTAATATCGGTCTTTATTATTGATCTAATATAATGAGCAATTGCTTCTATCAACTGGTTCTGCCTATGCCATGAAAGGAAGGAAAATTGTACCTTCTTTTTTCCAACTTTCATTTCTTGTAGGTGAACAAGATACGTAGCCAGTTCAGGCGATCGCTTCGAAAGGAGTTGGACAAGACCGATAAAATTTCCTCCCAAATCGTGTGTGAAATTATCTCTATGCCCACGGAATGCAATGCAACGTCTTGCAAGATAAAGAGTAATGTCAATCAACTCTTTTACTACAGCACGATTATGAGCAACTTCTTTATTTTTTTCGTAGACTAAACCGGGTAAAATAGGAGCCAACAAGTTTTTCATCTGGAGCTTAAAGTAGGCTTCAATGTGTGACTGCGATGTCTCATGTTTTATGATGGCAATAGTGCCATTTTTCCAGTCACTGAAGCCTGTTGTTACCCAATTACTTTTTTGGTACGGTATATTTCGACCTGCTATTTGGCAAGTTACACAAAACGCTTTATTTTCAGCTGGGGAGTAGCTCAACCATTCCCTCTTTTCTCTCTTCTTATCCACATAGTCTTTGGTATACCAAGCTTCTGTAAAATGCCTTCCATCTTTCTTAATCGGAAAATTTCCACCTTGCATTTCTTCAGCTTTCGGTTGACAAGGTCCCTCTTCTAAAACGCGTTTTATTTCGGAATATGAAAACGATGTTTTATTTTTAAAAACCGCAGGATCATTTTGAAACAGTAGAGTCTGTTTGTTGGGAAGATCTTCACTTTTTTGATCGTTTTCCACAGGAATCTCTTTATCCAGAGAAGAGAGAGCGTCGTCTTGAAGAATATTTGTATCGTTTTGTTTTTCATCAATCTCGTTTTCCATAGAAGATTGTTCGTCCAGAGATACGATCTCGTTTGTTTCTCCAATTTCAACTTCAGTGAAAAAAATATTTTTCTTTATACCTCGGTCGAAAGTACGCAACTTTTGCACCTATTTTAGGGCAGAAAGTTAAAGATTTGTGCATCGGTAATGCCGCACATACGCCCTCTGTAACAGCGGGAGCAAAAATTTTTTTGATTTGCTCCGATACGTGAAGCTGCTCTTATTACCCCGACTGTCATCAATCATTTGTTATACTGAGATATCGTTTGAAAGTGACGTATCTAAAATTTATCAACTTTATTCCAGCATCATATGTTAACGGACAAAAATCAAAATGCCTTTTTGCTAATGAAGATTGACATCATTTATTTGAGAATTGCGTATTTCATGGTGACATTATCAACAATTTTTATTATTCATGTGATCATGGTAAAAATGGAAAAAAATAATGTACGCAGTAATATTATTGTTAAATTGTTAATCTGAATTTTACGTTTGTTTAATTTCAAAAAAATTTTATGTTTGTTGAATTTAAAAAATATTTATAATTGTTTAATGTAAACAAATTTTATGTTTATTGAATTTAAAAATAATTTGTTTGTTTAATGTAATTTTTTTTTTTTTATTTGATGCCTGCCCCCCCCCCCCCCCGACCAGCAGCACTCGCTTCGCTCGTGCCGCAAATGTCGGGGGCAGGCATCATTTTTTTCGATACAATACATTTTAATTTAATATTTTTCCTTCGTACTTTCGACCGGCTATAAAGAAAAATAGTATACACTACACGGGCAGAAGTTTGAGAGCCCTGAACTGCGCGCCGTGATGCCCTCGGCTTCGCCTCGGGCATCATGGTGCGCAGTGCAGGAATCTCAAACTTTCTGCCCTAATAGTGTAATATACTATTTGGCATTGTGGTGAAAAATAATCGAAGAATCTGCAAAATAAATCTAGTTTATGAATTACTACCCTATTTTTAATTCTTAGAAGAGGGATAGTAATAACAATAATGAGTGTTCTTGCGTTATAAATTATTAAAACTTGAGAAGTATGTCATTTAAGGTAACTTTTAGTAGAAGAATTAATTAAAAATATTTTTCAAAAGTATCGATTTTTTATCTTTTTTTTTTAAATAAATTTGTAGAGTGTTAAGTTATTTGATATTTATGACAAGTAATAAGTTTACCTGTGTTCTGGGCTTTCCTTTGTTTCATCTTGATTCGTCGATAATCACCATAACAAATCTCTACTGACTTGAGTTTCCTGAGAAACATTTTCATTTTCCAAACTTGTACTTGGTATTGCTAAGAAAATATATATCAATAGATAAAGATTTTAAATTCTAAAACATATGAACTTATGAACTTTAAATTTGATGAGACAATATATTTTGAGGTTATGGAAGAGTAAAATAAAACTTACTTACCATTTTCATCAGGTTTGTTTTCACTATTATCTGAAGACGATGTATCCGTTTTCGATTTTTTAATGAAAAACTGTCTTAGATCAGATTTCTCAATTCTCGGGCGTTTTTTTTTGTTTTACACGCATCTTGATGCTGTTTCCAATTAAATGAATTTATGTTCTTAAACTTTTTCAAGCACATTGGACATTCTTTTTCATTAACCATTTTGTTTTTTTGTAAACAAATAGCAGAAATAATTTGGCAAAATTCAATTTCTTCAATCGACACAAAATTCGATAATTTTATTGATTTTTATTGACACAAGTAAACCAGGTTTCTACAAACTGTTTCATCCACAGCTGATAAATAGAGGTTAGGTAGGGATAAACTGAGAATAAACCGCCTAAATTTGAAACATTATATTAAACTATTTTCTGCTATTTTAATGCAGATTAATTTAATTTATTCTAAAATCTGTTCAGCAATCATTCAAAAAAAATGGGGAGAGAGATGTTTTGTACAGATGGAATCAAGACTAGCTTACGAAAAGAAGCGACTTATGATTTTAATTATGCAATTTCAAAAACATTACTACAGTCCGATTGAAATTAAATAATATGGAATCGAATCATTTTCTTTTTCCAAATTGATTTAAAACTTTTAATGTTTTTAAAGAATTAGCAAATCGATTTTATGTATTATTTTCAAAATTCCAAAAGGTTAATAAAACATTATTGGACATTACAACTGATTAAACTGCATAATATACAAGAGTGTACATAATATATATGATTGCAATTTTTTTTGACATACTTTGCGTAATTCGTATTACTTAATATTTTCAGTAATATTCGTAAACTGGCCTGTTCACAAATATAAACTTATTGATGCGTAATTTGGATTTGCGAACGTTCTGTATTATTTTACTTTCTTCCCATACGTGTTTTTCTCATTTCTTCCACTTTTTTACACAATATTTATTATTATTCACAACTAGTACATTATCGCCATGCCCCCCCCCCCCCCTTGTAACAGGTCGGGCGGCCGCCCGACCTGCCCCCCGGGGTTGGCGCCCCTGGCCAGACTTGCTGCTAAAGCGACTGAAATTCGGCGCAGACACGCTTAGGCATTTTTATTCGTATCTCGAGAACAAATAAAGATTTTTAAAAGTTTTATTGCCTTAAATTAAAGATAAGACTTCAGATTCTGTTTGGTATACTGTTAGAAAAATCTGTACTAAATTTAGTATGCATGTAATGGAAGCAATAATGCACAACATGGAATTAAATTTAGTATACCAGCGTACAGTAAATTTGGTATATTTATACTAAATTTAGTATACGCGTATACTAAATTTTATACACGTGTATACTAAATTCAATATGAATATGCTAAATTTACTGTACGTTGGTATACTAAATTTAATCTCATGTTGTGCATTCTTGCTTCCATTACATGTCTACTAAATTTAGTACAGATTTTTCTAACAGTGTACAAGTTGAAGCAGAGGTACAAAATTCGATAAATTCTTGCGTTTATTTTAAAACTTTTCACGTTTAATCAGCTTTCTAACGGTTTTTTAAAAAAGCATCTCGCTTCTTTTTGAAATGAGTAATCACGTTTCAAAGTCAGCAGTGATTTTTCATAGTATTTTCCCTGATCGTACCGACAATTTCAGACGGTAGTATAAAAATGATTACTAAAGGAGTTGTAAACTCCGCAACATGATGCTAGATATAGGTGCAGTACCAAATTTGTGAAAAACCGGCACGATGAAATCAGATTTGAACATTAACGACGACGAACGATTACAACTCACTGGAATAAAGGAACATCCCGTTTTTACATTTGGGCAAGTAAAAATAAATATTTTTGCACCTTTAACAACTTTTAACTTGATACTCGACGAAGTATCAGTGAAACATGACGGAGCAATAGGCATTGCATTTTTTCAAAATAACAAAGTAAAAATTAATTATGCAGAAAACCAACTACAAAAAATATATTGCCCCTTTAAATCGCAAGATTATATAAAAAGACCTGCTATGTACCGGTTGTGTATCACATATCATAAGAAACCATAGAAACGGGAGAGGTTGCATGAAAAAATGCATGGACGTGAAGGAAGCTAGAGAAGTATGCCTGGACAGAAAAGTGTGGCAACAAATAGTTTATAAAAAGAATGTGAGTAAAGTGAATGACGCCTGAAACAAAAGACCTTGGATACTAATGGGCCCGAGTGGGGAACCTCACATAACAACCGTGAGAAGCTCTTCGCTTGGGGTGATCGCTAGAGAGATTGATCAGCAACCTGGGTCGGAGCAGTGTTGCGCAACGAACGTGTTATTTAAATAAATAAAACGAAAATTCTAGATCAATCTAATAAATCTATACCTCCTTCCTAACACTACTATCTTCCAAATGAGCGAGTCAAGCCTACCCCGAAAGGGAAATGGCTTAATGGTATAATATAATATACATTCGAACTCGAATGAACGAGAATGGTGAAGATAGGAAGAAGAAAGGTGAGGATAGTTTGTGTTTACAGGAGAAGGGGAGAAAAAGAAGGTTGGAGTGCGAAAAAAAAACATGTTTACAGGTGAGGAGGTAACTACTAGCGAGGTAGAAAACTACGTATATATAGTATATATATCTATATACAGGGTGTTTTTTTTAACTTGAGAGAACGAAATATCTCAAAAAATACGCATCCTACGGAAAAAATGTCTGGAATAAAAACTTTTTATTTTCGAGGGGGAAAAAAGATTTGCTAAAATTTACCCCACCCCCACAGGAGGCAGGGGTGGGGGTAACTTTGTAATTTCAAATGGCAACCCCAATTTTTTATCACAGATTCAGATTCTCCTTTACGAAATACGTAAGTTTTATTCGGAAAATTTGTTTCGAGTCGCGATAGATGGCGCTGCAATTGCGAAAAATGAAATTGTTGACACTACTTTTAGTCTACCCAGGAATAACGACGCGGACGTAGTAGTTGTCTATTCCCTTCGGGGTGCTTAATTTCGGTGAGTCCCCTTGCCTCTCACCATCCATCGGGGTGCTTGATTTCGGTGAGTCCCCTTGCCTCTCACCACAGGGATGCTTGATTTCGATTAATTATTTTACAATAAGTGCTCAAAATGGTGTCCTCGCACTTCGATGCACTTGTTAATCCGAGCTTTGAAAGATTCCACACAACTGCGAATTGTGTCTGGTGATATTTGTGCACACGAGTTATCACGAGTTGTGGGCACTTCTTGATACACGCGATTCTTTAGATAACCCCACAAATAGAAATCCGGCGCCGTAAGATCTGGCGATCTGGCAGGCCAATTTACTGGACCTCCTCTACCGATCCATCGTCCATTGAATTCGCGATTGAGTACTTCCCTCGCGATTGCCGCATAATGTGCTGGACAACCGTCATGTTGAAACCATATGTTGTGGCGCACTTCCAAGCTTAGGTCTTCCAGCAATATTGGAAGTGGATTTTCTAAAAAGTTAAGATATTTTTCACCGTTCAAATTTCCATCAATAAAATACGGACCGATAAGTTGATCTCCAATTATTCCACACCAAACTTTCACGGACCATGGACGCTGATGCTCAACTTCACGCAACCAATGTGGATGTTCTACACTCCAATAATGCATGTTGTGCCGATTAACGTTACTATGGTTTGTGAAAGACGACTCGTCTGTGAAGAGTACTAGAAAAAAGAAATTCGGGTTTCCTTGTATCTGCTGAACCGCCCATTGACAAAATGTCACTCGGTTCTGAAAATCATTGCCATGAAGTTCTTGATGCAGTGAAATATGATACGGATGATAATTATTACGTTTTAATACCTTCCAAACACTGGATAGAGACATTCCGGAATCGCGGCTTAGTTGTCGAGTACTTACATGAGGGTCATGAGTGACTGCAGCTAAAATTGCAATTTCATTATCAACTCCAGTAACTGTTACTTGACGCTTCCTTTTTTTCGGTTGTACACTTCCGTCAGTGATGAAGTTTCGGACAATCCGGTAAAAAGAAGCGCGTGAAGGAACACTTTCTGGAAAGCGTTGAGCATAAAGCGTGAGAGCATCATTGATATTTCTGCCACTTTCTCCATAAATGAGAATCATTTCAATCTTCTGTTGCTGAGATAGAATTTCCATTGTAAAAGTAATGAAGTAAGGTAATGAGGAAATAAAACGACACCCAAACCAACTCAAACGAACGTGACCAACAACAATAACCCAAACGAAAGCAACCAACACACCAAAATCAAATGAACACAATCAACCTTCCTAATGAATAAACGTTAAGCACGGACAGACGCGGTTATCGCTCGGCCGGAATGACGTCGAGGATTGTAGACAGTGGAGACTCGATGATATGTATTGTCTACATCCAAAATCGACTGTCGTCAACCAACTGCATTCGGGAATGGTTTTCGACAGTTTTATCACTTTTACTGTCCCGTTGCCAAAAGTGCAAGCACCCCGATGGATGATGAGAGGCAAGGGGACTCACCGAAATTAAGCACCCCGAAGGGAATAGACAACTACTACGTCCGCGTCGTTATTCCTGGGTAGAGCTAAAAGTAGTGTCAACAATTTCATTTTTCGCAATTGCAGCGCCATCTATCGCGAATCGAAACAAATTTTCTGAATAAAACTTACGTATTTCGTAAAGGAGAATCTGAATCTGTGATAAAAAATTGGGGTTGCCATTTTAAATTACAAAGTTACCCCCACCCCAGCCTCCTATGGGGGTGGGGGTGGGGTAAATTTTAGCAAATCTTTTTTCCCCCTCGAAAATAAAAAGTTTTTATTCCAGACATTTTTTCCGTAGGATGCGTATTTTTTTAGATATTTCGTTGTCTCAAGTTAAAAAAAACACCCTGTATATATAGATTATTATTCTTTACGTTTGGCACGCTTGTGAGGTTTTTTCCAAAAATGAAATTTTTCTGTTTCAAAGCTATATTTGCGATTAGAACGAACTATATATATGTAGATTATTATTTTTTACGTTTGCGGCCACCATTCTGAAGTTTTTTCCAAAAATGAAATTTTTCAGTTTCAAACCTATTTTTGCGATTAAAACAAAAACTACGCGTTCTATGGCAAAATAACTTAAAAAATAATAATCTATGTATATATAGTATATATGGCTTCCGTTTCCGGTACCGAATGGTAAAGTACGCGTGTTTGTTCTGTGCTATCTTTTTTGGTTTTGCCGACGAGCGTGGAGGTGTGATGGAGGCGACAGGTTAAAAGGGAGGTCAGTGTAGTGAAGGGGTTGTGTGGAAGTGTGGGGGGGGCTGTTTTGTATGGTTGAAAGGGTTAGGAAGAAAGTGAAAAGTGCTAATTTGGAGGTTAGTTGTCGAGGACGGAAAAGTGAGAGAGAAGATAGGGGACAGCAGATCGGTAAGATAGGCCAGCATGTTTGTTGCGAGGAGCCCAGTGGGGTCCGACAGAGGGCAGCAGGTAGACAACAACCCCGGTGCTGATGATCTCACTGAGACCGGCGAAACAGGGAGGGGTAAGGGTGATGCCGGAGATAGTGATGATGGTGAGGTTCAGAATGCTACGCCAGGAAACTTCGGGTGAGGAGAGAAGGAAGGGGGACTAATAGCTGACAGGAGAACTCGAGGTAGGCCGTCAAGTCGGGAACTGCTTAATAGATCTAGAGCTAGTAGTTTAGGATCGAGACAAATTTTTGATAAATGGAGTCAGGGGGAGGGGTTACGGATAAAAGCGTTGATGGGGATAAGACGGAAGACAGTAAAAGATCAAGGGAAGAAAAGGGATATGAGAAGTTGCGGAAAAAATTTTAAAAAAGTCTCCACCGGAGAGGAATAAAGCGAAAGAAAAGTCGATCTAGAGAGCCTGGAAAATCTCATTAAAGGGTTTAGAGAGGAAACGAACCGAAGTCTGAATGGCATGCAAAAGCGAGGGGAGGAGGTTTGGGAGGAAATGAGGAAAGTTAGAGAGAAGTGGGAAGAATGGGATCTGGTGTGGCGGCAAGAAAAGGATAAGGTTTGGAAGCAGTTGGAGGATATTGAGAAAAATCAAAGGATGAGTGAAAAAGAGAGAAAATCTGATATGAAGAAGTTGGAAGAAAGAGTGAGAAAGCTAGAATGTAAGTCTGAGGACATAAATGAAGGGGATTAAGGGGCAATAGAAGGAGAGAGAATGAAAGCAGTGAATGAGAACGTTATCCTAGAAGATGTGAGAATGAAATCAAGATTGAGAGAGTTGGAAAGGAAAATGGAAGTGGACGAGAAGACGAAACCGAGTAGAAATATAGTGATTAGAGGAATGAAAGTGGATAGTGTATCAGGAAGAGAAGAAGTGGAAAAGTTGATTTGTGAAATTGGGGCAAAAGTGCACGTGGAAGAGGTAAATGGAGTGGGAAGGAAGATTGAAGGTAAATCACGTATGTACATAGTGAAAGTGAGAAATGAGGAAGAAAAAGTTGATGTCTTGAGAAAGAAGAAAGCTTTAAAGGGGAGGGAAGAAAGGATAGAGGAGGATATGATGTGGAATGAAAGAAGAAGAAAGGGGATGATGAAACAGAGCATGGAGTGAAAGAGTGTAAGGGAAACACGGTATGGATAGTCAAAGACAGGATGTGGATAAATGGGAATGTGTGGATATGGGATGATGAAAAAGAAAAACTGAGTGAAGTGTGTAGGGAGGGTCCATGGCGACGAGGGGAATAAGTGGAGACTAAGGATATAAGGGAATAGGTAATGGAAACAGTAGAGGGTGCAAGGAAAGAAGGAGGGCGACGAGGGGAAGAAGTGGAGACTGATGATATAAGGGAGGAGGTAATGGAAACAGTAGAGGGTGAAAGAAAAGAAGGAGAAGAAGGCGGAGCGACGGCGTTTCCACAAAAGTAGAAAGGGTACATAATGACGAAAGAAGGGAGAAAGGAAGGAAGAAAGAAGTGAGAGTAGCGTATTGGATATTATCAGTGCTAATGAATAAAGATGAAGGATTCTGGGAAGAGGTGAAGAAATGGGATGTAGTGATGTTGAGTGAAACCTGGGTAGATGAGAAGGATTGGAAGAGAATGAAGAGGAAATTACCCAAGGGATATATGTGGCAGATGCAAGAGGCAAAGAAAGAGAAGGTAAAGGGAAGAAAGAAAGGGGGTATGGTGTCAGAAGTGAGGAAGGAATTGGTGGGAGAAAAGAGAATAGAAATGGGATTTGAGGAAATGAATGGAGTAATGACGAGAATGGTGAAGATAGGAAGAAGAAAGGTGAGGATAGTTTGTGTTTACAGGAGAAGGAGAGAAGAAGAAGGTTGGAGTGTGATTAGGAAATGGGTGGCGAAAAAGGATGACGAATTGGTGTTGATAGGACAGGGGAACAGGGAGGGGAAATATGGGATTAAGAGAGTGAGACTTTCAGGAGAAAATCGAAACACAAACAGGTGCACCAGGAGGGTAGGACTCTGTTGGAAATTCTGAGAGAAACAGGATGGTTCATTTGTAATGGGAACTCGGAAGGGGATGAGGAACCTGATATAACGTTTGCAGGAAAAGGGGAAACAATAATAGACTACATTCTAGCCGAGGAAAGGATAAGGAGGCTGTTGGAAAGAATGGAAGTAGGGAACGAAATAGGGTCAGAACACTTCCCGGTCACTGCAACGTTGAAATGTGGGAATTGGAGAAAAAAAGGAAGGAAGAAGGAGCGGGCAACAGGGAAAAAAGCAAAGATGGGCAAATGGGGAGTAGATAAGCTAAGAGAATATACGGAAAGAATAGAAGAAGAGAATGTGATGATTGAAGACGGGAGAGGTGTGGATGAAATGTCGTATAAGATGGTGGTGGTATGTGGAATGTATAGAGAGTAAAGAGCGTATAAAGTTATCGTTAAGGAATTGGAGAAGAGGAGAGATAGACAGAAAGGAGCATAATAAAAGAAAAAGGGAACACGAAAAATTACTGGATGTAAAACGACAGAAGGAGAAGGGGAGGTATATGAAAAAGGTAGAAAAAGCAATAAAGGAAGGAAGAGAATGGGAGGTGATTAATAGAGAAAGGAGTGGATGGAAAGGAATCAATGAAGAGATAAGTATGGATGAATGGACGGTATATTTTAAGAAATTGCTAGGAGGGATGGATAGCAAGGTGAGGGGCGAAGGTAGAAAGATCAAGGAGAGAGGCATGGAAGGTGAAAATGAGTTGACTAGAGAGGAGGTGAATCAAGCAATTGATGAGTTAGAAAGAAATAAGGCGACAGGAGAGGATGGGATGGAGAATGAAGCGTTGAAATTTGGCGGAAGAAGGGTTAGAGATGAGATTTGGGAAGTATGTAATAGAGTATGGAGAGGGGAAGGATGGCCGAAGGAGTGGAAAACAGGATTGGTAGTTCCTTTATTAAAGAAAGGAGGGGGTAGAGAAGTGGTCTTTACGGAGACGAAGACAAGGGTGAGGATCGGGGAACAGAAAGGAGAGGAGTTCTGGACAGGGAGGCGTCTCACGCAAGGGTGCCTGCTAATTCCGTTATTGTTTAGTATATTGTTAGCAGACCTAGAAGAGAAAATGGAAAAGAAAGGTAAAGGCGGTATAGTTCTAGGAAATAAGAAAATATACTCGTTAGCGTACCCGGACGATGTGGTGCTCCTGGCAGAAAATGAAAGTGGAATGAACTTAGTAGTAAAAGGATTAGAAGAGTATGTAAGAGAGAAAAACCTGACAATTAATGTGACGAAGACAAATATAGTATGTTTCAGGAAGAGAAAGAATGAAGTAAAGTATGGATGGAAGATAAATAGGGAAATGGTAGAGGAATTTTGTTATTTAGGATTCTGGTTCGAAGCGGGAGGTGGAAATGATCTGCAAGTGAAAAAAGGATAGAAAGTGCAAGTAAGGTGATGGGTCAAGTGTGGGGGATTGGAAAAAGAAGATTCAAAGAGGACTGGAAGATGAGGGTATGGCTGTTTGATTCACTGGTATGGTCTGTGATGTGTTATGGAATGGAGATTTAGGGGTGGAAGGAGTACGAAAAAGTAGAAAACATGCAAGAGAGATTTCTGAGATGGGTTATGGGAGTGAGCTGGAACTGCCCAGGATATATGTTGAGAGAAGAAACAGGGAGAGAGAAATTGGTGATAAGGCAGAGGAAAAGGGTCTGGAATTTTGAAGAGAAACTTGAGAGTGGTAAAGGTAGCAAAATTGCTCAATTATACCTGCAGGAAATATTAAATAGAGAGAGGAGAGGAAACACGAAACATTCAAGATGGGAGGAGGAGAGATGGCAAGTTAGAAGGGAATGAAGAATGTGTGACGAGGGGAGGGAGTGGCAGGAAGTAGAAGGAGAAATGATCAAGGAGCAGGAAGAGAAGAGGCGGGAAAAGATTATGGAGTCAAAATACAATAAATGGTATAAATTGCTTAAGATGGAAGGGGTCCCAGAATATTCAGGAAAGTTAAAAAAGGAGTGCAGGTGGTCCAGGCTGGTGCGTTTCAGAATGGGAGAAGGAATGAATGAGTGTAACTATTGGATGAGTGAAGAAATAAAAATGTGTAGAGTATGTGTTTATGAGAGGGAATCATGGGAGCACGTGTTGGAGAGATGTACAGGGGAAGAGGAAGGGGAAAAGAGCGTGGTAGATAGAGTTAGATGGATACTGAGCGGTTGTGGACAATGGGAAAAGTGGATGAAGAGTCTGGAAGAGAATAGGGAAGAGAGAATGCAAGGGGGTGGAAAAAACCAAAATCGAGAACAAAATTGATACAAGAGAAATATTTAAGGAAAATTAGTTTTGCGTAACTTACAAAAGCTTGAAGAGAAATGGTAAGAGTAAATGGAAGCCCTGGAAGATCTCGAGCAATTGTAAGATAATATGTAAGAGTTAGTAAATAATAAGAAAGCGAAGCGATTAAAGGTTAAGTTAGGTTAAGTTAGGCATAAGGCATAGCCCTCAAACCCGTAAAAAGGAGAGTGATAAAATACAATACAATATATATATATATATATATATATATATATATATATATATATATATTCGGTATTCGGTTTTGATTCCTTGGGAATCGAACCGAAAGGCCTATGACAAAGCCACCGAACGCGTCCTCGGGTTGCGGATAGAGGGTCCCTGTACCAAGGGTTTCTGCTGAATATGGTTACAATAATTAATAAGCAGTCGCGGACAATTGTCCAGGGATGGTCCCGAAGGAATAACTCCTAAGCGAAGGCGTAACAACCGTGCCGAAAGCTGAATGGCACCTGGGTGAGGTGTCTCAAACGGTGATCCTGAGATACCGGGCTATGATACCAGTATGGCCCCTGAACGAAAAGGTTACATGGCGCGACTGCATGCTCTGTGGTGCGAGAAACACCCAGAGTTCTCAGATTTTTCGCAAAAAGGTCTGCGAAACCGTGCTGAGGACCTCCGGAAAAGGGGTTATATAAGCGGAGCGCCTACACAACCGCAGCCAGAACAAGCCGGCAACAAAGAAAGAGAGGCGACACTGAGACCAACCTCGAACAGGCATCCAATAGAGGAAGAACGATGCTTCAAGACCCGGAGAAACATCAAAATTCAGGTTTCTCCCAAGCCCAAAGATCTGACTGAACTGGATGATGAGCTTCGTGGAGACTTTTCCGAAGAATCCGACCTCTGGACTATCAATTGTAGTGTGTACAATGCAGCGAGAACTTTGGCAGATGCAAACCGTAAAACAAAACCAACGGTTGACTACATAACATCTAGCAGGACTTTCACTGCTAAGGTTCGACAGTTCGCGCGCGAACTGCGGATCCGTTATCACACAATCAACAAGTCAAAGCTACTGACGATCAGGCAGCATATTGTTGACAGAATACGAGTACTATCTAACGCTAGGAGAAGTCTAGAGCGGAGAGAGAGGTGGGTCAGAGAAAATCAACAGTTTTTGTCTGACCCATCTCGATTCTTCCAAGACCCTCCAGTTACTGTCGACCATTCTCCCAAACCAGAGGAGGTCGAAGCATTTTGGAGAGAAGTCTACGAGGTCCAACATCCACTTGAAGAAAGCTCAAAGAACATAAATAGCTTCAAGGAGCTGTGCAATGCCCTCATGGCAGCTGAGGAGGAATGCCCACCTATCACTACCGAGGAGGTGGAAAACGTATTAAGAGGCATGAAGAACTATTCCGCTCCGGGACCAGATGGTATCAAGACCTTCTGGTGGAAGAAGTTTCCTTCAATCCACCAGCATCAGGCCCGAATTTTCACCTCATATCTAAAATCGGAAGAGCCTATTCCGGGATGGTTGGTGGAAGGGCGCACAGTGCTCCTGCCGGAGACGGGCAACTTAGCTGACCCGAAGAGTTACAGGCCAATAACTTGTCTGAACACGCTGTATAAGATCTTCACAGCTATCCTAAATGATAGGATTCTTCGCACAATTGGACCTGTGTGGCGAGAGATGTATGAACAACGTGGCTCAAAGAAAGGCGTAGCAGGATGTCGGGAGAACTTGCTCATCTATAGATGTGTCTGTAAAGACGCAGCATCCTATCAGCTACTTCTATCGATGGCCTGGATTGATTACCGGATAGCTTTCGATTCAACCTCCCATAGACTTATCATTTATCTGTTGGAAAGCCTAAAGGTTCATCCATACATCGTGAGGTGCATACAGAGATTAATGCCGCTTTGGAAAACCAGATTTACTATCTCATCTGGAAAACATCGTGTGATCACTAACAGTATCACCTTTCAGAGAGGTGTGTTTCAGGGCGAAACCATGAGCCCTCTCCTCTTTTGCCTCACATTATTGCCACTATCTCTCGCACTTCGCCATTCCGAAGGGTATCTCTGCGGCAAACCTGGAAACCGAAAGCATAAGGTCACTCATGTATTTTACATGGATGATCTTAAGATCTATGCTAGGAATCAAGAGAAACTACATCTAGCTCTGAAAATTGTCAAAGAGTACAATCAAGAGATTGGAATGGAATTCGGGTTAGAGAAATGCGCCAAGGTTAATTTGAAGGAAGGAAAACTTAATGGCATCCCCGAAGATCTTGAGCTCGTTGACAGAAGCGCTATACGATACCTTTGCGCTGAAGAGACCTATACATACCTGCGCGTGCCACAGATCCGCATTTAGGACGTGACATCTATAAAGGATACTCTCCGATGCAGATACAAACGTCTCATCCGGCAGATTTGGTCTTCCGACCTGTCGGCGAGAAACAAAGTATCTGCAACGAACATGCATGCCGTCCCGGTAGTACTCTATTCATTTGGAGTGGTTCCATGGACGAAGGACGAGCTCAGATCCCTTGATATTGCGACGCGAAAGGTTTTGCACATGAACAAGAGCATGCACCTTAAGTCTTCTGTTCCGCGACTTTACATCTCACGCCGCCTAGGTGGTCGCGGAATACTGAATCTTGAATGTCTTCACAACAGAATTATTCTGGGTACAGCACATATAGTTGCGAATGGACAAGACCCTCTTCTTAAAATGGTCAGGAAACACGAAGAAGTGGGCAAAGGGGCGTTTCTGTACAAAGCAGCGGAGGAGGCTGCTGAAACACTCGGCCTTGACTTCAATATTAGGGGTGAGCAAAATGCATCAAATCTTATCCATCTTGAATACTCACTGCTGAAGGCCCGGATTAAGAAAGCACAGGAGAAAAAAACTGCCACGAACAGCTTCTCGACGAGAAGATGCACGGCATCTTCCACAGAAATGTGGAAGATCAGTCGATGTCGTATGAGCTAACGTTTGCTTTCCTTACATTACCTGGATTGAAGTCGGGCACGGAGGGCTTCATTTTGGCATGTCAAGACGGTGTCATTTCCACTCTAGCATACCGTCGCCACATTTTGAGCCAAGACATTCCCGATGATAGCTGCGGAGCGTTTCATGCACACCCCGAGCATCTAGGACACATATTATCTAGTTGTCCAACTCATGCGGGAACGACCTACATCCAAAGGCACAATGCGGCACTAAGTGTGCTTTATTACCATCTCTGTCACTCTTATGGCATTAGCCCAAATACCTCTCCGCTAAACGCTGCTAGAGAAATAGAGTCAATTGTCGAAAATGAGAAGTGCCGCATATACTGGAACTTCATATTCTCGACAACTGTTTCTGTTGCGCACTCGAGGCCTGACATAGTTCTCCCTGACTTCAAGAAAGGAACCACGTTCGTTATCGAATTTTCGGCAACAGCTGACAAAAACGTCACAGCCAAGGAGAAAGAAAAGAAAGAGAGGTATAAAGACCTTATAAGGGAGTTGCGACGGTTATACCCGGAATATTCTGTTAAGCTAATCGTCTTGATCATCTGCGCTCTTGGAGGTGCCAAGGTTTCACTGGTTAATAGCTTGAAAAGCATCCCTGCGTGTCAACAAAATGCTGAGACACTTGCGGAGAAAATGCAGAAGGCGGTCTTCCTTGGGTCGCTCAGTGTCCTCAGGGTGCACGAGACTTTTGCCGGATCATCGTATTGAGTTCGTCGCAGACTGTAACCACCCTTCTCACGGTCGTGAGACGTGGTTACAGCTGAAATTTTACCGCGATTTCGCTGGGAGCGGGTGCAATTTTTCAGATTAGCACCCGCTCCCGGCGAAATCCTGCGGTTGTCCTTATGACATATATATATATATATATATATATATATATATAGATTATTATTTTTTACGTTTGCGGCCACGCTTGTGAGGTTTTTTCCAAAAATGAAATTTTTCAGTTTTAGAGCGATATTTCCGTGATAAATGACCAAATAAGTATTATTAACAAAGTATAGAGATAATTGGTAGGATAATATTTTTTAATGAGAAATGGGTGCCTAAAATATATATTCCAGATTTACTTGTATTATCTCTTTGTAGATTCTTATATTGAAATTTAATAAATACTGTTGAAAATGTATGTGGCGACCTATCATTCAAAATGTGTTTCGTTTTATTTAGAATATTTTCTCTCGGAGTTGTGGAGAGTAAACTGTACGTAACTTTCCTTTCCTTAGATTAGGTAGTTTTCGCTTTCACTTCCAGGACAAATAATACTTTCAGGCTGAAATTAGTCATCGAGCAATGTCATTGTTAACGTAGTGAATTGAGAGGAGGTGAATCAAGCAATTGATGATTTAAAAAGAAACAAGGCGATAGGAGAGGATGGGATGGAGAATGAAGCGTTGAAATTTGGCGGAAGAAGGGTTAGAGAATAGATTGGAATGGAATTCGGGTTAGAGAAATTTCCAGCAGATGGTGGAATTTCGAGTCTGCCAACGGACCATCAGGTCCAACCCAGGTAGAGCGGGGTTGTGACATCTTCCCAAATAGAAGTTTTTCTGGCCAAAAATAGTGGCAATATTGTGAGGGTCAATCAGCAGTAACTGACTTCCCGATTTTTGGCAGGCAGTTACGTTTGGGACTTCGTCTTGACTCTCTCGCGCGCTTGGCAACTCCGGTTTACGTTTTTGTCCTTTGTCCTCTTTTCATGAATAAACTTTCATTACATAGTGCAATTTTTACGTTGTGAATTTACTTTTTACCCCATCAGTTAAGAACAAATTATATGCCTAATAGAGGCTACAATGTAAAAAAAATGTAAATAAAAATGAAACTAACTCGGTCTACTCTCGTCTGTGGTTGTGATTTTATCGTCGCTGCGTGTTAATATTTAGCAGTGGAACATGCAATCCAGAAGAGGACAAAAGTCCTCTTTTGTCCTCGTTTTGTCCTCTTCTGGATTGCTTGTCCCACTGCTAAAGATTAACACGCAGTGACGATCAACTCACAACCACAGACAAGAGTAGAATGATAGCGAATTCGGTTATCCTGCACTGGTGCACGCCCGAGCTCTCCGACCTGCTCCTTCTTACTTCTTCTCACGTTCATCATCTCCCTTCGAACCGCTTCGGAGCAGGTCGGAGTGCTCTGGAGAGCTGCAGTGCAGGATAACCAAATTCGCTATGAGTTAGTTTTAAGTTTCAACTTCTCCGTTTCGTCACAAAACGGAGAAGTTGAAATCTTTTTCACAAATTTTTTTTGGTCGGATATTGAGCTCCGGTAAATTTTGCCGTATTTGATGTTTCTAGTCCGGCAAATTTTTGTGTCAGTAAGGAACTTTCTGTTCCGATAATATTTTTTGCTACTTTGGAAAAATAGTACAATATTTTACTATTTTATCATAAAATGAGGAATAATAAGTTATAAATACACACGAAGTGTCATATAAGCATTACATTACACACTAAAGAATTGTTCATCACTTCACTATTCCTATAATAATACACTTTATCACTAATTTGCGAATTGTCTAGCAAATGGCAGCACTTCAAATTCGAATCACGAATCTTCACGATCACTCTTCTGTGACCAGTCACTGAAACGCCGTACTACAAAATTGAAATACGGGAAAAAATGCCGTATCTGTATACACTACGAATTTTTGTTCCTAACATTTGATTAAAAAATTTTATTTCTTGCATGCTTGAATTCATCTGAATACGCTTGAATTCCTCTGAGTTTCTGTAATTCTGCTGAATTCATAGAAATTCCCTATGACTTTTCTGAATTCACTTAAATTCAATGAATTGTTGAATCCAGATGTACGCGTCGGAATTGCCAGTGGTTAAACCCAAATTAATGATAAGAAATTGAATTGAACTTACCAAGAATCAATTCTTGAACCCTTGAGGAGATAATGCATTTATACCATGTAATTTCTTTTTTAATACATTACTGACTGTTTAATAATATAATAAATAAACTTACCACATTTCACCAATGATGAATTTCTTTCCAAATAAAAATTGCCGAAATAAATTCACTATTGACCAGAAATATCGCAATTGAACTCATCGAACAAAAATAATTCAACTAATATTTAATTGTACCAAAATTTATCACATAAGTCATAATTAGTTATTATTATTATTATAAACAATTGTTTCATTGTCGTGTTTTTCTCATAAGATTGTTTTTTCGCTGGCCCGATCTCATTACGATTGTCTTCATTTTCAAAATTGAAAGCACTATAAGTGATTAATTTTCATTGTTACTAATAATATCTATAAAAAAATTTCCTAATCGGCCGTTTTCTCTCAGTAAAAATTTTTGTTGTTCTACGTATTGTTGGTATTAAGCTGTATTGGGAGCAATTTTTTATATACCAAGGGGTTATAAAAGTTGTACTTCAGTACACGAATTTTCCATACCAAAAAAAGGTAAAAAAAATAAAAAATGAAATAACAAATAATTGTTAAATTATATCTTTTAGACCCCTTGGGATTTGCAAAAATATATGTATATAAATTGGCACTTCGAAATAGTGTTCACAAACCGAAAATTTCCAAATCTGAAAAAATCTAAACCCTAAAATCTAAAATCTAAATCTAATTGATAATTCCAGATAAATATTTCGTTTGAAAAGTTGACAGATATTTGAAGAATTAATGAAAAAACTAAATAGATAAAAGATGCAATACTGAAATATCTTTTTGAATCCATTATTTTCTGTGAAAAATCTTCTGTTTTGGAATTTTCGTAGAGTTAGTCTGCTTGCCACATTTCAAACTGAAAAAATGGTAGTCACCAAAAGTTGTAATATTAAAACTTTTTTACATTTAAGCCATTTTGAACAAAATTAACCTTGAGCGAACTGAAAAAATGACTTTATTGGTTCAAAATAACGCACAACCCACAAATATTTACCGATTTTGACCAAAAAAATATGAAAAAAAAAACTGATAAGATTTCTAAGAGAGTTGTCGTGCCTGATTTCAAAATTAGTCCTATATGTTTATTTATAAAAAAATTGAAAGACTAATTCATTTTGTCATCGCTGATAAATTGCTATTGGAATGTATTGAATCTCAAAATTGTGTAAGTATTGGGACATTTTTAATTTTCAAATTTTCCTGACGTAGTCAAAATATAATTTCCTAGATTTTGCAAAATGTTTAATTGTGCTCTTTTTCGCTTCTGTTTCAGATACAGCCGTAAAGCGCAAGGACTATAAAAGGCTGCGCCCAAAGTCACACCAGTCATTCACTCTTATGGCACCACTCAGAGAACACCTCTAGCTACAGCAAGACAATCAGCTCTCCTTTAGGCGATCCTTGACAAACAGGACGCTTGACAGTTCAAGCGACTCCCCCGGAGGGACAGTAATCGTTCGTTGAAGCGCAGACACTCTAAACGGACGGTGAGTGCCCTTTATAAATTTTCGACTTTTAAATTTTTCTGTAAAAGTCCAAATATCATTTCCTACATTTTACAAAATCTTTAATTGTTCTCTTTTTCGCTTCTGTTTTAGATACAGCCCTTGACCACAAGGACTATGTAAGGTCCGCTCCAGGCCAGACGAGTCATTCACTCTTGTCGCACCGCTCAGAACCCAGGAGGCGACACCAGCCACTACATTGATTTTGACCGAGAGAAAGTGTTGCATTTCCTCTAATTGAAGAAAGCGTGGTCCTTAATTACCAGACTCTGTCAATAATTTTCCCTGCCATAGGATGTTTCCACGATGGATCCAGATCACAGCAAAAATAGTGCACGCAGTAGGGAAGCACCTAGCAGCCACATCTTGGCTCAAATTGTCGCATTAGCGTCTACATCACAGTCACAGCGATCAGAACAGCGGCCTCGGAAATTCTGTCTCAAACTCAAACCTGAGTATTTAGCTGACCCTAAAAAGTGCGGACCTAATGAAGGAGCACCTAGCAGCCACCTATGTAGTGATACAGCAGTATTGTCAACGTCCCCTGTGATGACTCCATCGAAACGGCGTCGGGTCAGAAGAATGAGGCAGAGCAGTACACCTTAAATGGAAATCATTAAGCCACAGGATAGCGCAATGGCATCAACCTCCACGTTACGAGCATCGGAATGCCAGCCTGAGAAATTGTGTCCCAAACGCAGGCGTGAGGATCCAGCTGACACTGAAATATGTAGACCTACTGAGCAAGCACCTATTAAGCACCTGCCTGATGATACCGCAGTATTGCCAACATCCCCTGTATTGGTATCATCGAAGCAGCCGCAAGGAAAATCATGTCTTACTCTCTACCGTAAACATGAGGGTGTAGCTGACTCGGAAAAGTGCGCACCCATTCAGGAAGTACCCCGTCACAACTTGCCTCAAATTCCCGCAGTAGCGACAACGTCCACGTTACTTCCGCAGCCTGCAGCACCCGGGCCGGAAGCGCAACCAATCACAAGTATGCAAGTACCCATAACGTCTGGAATACGCAAGAATGCGACGAAATCAAATACGTCTGTTAATGCTGACGAGAAAAATTCGAAAAAGGTAACCGTTAAAACTGGACTGATGGGCATTATTCGAAAAATTGGCGACAACCCCAACCGCGAGTTAATCGATCGCATTCGCGAAGACGTCAAAGTTTTATCGAGACTAGCGATTGAAGTGACCTCTTTTGCAGAATTCTGTTACCGACACAACACCAATACATGGCTACAGCAGCAATGGTTTGAGAAGAAACCAGATTTTCTGTCTCTCGCTATCCTCTTTAAGAGGAAGAAAAACACTCGAGCAAAAACTGATGAAAAATTGGCAGACCTTTTCGAAGAATACAAAAGCATAAGGGATGCACTACTCCGAGAGCATCCCGACAGAATAGAGGCGCTATTTTCAGAGCTTGAAGATAAAGGTGGAAAATGCAACGGTGCCAAAGACAATACGCTCTACGATTGTGAATTCCGAACAGCTCCGATTCAAGAAATGTCCAGAATTCTGGAGAGGCAGCTGTCTACCAACATCCGGACTCATGCGCGAAGTAGGATAAAAGAGCAAGAAAAAGGAAGGGTGAAGTCATCACGATAAAAGAAAAGAAGAAGGGACGAATGGCCGTACTGAAAAAAGTGTGCTCGAAAGGGAAGACACGTAAGAAGGAAGTGAAAAATACTTTTAAGCAGTCAGAGAGTACACCGAGAAAAGCACAGAAAATTAAACGAAAAAGGTTAACGGAGATGGAAAAGAATGCTAGAATGCAAAAAATCAAGGAGCAGCTTGACACGTTTTTCCAAGAAAATATTTGTGAAGATGAAGACCTAAAGAATCTGCTGAGAACTGAAGAAATTCTTGATTTTCGCTATGCAGAAGACCAGGATCATTATCACAAATTTCTTCCCGTCTTTCATCGATTACAACAGTATAATGCCGAAAATGGCATAAGTAACTTTATTCTTATCCCAATAATGAGCGGTGGTCTGAAACATGTCTATTACACCAACACTGGATTGAAAGATCCTGATCAAGCAATCACTACCAAACAGGGTGTGACAAGGAAGCAAGCAAAACCCAGATCAAATAAAGAGATTGAACAAGATAAGATAGAAAATACCAGGCAAAGGCGAGAGGAAAAAGCTGGATGAAGAAATAAAGAAGCTAAACGATCAGCTGAAGGACCACGATTCACGGTCATACACACTTAGAGGTTACGCAAAGAAGAAGGCAAATGAAGAGAAGAAGAAGATAAATGATGAAAGAAAAATACTCTTTGAACAAAAGAAAAAGATATCCGACAAGTCACAGGAAGAAAAGAATGTCAGATTCGCAGATAAGTACAAAGGCAACGAGGTTCGATGGAAGAAGTATTTCCATTTTTCGAAAATAGAGACAGGCAAGAAAAAGGGCCATTTCTGTGGAACAATATCCACAAACAGCATTGATGTCTCTGTGATTTTTGACAATCCTCCTCATACCCAGATAAGTAAAACTCGAGCAACACTGCCGATTAGTGTGACATACGAAACGTTTTGGGGTTTTGATCCAGGTAGAAAAGCAATGGTTGTTGGCGTTAGACGAACTGGTGATCCAATGCCCTCCAGGGATGACAAGACCAAGGACAAACTCTTTTACGTGAGAGGTTACTCTTTTCGTTGGCAGACACTCCACCAAAAACGAAGAAAGATGGTCATGAGAAAGTGGAGAAACCCATCAAGGAGATTAAAAAGCTCGACACTGAAGAGTTCAAGAACATAGACACATACTCGGCCGTCAATTTCAGAACATTCACCAAGTATCGACTGGCTGATTTTTTCTTTAAGCAGTTGCTGTACGAAAAGAGGTGCGTGGCTCGGTTCAAGTGGGAAAAATATATGTATGTTCAGCAAGAAGTCGACGAGCTGGTAAACTACATAATTGGCGATGTGAAGAAGGCGCCTTGTTTCGTAGTGCTTGGAGAGGTCAACATGTCAAACAGGACAAAGGGACACGTTGCTACTCCAGTTCGACTAGTGAAAAAGCATCTTGTCGAGCGTGCAATAGTTCATGGACCTGGAAAATAAAAAGTTTTATGTGTTGACGAACACTGCACCACTGAAATGTGCAGTAACTGCGTTGAGAAATGCATTGTGGTCTCGCAAAAACCGCCATCGGTACGCCGTTTGCCAAAACTGTCGCACTACGTGGGAGCGAGACATCAGCGCTGGAAGAAACATCCTGAACATTGGACTGATCACGGAGGGAATACTGAAGAAGACAGAAGTTCCAAATCCCGAGAATTTTAATGCGCTGAAATCATTGTCTCCGGGTCCCTATATTGGAGATTATAGCACGATTGGAGAGTATAGCATGAAGGTGCCGACATGACAAAAACCAGGATATCCTTTAAAGTTTTGAACATGTTCTCACAAAACAGTCTTACTTGTTTTTTTGATAAGAATGACGTTGAACAGACAATACGTTTATTTCTTTATATGCCTACTGGGGATACTACTGAAGAAAAAAAAAACGCGCCTGAAACTCTACCCCGTGGGTGGTGTGGCAAGGAGTTGCTTTATCCTTCTGATATTCATCACAATTCAGAGGTCACCACCTGAAGGCTTCCCAAGAGCTATAAAAAGCTGTGCCCCATGCCAGACGATTCATTCACTCCTATAGCACAGCTCAGAGCGGACAATGAGCTTCATCAAGAGAATCAACTATCCTCGAAGAAGTCTTTGACGACTAGAAGGCTGGACATTCCTAGCGGCTCTCTCGAAAGGTCAGTAATCGTTCGTTGCAGCGCAGATACTCTAAACGGACGGTGATTAGCCTATAGACATTTTTTACTTGTAAAATTTTCTGCAAACCTACATATATTATTCTTTAGATTTTACAGATTGTTTAATTGTGTTCTTTTTCGCTTCTGTATCAGATACAGCCCTAGAGCACAAGGACTATATAAGGCTGCGCCCTAAGTCAGACGAGTCATTCACACTTGTGGCACCGCTCAGAGAACACCTCCAGCTACAACAAGACAATCAGCTCTCCTTGAAGCAATCCTTGACGACCAGAAGGCTCGCCATTCCTAGCGGCTCGCTCGAGGGGACAGGAATCTTTCGTTGAAGCAGACACTCTAAACGGACGGTGAGTACCCTTTACAAATTTTTGAGTTTCAAATCTTTCTATAAAAAGTCAAAATTTCATTTCCTAGATTTTACAGAATGTTTAATTGTTCTCTTTTTCGCTTCTGTTTTAGATACAGCCCTTGACCAAAAGGACTATATATATAATGACCGCTCTAGGCCAGACGAGTCATTCACTCTTGTGGCACCTCTCAAAGCACACGTCTAGCTACAGCAAGACAATCAGCTCTCCTTGAAGCGATCTTTGACGACCAGGACGCTTGGCACTTTAAGCGACTCCCCCGAAGAGACAGTAATCGTTGGTTGAAGCACAGACACTCTAAACGGGCGGTGAGTACCCTTTATAAATTTTTGACTTTCAAATCTTTCTATAAAATGTCAAAATATCATTTCCTCGATTTTACAGAATGTTTAATTGTGCTATTCTTCGCTTCTGTTTCAGATACAGCCCTAGAGCACAAGGACTATATGAGGCTGCGCCCCAGGCCAGACAATTCATTCACTCTTGTGGCACCGCTCAGAGATCACCTCCAGCTTCATCAAAACAATCAGCTCTCCTTGAAGCGATCCTTGACGACCGGAAGGCTCGGCATTTCAAGTGGCTCCCTCGAAGGGACAGTAATCGTTCGTTGAAGCGCAGACACTATAAACGAACGGTGAGTAGCCTTTAGACACTTTTTACTTGTAAAATTTTCTGTAAACCTACAGATTTTATTCTTTAGATTTTACAGAATGTTTAATTGTGCTCTTTTTTCGCTTCTGTTTCAGATAAAGCCCAAGAGCAGAAGGTCTATATAAAATAGCGCACCAAGACAGACGATTCATTCACTCTTGCGGCACCACTCAAAGCGGATACTGGGCTACATCAAGAGAATCAGCTCTCTTTGAAGCAGTCTTTGACGACCAGATGGCTTGGTCCCTCAAATACTAGACTCTGTCAATAATTTCGCCTACTATGGGATGTTCCCGCGTTGTCGTCGCAGTAGGGCTTGATCTCTCTTCTAATGACCTCGGCGGCTATGCTGGCAGTAGCGTAGCTGCTGGTAGGTCCTCCCAAGCCAGACAGGCAAAGAGCAAAGAGGAGGGGGACTAAGAGGAACGTCTAGGGGAAGGAATCGAGACAAAAGATGAAACGAGGCAGCACTCCTGAAATAGGAACCATTGAGTCACAGAGGAGGACAGTACGTCTACGGCCACGTTACTATTACCGAAACGGCGGCCCGGGATCTTCTGTCTCAACCGTGGAGATAAGGATTTAGCTGACTCAAGAAAGTGCGCACTCAGCCACAACCTGTCTCGATAGACGGCAGTAGCGTCTACGTCACGTTACACGCAACACCCGGCTTGATTAGTGAAAAAGCGTCACGTCGAGTGTGCAATACTTCATGGACCTGGATAATCGATAGTTGTGTGTGTTGAGAAACACTGCACCACTAGAATGTGCAGCAAATGCGTTGAGCAGTGCATTGCGGTTTCGCAAAAACCACCATCGGTACTTCTTTTGCCCAAAATATTGTACTGCGTGGGAGCGAGACATCAACGCTGGAAGATTCATCTTTAACGTTGGACTAATCAAGGAGGAAATACTGAAGAAGACGGACATTTCTACTCCCGGCACTTCTTCCCCTAGGTGCATAATATACTATTTGATTCGGATTCCATGGCTAATTGTGAAGAGAAATGTTGAGTTTCAACTCGATTCACCCAATATTTGCTGATTCTGAATCAAATTTACAAAAAACGTCTTTTTTCTTCTGGGAAATACGTGTTAACCTTCATGGGGCTTGCGGAACCTCTAAATATAATTTTTCACACAAAAACCAGGCATTTTTTTAAAGATTTAAACAAATTTGAAGGCGAAATGCATGAAAATTGGAAAAAAAAATTTGGACCACCCTAGTAGACATACTTGCACTATGGCCATATTTATTCACAACGAAGATTTACAATAAAAACGAACGCAACATTTCTACTTGGGAAGCAACAATAACGGAACCAGAAACTGGAAAGGATATTATACTTCATATAAAAACTCGTGGACCATTATTCTATTATAATTTAATCCTAATTTGTGTTTCTAATTTGAGTATCACTTTCAGCCTCTTCAGTATGCACTTTCCGAATCATAATGATGGTTTCCGAACATGAATGGCCAAGTTTTTGGCCAAAAATAATGCACACTCTTTGTTTGTTGCGTTCCGTCATCTTCAAATACGACCCGTACGTGGTTAGAAGTTTACCCAACTACGTACACTAGTTGACTGAAGTTTTGCAGATCCATGTTAAGCGGGCCCCACCCCGAATGGTAAATACCTGTTTTGACAATAGCACAACTATAGGTACAAAGTTGTGAATTAATAAACATAAATTAACTTAAAATAAATATAAAATAGTATTAGCAGAGTAGAGTGACAATGAAAACCCTCTATTTTTATTTTTTCTGCTCCTTCCACCCTCTTCGACGTCTTTTGGTATATAAACCACATATTTTTTCTTTTAGTTTTTAAAAATTGGTTACAAATTAGACATTTTATTATATTAAGTCCTTTACGAATATTTTTATCGAAAAAAGCAAAAGCAGGCATAACTTCTTTTTTGAAGGGCCGTTATTCAACATAAAAACAACTTTAAAATATGTTAACTATAATATTTAGAGTAGCAATTAGCGCTCAGTTGAAATACATTTTAAAGCCTTATCCTCTAGTTTCATGATCTAGTCATGATTACTACAGCAATTTGGAAAATTAATTTTTTTTTCAAATTGTAAAAAAATTCTCTAGAAAGTAAGAAATAGCGATTTATTCGTTTGATAAGGGGTACGATTTTTGCTGATACAACTTTCAAAATATTGAAAACTGTAATAAGGTAAATGAATATATTGTTAAAAAATATGTTAAAAGTAACATGTAATGATGAAAACCATTTATTTCTAGCATTTTATAGTAGCAAATGGAAATTAAATGCATTCAAAATGAATAAAGAGCAAGAAAATTGTGGCGTCAGTTTCTTAAATCTAAAAAATTTCAAGTTTTTAACCACAGAACTCATTTTTTTTTAAAGTTACTACCTCTCAACTTGTTGAAATTAAAAAAAAATGTTAAGTATACCCCCGAAGTTATGCCTTTTTCAAAAAAGTTACCACCTATTTTTTCTTTTTCCTTTGAAAAAATTCTTTATTATGTTTATACTATCTCTTATATTATCTCTAATAAATAGTCTGGAAGAAGTCGATGAAATAAGGTTTTTCCTGACAAAATCCAATTTGTTATTTCCCAGACGTTAAATTAAGAATATTAACACCTTGAAGTTCTCTTCATACTCTCTCCCTTTTACGGATTTGAGGGTCTTTACATAATCATTACGTAAATTCTTACAAACAAGCCTTCTACACTTCTTTACGAACTTTTTACTACATAATACCATAATACCATAATGTATTGACTTTTTATTGTAATTACCTGTTACTTGTAAATTTTTTATCCTACTGCGGATCGAAAATAATATTCTATTATAGTTTTTTTTGTCATTTGATCTAGTGGTTTAAATCAAGAAAATCATCTGGCTTGAGTTTTTGGCCAATTGGACATTGCTCCTTTTCCTCTCGGGTAAGTACACTAATTTTATAGGGGAACCTCATGTTTATTTTCCTCCGTTTAATAGACATACTATATATGCCGCGACGAACATTATTTTTGTCTACTACTGCAAGGACTTCTCCATAGGATGTTGATATTACAGTATACAGTTGGGTAATTGGTATTATTTCTTCATAGCATTCAAACGATACTTTCGTTTTCATTTTTCTTTTAGTGACAGGAAAAAAGTACGTGTGTACACGTAACCCTGATTTTAATATCTGGTGCTGAGGATGAGGTGCGGCAGGAGGATGAATTGGATGATGTCCGGTAGTAGGATGAAGGTCGACAGGAGAATGAAGCCTTAAGGAAAGATCAAGTCCAACTGAAGCATGTTGTCCGTTAGGAGGATGATGTGTGCCAGGAGATGAAGGCCCGCAAGGAATAGGTTCACCATTCCAGTGGCGGCCAGACTGCGAACTTAATTCTGTAAGAGGAAATTGAAATAGATAAACTTTAAAACTTAAAATATTAATTAGAACAACTAAATAGAGGCATACAATGCATTCTTAGGATCAGAGTAAGAACTTCGACAAAAATTTTACGCAACATGTTGATGCTCGCTAAGGTTACATCTGTTTTTAATTTAGTTCTAGTATATAAATTCATTCCGAACTAATCCAAGCCATTTCAAAGCAAGTTATGTATCCTTCTCAACCCGTGAAGTCGAATTCATGTATCTTTATGTCAAATAATATTTATGTCTCATGATCTGTTTCTTCTGTATTGTAATGTCTCGGAGAAAATATTTGTTTCTTTTAAATTTAAATTTGTAGGCACCGAGATTCGAACCCTGCCCGCCAGAGTGCTAAATCGGTTGCGCTATGCACTAAACTGACAAGATACAATTCTCATCTTAGAAAAGAAGAGGATCACTTACCTGTTAGATTTTCATATGGTAAGAATTACAAGCCAGATTGGGTATGGTTACCATGTCAATTTTATTGTTTCTTCTTTTGTTTGACGCGAAAAAATGTAACTTTACCCATTTGAAAATTATCCGCAACAAAATTTTACTTCTGTTTTTTCTATGTTATTACAAATGTATTTCAATTTTTGTATTTTTAATACCGTTATTGTAATCCTACCTACATTACACTTATATTGTAAAAGTGTGGTTAAATCTTAAAACTATAGATATTATCTAATAATATTAGATAAATAACTATGAAGAATAACTATTGATATAATATAATAATATTTACCAATGTAATTAAAGATGACCGTCGAAGATAAGACCAGAGTATAAATGACACTCATTTTTTTCAGTAGATGAATGAAGTAATGAAGAATTTCATTCTCAGTATAACAATGAATATTCTGTTGCTTAATTTGAGCACATATACCCATATATTATAGTCTTTATCTCATGGTTTATTTGTGTCAAGTTTTACCTTCGGAGTATTTATATTTCTCAATTCAGGTAAAAGACAGAAAGCGAGCTAATGCATTTTTCCAAACTGATATCAAAATTTACATAAGCTATTACGCTCTTGGGAAATCCAGCCTTACACGCGGATAATTAATATATAGGGTCTGTTGTTTCATATTTGATAAAATGTTTGAGAAATTGTGTAATTATGCAAATTTCAACTGTTGCAAGATAACTTTTAACGAAAGATAGCTTGTAAAAAATAAATTTTTCTGATCGTTGCATCTATAAAACGTGAAATCTTCTTGTCATGAACATGACTTTGGACGAAATTTACAATGTAAAAACAAAGTATTATTTCAGGGATAGTTTCAGGTATTACAATAAGACTCAGAAAAAACAGTCTTCAGTGGTGATAAAATGATATCACTGGTGGTAACTCAGATTCATTTGTCTTACATTGAAAATAACAGCATGAAGTTATTATATATTCAAAAACAGGGCACGAAGAAAATTATTCCATAAAAAAGAGATCTCCAGTTTTTACAGTGTAATTAAATGACACTTCTGTATGTATAATAGTTATTCAAAATATCAAAATAAAAAATAATATAGCGTCGTGTACGATGGTTTTTTACGATGAATGCGTTATTGTTGCTAAGGCAGGTTTCAAAGAGATTTATAATTTTGCGTACCTGTACAATAAAACTGTGCTGACGTCAAATTTGATGAAACTGAATGAAGCCGAAAATATAACTGAATAAGTTTCCTAATTATGTAACAATATATATTCTAATAGCATTTTTTATAAAAAAAATATTAATAAAATAATTGTTTATCTAAATAACCTTATCTCGACGTAACTTTTCTCTTATTGCTTCTTACAAAATTTGGAAATATAATATGTTTTAATTAATGATAGCCTATTTTTGAGAAGAAAGTGTCTCAACTTATCTGACTATATTGAATAGAGAGAGTTTGCCGGCAACTTATATTGGACTCAGCAAAGACTAATTAAAATACGACTTTTTGCAAAAAGTCGTAATCAGTCGTAAGAAAGTAATTCATTAGAGAACTGTCACCATTCTGCAGTCTCATCGACATGTAACTTTGCTTTCTTAAATTAATTTGGCTCGTATAGATCTATTTCAATATGAAGTACAGATAATAATAATATTGAGAGCCCAGAATCAGTCTTAAGCTAATACGTTTTAATTCAATATCAATCTGAAAAAGGAAAACGTGTGACGATCGCGGTTTGGCGCGAATCTGCTTTATCGTTCAGACAAAGTAGAAAGAGTGCATTGTATGCTCTTTGCACTATAATATTAATAAAATGCATATTTGTAGTTATTAATAAAAATATATAATAACTAAGCCTAGAATTATAAGATTTTAAATATTGCACGATTTATGGAAGCTCAGAATGCACGTAGGACAGGATGCACAGGGACACGCACGACTTAAATTATCCCATAAGAATGTATATATTTTTAGAAATTTGAGAATTACAAGTTCAGGCCTTAAGCACATCCTGTTTTCAAAATATTTATAATCGTAAAAGAAAAGAATGCCTTGGAATCTCAAGTTTAGTTTTTGAGAGTTCTCACCATTTAAGGACATTTTGACTGTATATACGAATGTAATTTCAAAGTAGCTTTTCTTAGAAGAATTTCAGTTTTAAAAGATAGAAAAGAAAACCTAAAAAAAGGGCTATTGTACGGAGAGCTCGCGTGTCCCGGTCTGGTCAACATGTGAGGCACAGGGTCGATTCTCGCGGATGCTTGGGACTTTTGGGTTTTGTCAAAAAGGTCATAAATTTTCGTGCGTAAAGTCCCGGGGTCCTGGAGAATCTCAAGTGGGGAAGGGGTCGTATAAAAAACAGAGTGGCCGAACCAGCCTTCCACGATGCCAGTATCGGTACTCTCGCCGATTTCCACGACTTTTCCAGGGGTGAGGAAATTTCGAAGAGAATGGAAGGAATCTCTGTCCTGATTGGCTACAATTGGGCCAGGGCATTCCTCAACTCTCAGAAATCTTCCTCGGAGGGATTAGATACTTTCCGATCGCCAAACTAAATTGACGTACGCTCTTTTCCAACTTGAAATAGGTTTGTCTAACTTTGAACTTGTAGAATTTACAAGAGTTAGTATACGCGCATACAGCGGGCAAGGCAGTTCCAAATAATCTTTTTCATAAAATTAAAAATAAATTCAAATTCAAGTTAAATTTCTGTTTACTTCCTTATTTGTAATTTAGCACCTTTTCACTTTCTCATGTTTCAACGTTCAATTGGCAGAAACCTGATTTGAATTACAGATTCCTTTTAGGTCGATCCCATGACACGTTACAAAAATTATGACAGCGTTGTGGGATTCTGCCAAAGTTAGTGATTGGTGATTTTTGTTTTAATAAAAGAACTTTGTCTTTAGTGATGAAAATTTCAACTTTGAAAATTGAAGATCAGTCATTAGTGTTTCTCTTAGTATAAAAATAAAATAGCGGGTCGCGTTTCGCGTCGTTTCATTTAAAAATATTGTTGGTGCTGTGATTTTTGCCAATAAACAAAGTGAGCATGTCATCGTAAAAAATTTGAACAAATTAAAGAAATATTCGGAAAGGTAATTGCCAAAGACAGAAAATGTTTTGGCAAAATATTATTGCGAATACAGAAACTAGATGACCAGGACTACTATCCGTTCACGATAGAAAGGCCCCTCCAAAACAGCTGCACATTTTTGTAATTTACTAGTAAGAAAAAAATCGCATAAAAACACAGCTTATACCATGATAAAGCTTACTTTATTGCGCTTAAGACAAGTCCCCATTTGTTTATGTACAAAAATTGGTTTGGAAAATATCCTTCGCGAAATGATGAAAACCGTGGTGTTTTCGCGTCTCTCTGTCCTTGCTTGACTTTCGATGACGACATCTTTGAACTGAACAATGTACAAAATTTGGAAAAAATTTGAACATGACTATGTTATCTCTCGTAATATACGTAGTAGAGAGTTATATTTTGTCTTCAATTGCTGCGAAAATTTCAACAAATGCAATCGAATAAAAATTAGGAATAGCAATCGTAAAACCTATTAATTAATAACAAAGAATCCTGGAACACCGACGAATGATAGTGTGTGGGTGTGAGGAGACTATGGCTATGGGATACCATAGCTGAAGGGTCACCTCAGGGGGTCTGTTCATTCATCAAGTTCTGAAAAGAGGTAAAAGATACTTTGATTTCCAATGGCAACTTTTCGTACAGTAGCTACCTTTTTTCAATTAGCAGACCCGTCAGCTATGGTATCCCGCTGTGTCCTCACACACACACACTACCATTCGACGGTCTTCCAGGATTATTTGTTATTAATTAATAGGTTTCAAGATTGTCATTCCTAATTATTATTTGATTGCATTTGTTAAAATTTTCCAAGCAGTTTGAGCCAAAATATAACTCTCTACTACGTATATTACCAGAAATCATCATCATAGTATAAGCTGCGTTCTGATGCGATTTTTTTCTTATGAGTAAATTACAAAAATGTGCAGCTGTTCTGGAGGAGCCTTTGTATCGTGAACGAATAGTTAGGACTGGAACGACGGACCACGGGAACCAGAGGACGTCGCCGGGACATCGCCAGGACCAATACCAACGGACGACGGGGACCAGATGTTTTTAACCTGTTGGAGCGGATCGAGTAATCCTAAAATTACCAGAAATACATCGTGCCACTACAATTCTGGTAATTAGGAAAATGCTAGTATTTTAGAAAATTCCTCACCCTTCCTGCACGTTTTTTCCTCAACGTGGAGGTTTTCCGTCGTAGGCTTGCGATATCTTTATCGCAAGGTGAATGCGACGGTGTGCGCCAACTCGAGGGTGAGCTGACGCAGCGGTTGAAATTTGTCACTTTATCAGTATCGCATCTACAAAGGAGTTTGGAGATTTTTCATCTTCAAGGGCCGTATGCAGACCCAGTGACCTATATCCCCTGCAGCTAAGGACTTTGTGAAGGTAGAACATCGTGCAGAATCTGGGAGGCTACAAACAGTGCTCAGTGAAAAGTGTCGTGAAGTGATCAGAGATCTAGAGAATCACAAAAGTCATTTTTGTGCAATATTATGCTATTTGTGTGCTAGTTTGCAGGTGTGCTGAGCTGAATAAAGCAAAATGTCATCAATGTAAGTCTCGCATGCATTCAATTATGTCCTTTTTTCTGAGCTTTCGAATTTCATTTAATTCAGGAATTTTCAGTTTACTCTTGTTTGAATTTATCTTGTTTTAGTTTAAAATCCAATTTTGTGGGAAAATTGTAGGAAATTATTTTTCCTAAATTTTGATCCGTTAAGACTTGCATACACTCTAAAAAATAAAAAAATTGTACCACTTAGAATGGTAAAATTACCAACAAAAAATTGGTGCAATTTTACTACTCTGATTATGGGATGAATACCACTTGCATGTTAGAAGTTCCAACCAATATTGTAACTTTACCACTTTTAGACTGACACTATAGCAAGGCGTTGTAGAAGTACAGTTTCTGCTTGTGAATCTGTGACTTTCAGAGTAGGTAATAAATGGACCTACTTTCAGAGTGTTGATTTTTTTGGCGCTGGTAAAAGTACAGAAACTGTTAAAAATTCCTTTTTCCAACGTAATCTCACGTTTTGAAATTTGATAATTGATAACGCGGCGTACTTGCACAGCTCTTAACGTAGTATAAGTACAAGTAATTGTAAAGTTTCAAAGTTGCGGAGAATAATGACAAAAATGGTAAAATTACAATTATTTGTAAAAGAGTGTTTCAGAACGGTATAGATTATGGAAAAGTTTATTTACAAAATTGATAAAAAATATAGTATACATATACATACAATAAAAGGATATATTAAGTTGAATAAATAATAATCTTTTGAAGAGGAGAATTTTTCCCTTTCTTTCAATATGAAATATATTTTTACAACTTTTTAAACTACAATTTATTATAACTTTGAGTAAAACATCCATCTGTTTTTAATTCAATATATCATATTTTGAATATATTTACATATAAAAAAGTACTCTGAAGAACTCGGAACAACTCAGAGACTCAGAGTCCACTTCAAGTGACTTGGACAAATTATTGTGTTTTGGCTGTGACATTTTGTGCACATCGTTTGTCAACGACAAAATTCGTATCGACGAAGACGCATAAAGTTTTCGGAAAGGTAAGTTACTTTCAGTCCTATTATTTGGAATAAAATGTTTTTGCACTTACATCGAAAATCGGTAAATTGAAATTGCGATTAGAATTTCACGTTTAACCGTTAGGATGCCGGTAGAAGCATCGAAGCTCAATTATGATATTAAGAAAGTAAACAATTAATAATAACAGCATGATTGCAGGATGTGCTCATTTTATAATTTTTAAAATATTTTATTCACTAATGAATTCATTGATGCATTCTGACTATACAATTTATTTGTTTAGGTTCACGATTCACAATAGTTGAGATTTTTTTTAGAATCTTGATGTTAATTAACTTTTTTTGTGTTGATAAAGCTTCAAAACTAAAAGTAACGCCTAATAACATTCAGAAGCCTCGAATAAATTTGCGATTTTTATTGTGACAGACTCGTAACTGCAGTTTACATATATCTAAAGAATTCTAATAACGATATTAAATACCAATGAAAATTGAAGAAGTCAAAAGATGTCTAAGGTCGAATGTTTTTTCCTGTTTGGAGTCTGCGATTTCAGATATGAAATATTTGATCTATTCTGTTTTTTGTATTTGTTACTTTTATTAATGGAAGATTAAAAAAGGAATAAAATTTAATTATAATTAATCTATTTAAACATTTTACGAAATGGCTTTTGAAATCGTTCTTTTAGCTTGAAAGCTTTTAATCCAGGTGTTCCATAAAATTATATTAAAATTTATTTTTGCTTTACGTTTTATTGTTTTAAGTTGTTTTTGAAGAGGACAACATTATTCAACATTTCAATTACAAAGAATGGAGTTTTCTTTTAAAAATTTCGCTTCCTTTTAAAAAACGTATGAATCTAATCATTTGGAATTCAAATTTGAGATATCTGCTGGTCAAAAATTAAAATTATTCTGTTCTAAAAACTTTACTGTTTATGACGCTACTTCAAATTGAAATTTTTGATTTTCAAATCGATGAAATTTTGATTTTTTTCATTGAAATGTTTGTTGGGTTAAGATTATTTATTCTTAGACTTCCATTTTAAATTTTAGAAACTTTGGACACAGATAAACGAAGTTAATCCTGAAAGTGACATCGAATTACTCCTAAAAGCAACCTACGCCAAGAGTAGAAGTTTTTTAAACGATATCGTTCAACCTCCAACTATAAACAAAATATTAAACTTGTGGCCTTGGCTTTTGAAACCAGTTTGCTTGTTCTGGCATTTCCAAGAATTGACAGGTGTCTCATTGGAGAAGTTGAGCTCAAATTTCGAGGACAAAATGCAGAAAATTCTACTGTATGGTCAGCATAAGCTGCATCTGAAGTACAAAGAAAATTTGACAGAAGCAGAAAAACATCACAAATTGTTGGAGGTATTGCAGATACATTTTAAAGAAAATGAAACGAACCTGCTTTTGCAATCTCATGCAAGTATTTTGTATAGCAATACTTTTTTAGACTCATAAACACTTAAATCGCCCGCAGACTTAGCAGAGATAAAATCCGATACCCATTTTTCTCCCTTTTACAACTCAAATTTCTTGTCAATATTTAGTTTTCAAAAACTCATATTCAGTTGCATTCAATTGTACCTCTTATAAAGCTAAATTGAGAGAGTTTAGTTTATTTTGAAGGTCTTTGCGAAACTTACAAAACATTTATTTTTGTTTTAGACAAAAGATCCCCCTTTTTATTTAAAACTAAAATTTTGAATTTATATTTTTGATAACTCGTAATGCATTCTTTTTATTTATATTCTCATGCTTAATTATTTTTCTAGGAAAAAGTAAAGGAAAACTTCCTTGTTGATGTGACATATACGTGCATTATTTACCGAAGTGAGTATTGCATTTTTTAAATTTATTGGTAACAGGGTATCCGCTGGTCGGGGTATAATTTTCAAATTCAGTTTTTGAGTCATGAGAAATATTTTTTACACGTTCCTAATATTTATCGATAAATTGTGTCCAAAATTACTCGAAAGCGTTAAAAGCAGAATTTTGAAAAATTGGTCCTTATCCAGTTGTCATTCTCATTTCTTCAAATGGTATCATTAATTATTCATTATTTTTAGCAACGTCAGATGATGATGCAGAAATCAATGAAAATGAGAATATCTTCAACATACAAGAAACACAACCGAACTTGGCCAATAAGGAGAAAAAATACGAATATTTCCTTATATTCGAGGGTCAGGTGGTTTTCCAGGCTGAAAATTTCGTCCATGCACTGAAGTTGTTGATGGCTATCTATTTCGTTTTTAACAAAACGTATCCAAAAAATTTCGGATGCGCATTGCAATTTCTTCAAATGTATTTTTTGAACATCTCGCCTCCGGACACAATATGTAGAGCAAAAAACAAAACGTGTAAAAACAAGGCCCTTACTTTAAACAAGGCTTTAAATGAAATAATTCAAAATGATTTTAATAAAATTGAAACAAGTATAATATGAGACTTCTCAGTTAAAACAGGCTGTTTATTGTAGAATTCAGTTTTTCCCGCATTTGTGGAATTCAGAAAAAAGCCAAATTTTGTTCTTTAGAAACTTTCTTCTCAGAAAAGCAATTTTTTTGACTTGAAATTTGATAGCAATAAATATCTGAGAGGGCTTTTGCATTCTATGAGAATGTAATTCATAATATTTTAGTGTATTCAGTAATAATATACCTTACTAGCAACAATTCATCGGATACAACAGTCGCAATGACGAACATTATTTTATGCAGTAAACGAGGTGTAAACTCGTGGACAGTGCTTATTTTCTTTAGGGTTATAATAATCATAACATGAATAAGAACTGTTTGGTCGTTCCGATAAATTCTATACATAAATCTTAATTTCTTAATTGTAGATGAGGTTGATCAATGAGGGCTGTTTTAGAGCCCAGAATAAGACAAATTTGTTTTTTTGTGCAACTCAAAACTATCAAAAATGTGAACTACCTTGCCTGATCGTTTATTGTAAATGGTTATTGCGTCAAAATATTGTATTAAACTAATTTTTTTCCTAATTCTGATCCCAAGAATTGTGTGTGAATTGTACTATCCTGTATTGTCGTTTTTATTGGATCGAAATTCGCATTTCAGAATTTCTGTTTTCTATTTTTCCTATTTTATTGTGTTCATTCATTTTGAAAAGATAAGTTTCGGCCTGCGAAACTACTTAACTTTTTATAATTCGCCTACTATAGTCTAAGCCAAATTCAAGCCAAGTTGTTAAATGTTTAGTGTACAAGCTTGGACTACTAGCCGACTATTTTATAAGAAGCTTTATGCTGTGAATACCTCCAGTATTATCAACAAAAAAGATGTTTAATTAAAAAAAATTCGTATGTATAATATATCAATCTTCCGCTTAACTTAGAGTTTAGATTGTAATAGTTTTTAAGTAATAGCAAAAGCTTGTTTATGATAATTCTATTTGTGTTTGTTCGCTGTGATCAATAGTTAAAAGATGTATTGAAAAAAATAAATTCATTGATTTATATTCATATATATGTTAATTTATTTTGTAATAATTACGTAGTATACCGAAACTAAAAAAAAAAACATATTGTATCATTAAACAAGAATTTTTTTATTTAAAAAATTGCTTTCTGCTGTATTCCTTATTTGAACAGAAAATTTACAATTTCTAGTCAAATTACCATTATTCACATTTCTCATGTAGATGCTAAAGTTACCATGTTGAATAACAACCCGAATATTTTTTGTTAGAATACCATCACCTACAAATTCATAATGCATTGTAATTTTACAGAATCCGTCTGGAAACTTACATAACCTACAAGTTGAATTCCATATTAAAAGTGGATATTCGTTAATGTCAGTGAAAACGTTACTTTGGGAGTAGGTAATAAGCGGACCTACTCTGAAAGTGATAAAATTACCAGAATTTTTTTTTACAGTGTAGGTTGGAAAATGTAATGTGTTACCATTTTTAAGGGAAAATCGAAGTTAAAATGGCGGATAAAAACGAAGCTCCCGTAAATAACACAGAACCTGAGAATCACATACCCCCTGCTTCCACGAGTCAAGCATCAGTTAGCCACTCTTCTTCTGTACCCGTTCTACGTGAACTTAGCCAGTTGAGCAATGTTGCTCCTAATTCTCGACTTACTTATTTGATACCTGTCTCAAGTTTGCCAGACGCTGGATCGACAGAATCAGTTTCAACAGAACAACACCGATATTTCATTTATTCTGCACTCAGTGGCGAAGTTTCCAATTTGATTCCACACCCGAGTGTCAGTGGCCGTATTTCTAATGTTGTCACTGAACCATTTTCTGCAGCAGCATCTCGTCCTCACAGCATGATTTCTTTGTCCACAAAATCGCGTCACGTTGTTGTCAAAATTTCAGCCGCAATGGTTCCAACATTTGACGGTAACATTCCACCTGTTGGAGCTTTTATTCGTGACTGTAGATTCGCTGGGAAATCTGTACATCCAGGAGACAGATTATTTTTAGCCAAGCTTATCAGGACTCACGTAAAAGGTGATACAGATACTCATTCGCAAAGCACAAGCGAACCCCCAAATCTCGTAGAACTTCTTAATACTTTGCAACTTGCGTTTAGTCCTCAGAAAGCTCAAATGTCAAACGTTTTTAAAAAGAATGGTGAATCAGTTTTGCAATATGGCATTAGAGTAAGCGAAATACTTCGAAGAACCGTCGAAGTAATCGAGGTGGGCTTTCCTATTGAAGCAGTCGCTGAAATGCGACTCGGTGCCAATAGAACCGACTTTTTGTTTTATTCGAGGTTTAAAGCCAGAAATCGAAAATCGTGTTTCACTAAGAAATAGCGCGACTTTGCAAAATGCAATAAGTATTGCCACACTAATTGAAAATGAGGTATCGTATTTAGAGCAGCTACGTCGTGCTCGCGAACTCGATGCTGGCAACGGTCAGCCCGTATATTCTATAGGTCAAGTTGCATTTGTACAGGGAAGAAAAGATGCAAATTTTAGCAAAAATAACGCATGAGGCCCGAATCGCAAGAAACAACAGGATTCGGAAACTGGCAACCAAAACAGCGAAGTAGCGTAAAATCGAACATCCGACGCGTCCTCTGCCTATTGGGATAAAATAAAAGAATAAAATCGGCAGTAGTCTGAATTTCGAATCACGGTTCCTTGGAGATAATGCAGATTTATTAATCGACACCGGTTCTGATTTAAACCTTTTTGAAGAAAACGCGATCAGGCCCCACGTAAAAATTGATAAAAGTAAAATATTTTACTTGACCGGAATAGGATTAAATAAAAATTAAGGCGAGATAACTCTTTACCTTGAAGGAATAGAATGCAAGTTTAAGGTAGTTCCAAAAAATTTACCTATTTCTTCAAAAGGAATTCTAGGAATTGAATTTCTAAGCACTCAGTGTGCAACCCTTCAAATTAATGATAAGAGAAAAGGGCAATTAATTTTCAATAAAGAAATATTTCCTTTCGAAACTCATGACACAATACATTCACCGCCACGTAAAAAGAAATTATTCAAGATAACTCCTTGGAAGAACACACTAGGAAGCTCAGAAAGCTCTTGGAGAGGTTGAAATCCGCTGGATTGGCACTGCAGCTTGATAAGTGTCATTTCTTGAGGAAAGAAATCACTTATATAGGTCACGTGATTACCCAAGACGGCGTAAAACCAGACTCTCGCAAGATGGGCGCCGTGAGGAATTTTGCGATTCCTAGAAAAAGGACAAATGTTAAACAATTCCTGGGTCTTGTTGAATACTATCGGGAATTTATTCCAGAGTTTGCAAAAATCGCGAAGCCTCTGAATTATCTCACGCGTCTTAATGTGAAATTTCATTGGAATGCTCCACAGCAGCAGGCTTTCGAGATTTTGCGTGACAGAATAACATCCGAGCCTATCCTCCAATACCCGGATTTTTCTAAACCGTTTATTGTCATCTGATTAAGCAACAGGAGCAGTGCTCAGTCAGAGTGAAATTGGTACGGATTTGCCAATCTCCTTTGCCTCTCGTACTCTGAATGGGTCAGAAACACGTTAATCTACAACCGAAAAGTGCTTCTTGCTATACTCTTTGGCGTAGAACATTTTCAACCATATTTATATGGACACCGGTTTAAGTTGGTTACCGACCATCGACCGTTAGTTTGGCTGCACAATATTAAAAATCTTGCTTCGAAGCTAGCAAGATGGATATAAGATATAAGCCTGGTAGAATCAATTTGAATGCAGACGCTCTCTCAAGGAATCCGGTAAAGATTAGTATAACTTTGAATAAAGAAGAAGGAGAGAAGTGCGAAATAGTCGATTTCGAAAATCCTCCAAAAGTTAGCCAAAAAGTTGATCCTACAGGTGCTTTCCTAGGCAACGACATTCATTTAGATTCTGATTACCTGGACTCGAGGCGGGTGATGACGATCAGACACGATCAAATTGGCTCGAGTCGAGGGGATGACGAATTGAGTGATAATGAAGATGAGCTTGTCATGGAAAATCAAATATTGATTGCGCGTGTATTTTTAATGAACTTTGGTCAAACGGAATCGGAAGTAAAAATCTCAGACCAGGCTAGCCAAGAGGATCCGCAATCTCTTCTCGATATAAGCGACGACGAATCTGACTTAAAATCAGCCGATTTAAGTGGAACTGAATTTTACTCTGATTCAGGAAGTGATAATTACGAATCAGCCATCGAGTCCGAAAGTAGGCCCCGACCTCCAGGGGCGGTTGATACCCCCCCCCCCTCTTGTCAGGCTAACGAGGTCTAGCGATCATTATGTCGCAAAATCCCGCGGGGAGGGGAGGGGGCAGAAGTTTATGAAACTGATTCTGCAAGCTTTGCAGGGAATTTCGCGATTAGCAAGTCTACGAGTAAATACTGTCGACAAACCTGTGCGGAAAGAGATGTTCATTTGCCGGATCAAAAAAACGAAAATCTTCGAAGTAAAAGCTCGCTGGTAACCAGGCGAGATAAAAAAACAGGTGGGGAGGACGCCTCGCTAAAGGCCCGGCGACGTGTCAAAACTTAGCCAATTAGGGACCCCGTGATCGGCATTTCACCGACAGTTGCGTCGCTGAATAAGCTGGAAGGGGAGACTATGAACACCGGAGAACTAGGTGGACTCGGAAAAAGAAAAGGTGAACCAATTTTGGATACCGGGGCAATGGCAGCCTCGTCTGAATCGGAACGTCAAAAATCTGTAAATAATTTCGCGAAAGAATCTTTTGAAATCGCTAGAGTTTTTATCTCTAACAAAAGATGTATTGTATATAAAAGAGATTAGCTAGTTTCTTGGGATGATAATTTGTTACACTTCATCTCGCGGGACTGCAAATTCACTACTGTAACGAGCCCTGAGCTCAAAGGTGCAGGCATAGTTCGGTCAGACGAGCTTCGGTAGGTGCAGCCAAAATTAGGTCAAATGCTTAGTTTTCAGCATGGGGACCAATACCTTTTTAATGCGGTAATTGGAGAATCTTCTGACGATAAAATTAACAGGGACGATCTAAAATCCATTTTGCAATCTCTGAAACGCACCATGCTTACATTAGACACAAAGACCATTAGAATTTCAAGATAAGGAAATGGTTTTGACGACGTTGATTGGGCTGATGTAGAGGATTTAGCTCTAGAAATATTTAACGAGAGGGGAGTCACTATTTTCATCTTTACTGGAAAGATAAAGATTCCTTTGGAATCAGAGCGCGAAAATATTATACGTGAAGCTCATAGTTCAATAATGGGTGGGCACATTAAATCTTTAAAACGTAATAAAACGTATTAAAACGTATTTCAAACGTATTAAATCTTTAAAACGAATTCGCGAAAGATTTGCTAGACGTAATATGAGAAAAGATATAGATAATTGTATTAAACAATGCGATAGTTGTTAGCGAAAAAAGCTCGTTCGTGTAAAAACAAACAGCCAATGAAAATAGCCGATAACCCAAAGGAAGGTTTCGACAAAGTACAAATGGACATTGTGGGCCCACTTTCGCAAACTGCAGACGGCAACAAGTATATTCTTACTCTACAGAATCGCCTTACGAAATACTCAGATAATTTCCCTATTGGTGACGCTGAAGCGATCACAGTAGCTATGGCACTCGCTGAGAATTTCATATCTCGTTTTGGATGTCCCAGGTCAATCCAGGCCGATCAGGGATCTAATTTTATGACCAGCTATTCAAGTCGTTTTGCCAAATATTCCAAATTCGCCAATTTCGTTCTACTGATTATCATCCTCAGTCATTAGGCGCGTTAGAACGCAGCCACCATGTCTTCGTGGAATACCCGCGTCACTTCTGCCAAGAGACTGATTGGGACAAGTGCTTGAGATTTTCTATGTTCGATGATTATTTCGATGGACCCTACTCAATCACGCGTGTGTTCAACGATTGTAAAGTTGAAATACAAGTTCAACCGAACAAAAGAAAGATCGTGCACTAAAACCATTTAGAGCGCTCGCATATTCGCCCAGAACTGATTTAAAAAGGCAAGAAAATGTACGCAATATACCTAATACCGTTCTCGTCTTAAAACAATAGTATCAAGGGAAACACCTTTATTATATGGCGTAGAAACAGTGCATTATATACTCTTTGCACTATAATATTAATAAAATGCATATTCGTAGTTATTAATGAAAATATAAAATAAGTAAGCCTAGCATTATAAGATTTTAAAATATTGCATGATTTATGGAAGCTCAGAATGCTCGTAGGACAGGATGCAGAGGGACACGCATGACTTAAATTATCCCACAAGAATGTATATACTTTTAGAAATTTGAGAATTACAACTTCAGGCCTTAAGCACATAGCTATAATCGTGAAAGAAAGGAATGCCTTGGAATTTGAAGTTTAGTTTTTGAGGGTTCTTACGATTTAGGACCACCCTATCTCCTAAGCATCGCTCTAAGCCTATTAGGTAAACGTGAAGTCGGCCTGATAATTGGTCTATCGTGTATATTCCTCTCTGATATCTTCTTAGAATTGATTAGAGTAGGTTTTGATGCACCTCGGTTTCTCTGTCTTTCTGACCCTCTGGGGTCCACCCTCGTGATTTTCTTGCGTTGATGTTTTCTTTTCATGGATAAAAACCTAGGCTCCAGCCAGCATCTTTGGTTCTTTTATATGGTATCTAATCAAAATTGGCTCTCCGAATCCTACTTGGATGCTCACGTTAGCCTTGTTGGATTGGTGGAAATATTTTATTCTTTTAACTTGTTTTCGGGTATTCTTTATAGAAAATCCGGTTTTTCATGATCAGCCGCGGATTAAGTCAAGTGCCTAAAGAGATGAGGATGTTATAAATTAATTTAATACGATATTTGAAATCTTTTGCGACGATATTGTAGTATGTACAAAATTAGGAGCATGGTGTAGTTTGGAGTTCGCCTTTTACCACTGTTGTCCTTACACAGCGACCGTGAATGCGGAAGGTGACATTAGTCGCCTCCGGATACCTTCTTTGAGCTGCCATCTGCCACAGATGCATGTGTCCTCGATGAACCCACTCCAGGAACCCTAAAATACTGTACAAACCAAACTTCCCCAGAGAAGATGTGTTTTTTACACCTGGGGTATTGATTCAATCTAGTGTCTTCAAGGAACTTACTTCAGGGACCCTTGAGTACTGTAAAAACCAGACTTCCCGAAAGAAAATGTGTCTTTTACACCTAGGGCACTGGCTGGATATCGTGTCTTCGAGGAACTTACTCCATGCACCCTAAAGTACTATAAAACCCAGAATTTCCTGGGGAAAATGTGTCTTTTATACCTGGAGCATTGGTTCAATCTCGTGTCCTCGAGAAACCCACTCCAGGCACCCTGAAGTTCTGTAAAAATCAGACTTCCGCGAAGAAAATGTGTTTTTTTCACCTAGGGCACTGGCTGGATGTCGTGTCTTCGAGGAACTCACTACATAGACCCTAAAGTACTTTAAAACCCAGACTTTCCGGAGAAGATGTGTTTTTCACACCTGGGGCATTAGTTCAATCTCGTGTCCTCGAGGAACTCACTCCAGGAACCCTAAAGTACTGCAAAAATCAGATTTCCCCGGAGAAGATGTGTTTTTCACAACTGGGGCATTGGTGCAATCTCGCGTCCTCGCGGAACCCAGAGTAGGTGCAAGGTTTTGACGTGGGTAGCAGAATTTTCTCAAAGAAGATATTGTTCGCATACCTGGTGCAAGGGTGTGATGTCCGGAGTGTGATTTCCAAGAGCGCAGTTCATCACCGGAAGTCAAACTTAGTCAAAAATTAGTTTGTAGAAATGTTTGTAGAATTTCGCTATGGAATTTCCGTAGAACGTTTTTCGTAGAATTTTTCCCGTGGGAAAAAATATCCACAAATATGTTATAAACTCCTGTTATAAAAGTATATTGAAAAAGAAAAAAATTAACTTTTTGGAAAAATGACACACGCTACAGGAAAATTTTATTTAATAAAATTTTTCGCCTAATTTATACCTACAAATTTGATTAGAAGCACCTTACGGTATGATGCATATTGTTAGTTTAAATCGTAAAAAATGACATTGAAAATAAATTCAATTTATGGAAAAACGACACAGGTTGCAATAAAATGTTTAAAAACAATTTTTTTCTAATAGGATGCGCACTTTTTTTTAATTATGAAAACAAGACAATAAAAATACTTTTGTTTCAATACCAATGCGTATTATGAATTGTAATAATATAAATTTATTGAAATGATACATTTTTCGGGGTAGCTGAGAATTAAAATTAGTTCAAAATAAGGAGCAAATTTTAAAGCAATCATAAAAAATAAAATTTGTATTTTTTTTCGCAATACATATTTGAATAAATAGTCCCAGAGCGAGTTACAGAAATAAATATAATATACATTTGATATAACAGAGTTGAACATAATGTAGCAAAGTTTGCATTTTCGACAAAATCGAGTGCGAAGCACGAGATACATGGTAAGAATGTGTTCTTTAAAGTCGAAGGAGCTTTAACAAAAGAGAATTCACAATTACCAAACTACAGTTGTCGATGCTTTTACCTTTAATTTTAAAAGACCTGCGCACAAATGTGGGGGAAATACAAAGCCAGAGCGAGTAGCGCGAGATAAATATATTATCGAGCGATGAGAATGTGCTTGTACAGCGGGCAGACTTTTTGCTTTCTTTTCATTTGAAACTTCATGTCGAATGGGGAAACTTTAAAATTCAGAAAATATTGTCAAGTACTCGGACACCAGGGATATTACCCGATTATCCAGGTACCCGGGTACCCGAGTAAATATGCAGCTACCCGCAATGACGGCATTGCCCTAGTTTAAAAGTATTACGTTCAATTGTGTGAGAAAAATGTATTTTTTGAGTTTTGAATTAGCTGCTATATTGCATTTTTTTTAAATTTTGGATTTTGAGATCTTGCATTCGCTTGAGAATAAATTATTAAATGTTTTTACAATTTTTGATCACCCTTTCTTAATAACTTTAGGAAATAGCATTTTTGTGCCCATTTTGATAGCCGCCATTTTGCGAGTTTGTTAGGCCCATCTTTGGTGGGTAAATATTAATCGATTAGGTTAAAATTGGACGTAAAATTGGACGAAAAATTACTGCGCTTAGCGTAAAACACAAAGCTTTGTTTCTTTCTGTTGCACCAAAACCCGCAGATAGAAAGAGACCGAGTATGGATTTTTACGTTGATTGCATTAAAAATCACTCCTGACTTTGAAACGTGATTACTCGTTCTAAAAAGAAGCAAGAATCTTTTTTAAGAACCCGTTAAAAGGCTTATTAAACTACGCGTTAAACCAACCCCCATAGAGATATTTGTGACCTTTTGAATAGAGTATACCATGTGAGAAGTTAAAAAAATGCAAGAATTTCTCGAATTTTGTACCTCGACTTTAACTTGTGGCATGACCTAGGAAAGTTGCAGTATACGACTAAACATTTTCGAGCGCGTCTGCACCGAATTTCAGTCACTTTAACAGCAAGTCTGGTCGTCTGCGGTGATCGACGACACAAACTCGACGCAGACACGCTTGGACATTTATTGTCATATCTTGGGAACCCGTAAATATTTTTGAGCTTATATTGGCTTAAATTGAACATGGGATTTCACAGATTACGTCCTATCAATTTCAGTTTTTCCGTAAGTATCCTAAGTCACAGCGTGAGTTGAAGTTAAGAAACAAAATCTGAGAAATTCTCGGCGATCACTGCTCTCGCGGTCGACAGCAGTAATCCCCGACTGAAACTTGACATTTGAGGTTTGAACTTGGGAAATATTTTAATTTGAAGCGCTTACTAGAAGAAGCAGAAAAGTACAAAGAACTTAAAAACATATTAAAAAACATGGTGGCCTCTCAAAACTCAGAAAAAAAATGTCTGGTCATTTTCAGGTTATCTGAATTTTTCGGATTCAAATAACTCTCAAAACTAAACAATGTGAAATTTGAAGTATTTAAAAAAGAATCCCTGAATTGATGAAATTATTGCGGAACATTCATACAATGTATGCATTTAAAATGAAGAACAAATAACTCAAACTCGAATCACATTCAAAGTTCAATATTGTACAAAACCCAAGCTTCTAAAATTAGATAATCTCGAAATGAAAAAAAAAACATTTTAGTAGGACCCTGAAGTAGAGTATCAATTTGGCATGCAAAAAAATTATTATTAAAAAAATTAATAAATTCACCTGTAATTTGTGTCACTTGGGCGACTGTTTTTACGACCGTTACATTGCGCGCCCGCAAACGATGGCCTTTTTTCTAAAACCGAAGACTGGGGTATTGAGGAAAGATTTAATCTTTGATAACCATAAAAAATAACTTTTTATTGTAATTGTGGGTTACATGTAAAGTTTTTATTCGATTCTGGATCATAGAAAATATTGTATTTCAGATTCACATTTTTTTCAATTGAATTAATTGTTCAAATCAAGAAATTGACTTGGTGTGAGTGGGTAGCCTAATATAACTTTATTTTTCTCTTCTGGGGTAGGTTTACTAATTTCATATGGTGAACTCATATTTAATTTCCTCCGTTCTCGAGACATATTATAAATTCCACGAAGAATCTTTTTTTTGTCCACTATTGCAATAACGTCACCTTGCGGTGTTGATATTACTGTATATTTTTTGGTAATTGGTGTTATTTCTTTAAAGACAGTATTTGATTCTTTCGTCTGAATTTTTCTTGAAGTGACAGGAAAATAGTATGTGTGTACGTGAAATCCTGTCCTTAATATCTGATGCTGACTAGAACGTGCGGCAGGACGATGCGGTTCAATAGAAGGACGAGATCTGAGGAGAGAATGACGTCTTTCTGGAGGATGAGGTCCAGGAGTAGGTTGAAACCTGACAGGAACATAATAAACAACGCCAGGAGGATGAGGCCCTAAGGAAAGATGATTTTCGCCACCACGATGACGTCCGGCAGCAGGATAACGTCCGTCAGGTGCATCAAGTCGACCAGGAGGGTGAAGTCCTAAGGAAAGATGTAGTCCGTGAGGAGGCTGAAGATCGTCAGGAGGATGAAGTCCATCAGGAGGATGAAGTCCATCAGGAGGATGAAGTCCATCAGGAGGATGAAGTCCGTCAGGCGGATGCAGTCCTAAAGAAAGACGAAGCTCGCCAGGAGAATGAGGTCTCCCAGTAGAAGATTCGCAAAGAAAAGGTTCGTCATTAGAGGCACAGCTGGACTGCGAACTTGAGTCTGCAAGAGAAAATCAAAATGAATGGCTACCTTGACATACGCACATATATGTATTATTTTGTTTACAAAATCATGAAAATAACAAACTCCTATGAATTTTTAAAAATCATAAATGGCCCTTAGGTGACGTGGTCAAATATTCGAAATTTTCGCAAATTACAAATTTTCTTTCTCTTTATTGGGTTTGTACTCTCTCCGTTTTACGGGTTGGAGAGTCTTTGCATAATTGTGAGTCTATTCCGCAACACTACTTCCTTATTCCTCAATTTTAGGAGTCATTTTTCGAATTTTTCCTACCCTGTGCCACCAGCTTTCTCTTTCTCTCTCAGATCTTTCAAATTCTGTATTCATTCCTCCCCCTGAAAATTCCATTCAAAATCCACTATACTGTCGCTCTCTTCCATCTCTCCCCTCCCCCTCCATCACCTGTATACCTTTTTAGCACATGCTATCATGATTCGTGCTTACATCTACAAACTCTACACAGATTCTCTTCTTCATTTATACAACACCTACATGCTCTGACACCCTCTCCCATTCTGAATCTCGCCACTCTATTCCATTTGTTCTCCTCTTTAATGTTTTTCAGGTACTCTGGTTCCCATTCCTTCTAACCATTCTATACCAGCTGTTGTACTTTTAATCCACGATTTTGTCCATCTTCCCTCTCCTTAAATTGCCGTCATATATTCGACTATTCCCTGTCAATCTCTACCCTTCACTTGCATACCACATTCAAACCTGGTTTCGTGTCTCTTTTCCTCCTATTTCGATCGTTCCACGTTACCCCTCCTGTCTTTATCTATAACCTCCCGGACACAAGCTTGTGAGCTGAAATATTCCTAAATGGAGGCCAAAAAAGTATGATTAAAAATATTAACCAGTCCCGAGAAATAGAAAGTGGAAGCTTACAATCTCAAAGTGACAAGAACTTAAAATTGGAGAAGGCTTGGTTGCGAATCACGATAAAAACTGCAATTTTCAGTTAACACAAAAAATAAAATCTTGCTCCCGAGATATTGATTTGCTAAATTGGGACAAAATGAGGTTGATTAGAAAAAGTTAATCAATTTCGAGTAAATTATTCAAAAATTTGGAGTTTCAAATATTATGGTTTTTGAAAATCGTCTTTAGATAGCGACTAAAGATTTATTTTTCAATTTTAAAAAGTAATAAAAACTTGCTCGCGAGATATCGAGAGGCTGAATGAGAATAAATAAGTTTTCATCCAAAAAAATTATTCTGTTTCGGGAAACTAATGATTTAGTGTGACGGTATCGAACTATGACAGACGATTTTGTTGTTGAGAGTTCTATAAAAAGCAGAAAGTTATACTTTTCTTTATAAATAAACAGTAATGATTTAAAAAAATCACGTTTCTGATCTGAAGGACAAAAGTTAAGTGAATAAACCTTATAAAAGTGGCTTTTTGTAGAAAATGAAGATTGAACATTTTTGTTGGAATTTCATTGGTACTTTGATGTTGAAAAAAGTTGCAAATACTTTTATTTTAGGGCTTTTTTTTGACAAAATAAGTATTTTTTTATATTACTGCATTTTAAAACTTTAAAGTAGAGGATGTTGGTCAGAAGGAGGTTTAAGAAAAGGTAAGAGGTTGGGCAATTAAAAAAAAAAGATGGAAGACAAGTACAGAGAGTTCATTATCTGGCTTTGAATTACCAATCTTTTTATCACTATATTAAAAATGAGCTTTTGAAAAAATGCTTTTAACACAACGCGTATTTGATTTTTTAAGATTTTTTTATGCAAAAAGCTCATTTTCGGAAAAAATGTTGGTTATCTAGTTCTGTACTGCAACCCTTCATGTATAAATTTTTCACCTGGGATAAGATGTTTAAAGGCCAATTTATTCTGACGCCCTAACCTGGACCTTTCTGCATGATTTGAAATGGAATCGGTCTAAGGGAGTACGGGCACTGGAACGTGCGGACCGTGCGTAGGTGGTTCTACTAGAGTATATTTGAAAAAAAATTTTGCGAGTTGGATTTGAACCGATGCCTGCTCAGTTTATGAGGTGCCGTAACCAATTCAGCTATTACTGCACGCTGGCCAAAATTCTGGAACTTGTGTTTGGTCAAACGGATGGTTGACTTTGACTTGTGACTTTTTGATGGCTAACTAACAGGACTTAAAAGTGCCAGAAACTATATTGCGCGCGTTTTACGCTTGATATACGCCGTACGCACGAAATAGTATAGATCTGTTAATTGCGAATACGGAAGAACTGGTCCCACAATGACACTTCTCTCGAATTTGATCAAGTCTGCCTTCTTTTCACTAACATTTATTAGTAGAAAAAAAAATGTATAAATAATTTTTTTCTTGTTATTTAAAAAAAGAGCTATGTGTAAATGCAGTTGAAAATAAATCTAAAAGCTGATTGATCGATTTTGTAAAACTGACGAAGTTGTTTATTTGGCAAGACATTTTTTTTTAAAGGGAAAAAATTAAACCATTTTTGAAAGTGGCTTTCGTACGGTTAATACAATTTGGTACGACTTTCATACCGTCTGTGTTTACATGCCCTCTTTTCCTTTCTATGGAAAAGGTAGATCCTATGTTATCATATAAGATTCTTTCAATTTCTTTACTCACATTTTATTCAAAAATATCTTAAATAATATTTATTTAAACATCTGAATGGATTTCGAGGTCAGATTCATTCCGATTGAATGCACGGCTTAAAAGCTTGCCATAAACTGTTTTGTTATATGGTCTTCAATTATAAATATAATTGAAACTATAAATATATTATTTTATTATATTTACCTATAGAATTAAGAATAAACACCAAGGATGAGACCAGAGTATAAGCGATCCTCATTTTTTCCAAGTAGAGGAAAAACTGACTAGTGCCGTAATAAAGAATTTGTTTAAAAGTGTGAATGATAAATATTCTGGTGTTTCATTTGTGTATATTTACCTCTATAATATAGTCGTTATCTCATAAATTATAGGTGTGAAGCCTGTCTTTCTAAGAGTACTTAAATTTTTAATTTGACAAATTAGTCCAAGGACAGAAATTCAGCTAATAAATTTATCAAAACTGATATCAAAATTTATATAATATTTAACACTTACTAGAAAAATCCTCACGAAGGATGGAAGGGGGGGGGGGGGGTTATAAAATTCCAAAAATAACATCACCATTATTTATAGATGACCTCTAAGACGAGCCCTAAGATTATTTGCACATTTCATTTCTTATGTATGAATGTTTCAGAAATGATTACTTTCATATGTGAGCGAGGACGTTGCTAAATATTAAAATGGGACTGCGATCATGAGTCAAATAAAAAACATTTGCATTTTTCTAAAATTAATAATACCACTCGAGAAATCCAAAAGCTGGGCTTCATAAATCATTTGACAGTTATCAAATTCAGTTTCAACTAATATAGGTACCAGTACAGGGAGTCATCGTGGCTCAGACGGTAGCGCGATTGTCTTATGTTCCAACACTGCAAGCCTTAGCAGCCACGCTGGCGTGGGTTCGATTCCCAAAGCAGGAAGCGAGGACGGAAGTGTTTCAGAAAGCTTCGCTTCTGTCTTTTGGTATAATACCCCATAGATACCCTACAGTTTATAAGTGACCCTACAATATAGTCGTTAATGATCCTGTCAGTTGATGCGACTATAAACATTCAATTGTGTCTTTGGTTTGGCTCTGACCTTCGATTCATAGCAAGGTTCTCCGAACGTAAACAGTCAGTGCCGAGTCGCAATGTTGCGCAACGTGATGCAGTTGCCAGCTCGGCGCCTCTCATCGAAAACCGGGGCGCGGCTTAATTCCTGGAATTCTGTTGGAACTTTCCATTAAATGTATTGGAAGTTTATTTCCGAGACGTAAGGTGACATTCTAATACTTGATATTGTAGTTTTCAAATTCTGGTATTGTTATATTACCATAGATGTATTGGAAATTTCTCACACGTAATGCAATGTAGCGGAAGAAAGTTAAAAAAAATCGAGATTCGCATGCACGGAGAATCGAATCCCAACCGCCAAGCTCTAAATCGATTGCGTTACCACTAGACTAGGAAGGCACAATTCCAGGGCCGTGGCTGGAGCAGTGTTGCCAGATACACCGCATTTCCGCATTTTACACCGCATTTTGAGACTGGAATCCGCAATCCGCATTTTGCAATGCGGATGGCCCAAAACTCCTCATTTTGGACTTTGAAGGATTCCTCTGCCCAATCATATGATGCAGACGGCGTAAGAACGAGGGCACTTCTGACAATCACCTGCCAGTACCCAGCCATTCTGTCCAACGGAGACTCGCGCTTTGCGTAGCGTTTTGCGTGTTTTACGCTTCTTGTTCCTAGAATCTACTATCGGCGCAAAAACTATAGGCATCTGCCTTTGAAGCTCAACAACTCAGCCAAAAAAATGCTAGACTAATGAGTAAATAGGCACTTGAAAGCTGAAAGTGTTCCACGTAAATGAGCTTGAAGCCGTTAATGTGAAAAATTGTTTGTGCTTTGCAGACTGAAAAATATAAAAAAAAGTAAGGCATTTCGGGCACATTTTAGAACAGTCAAGTTTAGAGCATTATTTACTATACAAGAGGCAATGGGAAAAATTGGAAAAAATTCATCAACATGAGAAAAACATTTGTGAACAAATCGCAGTTGACAAATTTGAGAAATAATAAAAATTGTTGCTTAAAATTACAAGAATGTGCAACTATACCATCTTTTGTTCTAATGAAGATATTAAAGAGATTCAGACTCCAAACTGTAACGGATAGGCTCTGTAATTATTTACAATCTCTCGGAAGGATGTGATTGGTAGAAACTACCCCTCGTGTGCGACGAGCAGACGCCATATTGGATGCACCGTCTTAAATTTCGTAATTTTGACCTCAGATTTGGATCCAGCGACTTTTTTTCGATGAAACGTGAATACGACCCTTCATATACGAGGGTCTACCCTTAGAATTTTTTCTCAGCCGATATGAAAAAATACGTGTTGATTATTTTCCCTAGTTCTACAAATTTGCAAAGTTTCATCAAAATCGGCGAGTGACAGTTCCGTAGGTTTACTTGTCAGAGCACGCTTTGAGCACTAATATCGGAAACAACCAGAAGTGGAATAGGGAATAGAAAGAGAGGACAAATTGAGAAAGTTGACCTGTCCTTTTCTAAGGATGGCGATTGTTAATTGGTGGATTGATCCGTTTCTAATGAAAGCAGATTGCAGATGAGTAGAACCAATCACCATCCTTAGAAAAAGACAAGTCGACTTTCTCGATTTTCCCTCTTCCTATTCCCTATTCTGACGGTCCACGATCTGCAGCTCTGATTTACAAGAAAAGATATTCTGTATTTATGTATACATTACAATGAGTATGATACGGTGCTATTATACAGCTAGAAGACTTTTCTTCAGTTTTTTAATAGCAATATGAGTTTTACACCAATTTTTCAAAACCCTGCATTTGCAAAATAAGATCCGCATTTTGGAGCCTGCGCCTCCGCAATTCCACAACTCGGGTCTGGCAACACTGGGCTGGAGTTGAATTTAAGGTAGGGCAGCGGTGATTAAAGGTAGGGCGGAAGTAAAATTTTTACTTGATCTGATCTGGTCAATCGACGTATTGTATTTTTTAAGGTAGGGCATTGGTATTTTAAGGTAGGGCATTGCCTCACAATTCCCCCCCCCCCCCCTCCGCCTAGCTATGGCCATGCACAATTATCATCTTGCGGTAAACGGTGCGAGTATTCGTTGAAACTGCAATACGCGTATTGTAATTTCATCTTCCAATGTCGGTATTGCAATTTTGCAATGCTGTCAATTTAGCAGGCTCATTTTTCTCCGTGTATCATTTGATATTGGATGACTTTTAATTTCGTGACACAATATCTAATGAAGATAATAAACAATTGAGACATGGTATTGCGTTTTATGTTCCTAAAGTTTTTTTTACATGAACGCTCGATTGTTGATGAGGAAAGTTTCGAAGAGCTTAAAAACCTTGTGTACCTAGACAATAAAACTATGCTGAGGTAAAATGTTAGGAAACCTCAATCTTGGTACTATTTACTCATAAAATAATCTATGCTTCCCAAGGTAAAATAAAATTAATGATACACGTGTCTAGAAAATGCAGGCCTTCTTCTTTCTTAAACAGAGAAAGTTGATTGTGGAAAAATTCCGCAACATTTGCATAACGCTGGGACATATAGGTATTTGGGAAAGTTTAACATTATTTCAGTAGAGTTCAACAGAATTTCGCGTGTTTATTGAATATATTAAATTATACATTTTAAAGCCTTCTATTAACCTTTGAAAGAATACCCAGAGTTGAGTAAAATGAGCGATTGCTCGAGGGGAATTGAAAGGGGCAATGTGGCGTGAAAGGGGGACACTGGTTCGAAGACAAATACTCGAAAAAGAAAAAATAGATTTTCAGGTTTCGTAGTGCACTGGTTAGAGTGTTGAATTTTAACCCTAAGGGTCCAGAGTTCCAGGTCTGGTACAGAAGGAAAACTTATTTTACTTTTCTCAGTAGAAATCGGTTACTGAACTGCCTTTGAGTCGTTCTCTAGAAAAACCACCTATATAGACTTAGGTTATGGTATAAAATTGTGAAAGAAGCTTTTCAAACGTTGTTTTCAAAGATTGGAATACATTTTAAAAACATTTCACAGAAAAAATTTGATAGTCAGATTCACTATTTCACATTGCTAATTTGAAGTTTACTTGTCTGCATTTTATAAGAAACAATTTGAATAGTTCTTGATACTGTATGATATAGTGATCTCAAAATATACAAAACCCAAAGTCAGCATTACTACTTCGAATTGTAAAAAGAAAGATTACTAGAACAAGCAGCTTCAATAAATATTTGGAATAGTACAGTTGAACATGTAAGCCGTTATGAATGACTAATTTTCATGTTAAGCAAAAAATTGCAAGTGAGTTCGGTCTCCTTTTTCGCATTGCAATAAACACTAAGCGAGATCGTCAGCCTTACTATTTCAAAGGGTCCATTTGAAACTAAAAAGGAAGGCCGATTTATAACTTGCTTAGCAGTAAGACAACAGTATTATCGAGTATAGTATTTTCGTTTCAAAATCTAGGGGGCCCCCCCCCCCCTCCTCCGGCGACAGAACAAGGTTTTACTTGTCAGCAGTTACGCCACTGACATTTTACACAGCGAAATTGTCGGAAATTATTTTATAATGTTTTATCTTTTGTCATAATATTATTTGAGATCATTATGATAAATAAACATAGCGAATAACGCCTACTTTATACTTCAATACTGTTTTTTGTTTGGTATAAAACTTTTAGAATTCAAAAATATTCTGAAGAATTATAAAAAAAAATACTTTTTAGGCATTGTTTCTACTGTGGAATTTTTGCTGCTTATGATATTTTAAATTTAAGATCGTACTTGATTAAGCCATCCAGATTCAATAATTAATTGTGTTATTTAGAAAAATTTTTTTTAGTAGAATAATGCATTTTAACCTACATTTTTATCAAAACTGGGGTTATCTATCATACTAGTGTGATATCGCGATCTCTAATTTTCAATTTCTCCAAATCGAATAATTTTTTTGTATCAAAATTTTTTATTCTAATTCAGTATCCCGATGTCTTGGAAGAAAGTTTTTTTTTTTTGCAAAAAATTCGATTTTGAATCGTTATTCACATATATGGAAAAACTATGAACACCTATGGAATTTTAATCTAAAAATTCTCGGTCAATTTTCTCGAAATTGACGAATTGGAGTACAAAATTTTTGTGCTTTGCAGACTGAAAAATGTAAAAAAAGTAAGGAATTTTGGGCACATTTAAAAAGAGTTAAACTTCACTCTTATTATTTTCGAGATATTCGACCGTTTCCAGACTTTTGGGACACCCTGTATACTGGACTAGACAATTATATTTTTTTGAGACTTCCGTTTCCGGCATGAAAGTGTTAGGTGGTATTGGGGATATATGAAGAAAAGCAGGAGAAATAAGGTCGAGGAAATAAGGAAAGAAATTAGGTAGGAAATGGCCAAACTTAGAAAAGAAATGAGGAAATGGGAAGAATTAAGGAAAAGCTAGAGAAAAGGATGCAGACGCTGGAGCAAAGACTAGAAAAGAAGGAAGAGCCTAATAAAACGGTAGAGGAGTTGGAAGGTAGGCTGAGAAAAATAGAACAAAGAATGGAAAAGAAAGAGAGCAGAAAGAAATGAAACATAGTGATAAAGGGTCTTAGGTTAGAGGGAAAGGACCTGATGGAAGGAGTGGAAGAAGTACTAAAAAGGTTTGATGCTAAGTTAGAGATAGAGGAAGTGCGAAGAGGGGATAGAATGGTACAGGTGAAACTAAAAAAAATGGGAACATAAGAGGGAAGTAATGGCAAAGAAGGGGGTGTTATATGGAAGCTCGGAGAGAATAGAGGATGATTTGACATGGGTAGAAAGGAATATGCAGTATAAGTTATGGAAACTAGCCGAAGAGGAAAGAAAAAAGGGAAGAAGAACATGGGTTAAGTATGGGAGAATACAGATAGAAGGTGTATGGTGGAATTTGGACGAGGACAGGGAAGAGTTAGTAAAAAATGTGGTATCGGGAAACTAGGAGAGAAAGGAACGGGAGATGAAGAAATAAGAAGTAGTAGAAAACAAAAAGAGACGAGAAACGAAAGTAGGGAAGATTGGAGGATATGCTACTGGAATATAGCAGGCTTAGAAAGCAAGGATAGGGAGTTTATGAGAAATTTGACATGATGGGATGTAGTAGTAATGATGGAACGTGGCTAGATGAAAAGGGATGGGAAAGACTAAGGGGAAAATTACCAAGAGGTTACAAATGGCAAGTTCAAAATGCAAAGAGGAAGAATAAAAAAGGCAGAGCAATGGGAGGAATGGTGGTGGGAGTAAGAATCGAATGTATAAAAGAGAAGGATTAAAGGAAATGAAAGAACACAAAGAAGGATTAATAGTAGATATGATAGTAGATATGGGAGCAGAGAGGTGGAAGATATTGGGGTATATGTGAACGGTCATATGCAGGAGAAATCAGAGGAGATGAGAGAACTGATGGAAGAAAATAAGCAAGAGATTAGACTTATAATAGGAGATTTTAATCCGAGAACAGGAGATAGAGGAGGAAGGGAATGGGGTGGAGAGCGAGGAAGGAAATCCAAAGACAAGATACTGAATGGGGAGGGAAAGTAATTGTTAAAGAGCCTAGGGGAGACCGGATGGTTTATCCTAAACGCAAGTATAGAGGGGGATGAGGAAGGGGAATATACACGTTCAGGAGGAAATAGGGGAACGATAATTGATTATGTGGTAGTGGACGACGAGGTAAGGGAGAAGGTTAAGAAACTAAAGGTAAGGATTTATATAGATTTGGATCACTTTCCCATAATAATGACAGTAGACGGAGAAATGACTAATAACAATAAGGCTAAAAAGGAAGCAAAAGTAAAAAGAGCAGGAAGAGGGGATTGGTCAATGGAAGGTAAATAGCTGTTTAAAGAAAAAGTCAGGAGTATCAAAATGGGGGAAGGAAATGTAAACGAGGAAATGCAAATAATGATAGGAGAAATAAAAAGAGTATTAGAGTGCACAAGCAAAAAAGAAGTTAGTGAAGGAGGGGATAGAAGTGGATGGGACGAGGAATGTAAACAGAAGAAGAAGGAGGTGAGAAGGGAATTAAGAAAATGGAGAAAAGGGACAGGTAGTGGAGAAGAATATAGGAGAAAAAAGAATGAGTATACTAAGTTGTGTGATTAAAAAAAAAGAGGAGGAAAATAAATGATTTGAAGAAAGAGCGGAGAAGGCTAGGACGGAAGAAGAGGTTTGGAAGGTAGTAAATAGAGAGAGAGAGAGAAGAAGAAGGAAGAGAGTGAACCAGGATATTGAGATGGTAGAATGGAAAAAATATTTTATGGAATTACAAGGAGGGGTAGAGAGGATAGTTAGGAAAAGAGGAAAAGATGGTAGGGAAACAGATGAGGAGGAGGACACAACAAGGAAGGAAATAGTCAAGGTATTAGGGATAGAACCAAACCACCAATCGCCAGCCATCAATAAAACTTCTCAAAATCCATTTCCGGGGGGTCCGGAAATAGCAAATGGCGCCATGTTTGGTGAATGTATCAGGAAGATCAACCCGCTCTCAACTCTTTATATAATGATTCCGAGTTGAGGAAAAGAGATGGAACCTAGAACTCACTCGGACCTTATGTTTTCTCCCTTAGCAATTATTTTTATCATTTCACCGCCAGAACCCCCGACATGCTTCCCACCGAGATGACGGACCTATTTCGAATCCTGACGCTGTGATTAGCCGACGACGTCGAATCGAACGGAAGGAACGCACCCATTGGTTTCCCTCGCCTCCAATGTTCGAAGCAACCTTCGTATTCTCCGTTGTGCGTCCTGTTCAGTGGTGCTAACAGACCGCGACTTTTCAACTGCACAGGCGTCGCGTGAAGAAGGAGTGACGAAGAGAATCTTAGTATTTTTCCTTACTCCACCATTGCGCGACGCCTATGCAGTTGAAAAAGTCGCGGTCCGTTAGCACCACTGGTCCTGTCACTTTTCGCTCCGAGTGTCGAGCACTTAACAACTAAAGTTCGACGAGTTGTCAATAAGTATCGATATTTAGGAGATTTTTAAATCTCCATTTGTTTAATATAGGCTCATTCGATTGCATTGTAAGGCCTAAGCCTTGAGGATCGTTTACAGTATTCAAGGTTAGCAAGTTTGATTTCTGGAAAAAGTCTTGGCGGAATGTATTGGGCTAATGTAAAGTAAGAGAGTCCCCGCCAAAGCTCTCGCTTTCTCCGTATGTGCCTTGTAAGAGTGCGCTTAGGTTACGAGATACACGAAGCCAGACTTCGTGTTCTCGAATATACGTCAGCATGATATTTAGTACAAATTTTGTAGGGTTCATAGAAAAAAGACTGTTGCCTAGTGCATACTCTTCTTAGTTTAAAATTTATTTTTGATACTCGTTTCATAGTTTTCTTAGTTTTACATAGTTACAAAATACACCGAATTTTTGCCTAATTCGACAATTAAAATTGCACCTGCACAATTAAATATCATTTGCGGCACGTGATTTTCTAATAGAAAACTATGTTTTATATTCTTTATTCCAGAATATATATCAGAAAGTATCAGAATCAACTTTTTGGGCTTTATAGCCCGTCCGTCTGTAAACAATACATACCAAATTTTGACCAAGTCACCAACTGTCTTGTACACTAGGACATTTTCAGCGCCTTCGGAATGATCTTTCAGATACATTCTACATAATCAAGTTTCTTTGCCAATTTAAAGTTTTAATTATTAATAATGAATTTTCTTTCTGGATTTTTATACATTATTTATACATTTGTTTCCTAATTACTTTTGATGAATAAAAATAACTGGAAAAATATGTATATATCTTATCGACACGTTTACATCAAATATTTACATTAAACTGGTTATTTTTTATAAAACACGTGTGTGCGCTTCGTCAATCCATCTTCGTCCACTTAATGAGGGGGGATAATTCATCTTCTCCCGATATAATAAGTCGACCCCTTCGCCTAAGATGAAACGAAATGCTTTTTCGCCGGACGTTTCGAGAATTTCGGCCAATCAAACCCACGAAACGTACGTCCTCAGAATGTTAGGTTCACGTACGGAAACACCTTCAGAATCCTTTGCACAGTCGCGCCATCTGTTCGTGTAATCGCAACCATGTGGGGACTGCAATTGTTTACTATATGGGGGAGGATCTCAGTTGCACATCCAAAGTTACGACAGCGCATGTCTTACTCATTCCCCAATATTGTGGTTTCATTGAGCGGAGGTACATGCAGCCGTGAACGGTGTGCAAAGAGCCAGTCCGCAAATATGTATTGTGAAACTTTCATTTTGAAGGATGAGATTCGAGATCTTCTCCACTGACGCATGCGCGTACACCTTGCTTTGGTATTTCTTGCTCAAACGGGAGTCAAGATAGTGGTTCTCATCTCATCTCTAACGTACTTTTAGTCTATCTCGCTGTTGTCTAGGTTCATTTCTGATGTATTACCACATAGAGATAATACCCCACGGAAAATAAGCACAGCTCACATGGAAATAAAGGAAATAAAGCAAGAGACGACTGCGATATGTGCCTGATGAATAGTCCATGCGTTAATACCTTAAACTCTCTTGCGCTAAACGCCGGAGTTTTCTCTCCGTGTAGGCGCTCGTTTTATTCATGGTCTGATCTTTAGTGATGAAAATTAGAAAGGTGTATGCGATTTCAGATATATCCAGAATATCACCTACATGGAGGGCATATGCTCACCCTTTACATTGGGGATATGAACGACCTCCGCTTTCGCTCTCTGAAAGAATGTTGAGTCAGCGAGATCTTGTTAATTCTACTATTCCGATTGACCCGAAATTTTTTTTTGTGAGAAGTGAAAAGAATTCTCGATCTTATGGTCTATCAAAAGATGGATGCCCTCGATAGAACAAAAAATCGAAAACTCTTCCCACCTTTCACAATCTTTTCACACTGGTCAACGCCAAAGAACATCGAATTTAAATGGAATTAAGAAAAAAATAATTTCTTATAACAAAAACATTTAGGGTCGATGAGGATGATTGTGATAATAAGGTTACTTCCATAAAAAGAAAAATGTGGAATTAAACACAATTAGTTATTCATTTTCTTATTACAACATAAAGATTATATCTTCTTATATTTCTAGAAAAAAGGTGGCTGTCATTATTTATTTCTTAAATCAATTATTTTTAATGAAACTAAGATGCTTTAAAAAATTCCGGTTTTTAATTGCGCCATCTGGTCTGTTGATTTGAATTTTTCCTACATAAAGCTCCTTTTGTTGAACTTTTTTTTAGGATTTAAGGAAGATATTATATTTACCTTCAACGTCCGTTGATTTTGTCAAAAATTTTACATTTTTATTACTTTTAATTACAAATTATGAGAGGGTCAAATTCGAAAATCTGTCTAACAATTGAGGTTTGTTGGATAGGTAAATGAACCTCATTTTTGCAAAAAAAATGTAAGTACACAATAATAGTTGGTAACTAACAGTTTAACATAATACGTATTTAGAGGCAAATAATTTTTAAATCTATATAGAAATCATACAATTTAAAAGAATTGAGTTCTTCAATATCACTCAACTTTTATTCTAAATTAGTCATTTTATTTTTTATTTTCATTAATATTTTTATAAATGACAAAAAATTGAAAGCAAACATACACTATAAGAATCATTGGATGTTTCATTGACAGTTACGGAAGTAGAATCTTGTCAAATTTAAATTGTAGTATTTTTTCACACGTATCACACTTTCTCGTTATGATGTAAAATCTGAAATCGTGGTCACGCTACCATAGAAAATTAAAAATATCTCTTCACGCAAGATTTTGTTGAACAGAGAAGGGCAGACGCTAAGTACTGTAGCACTTAAGATCATCTGATGGAATTATATTCTCAGTTTCTTTTGTTTTGTGAGTGACACGCATAGTCAATAAATAGATATATGATAAATAATGTCTTCATTAATGCGCCAATTAAAAAAAATAATTTGCAAGATGTAATACTTCAAGCGGAGGGGGGTATGGATTAGGGGACTATATAGTTACAATGCTTGTGGCGGCAAAAAGCTTTGAGCCCGCCGTTTTTTTGGGTAACTAAGACGTGGAAGATGGCGGATTCCACCTATTTCAGTAACATCATGTCGGTTCCGATTGAGTCGGTGGCCTGAAGGAAGTTCCGTCTTTTCTTCTGGCAAAATTCGTCTGATGACGCCGGTTTCCATATTTATGGAAACCCGTTTATGATGTGAATCACATATTGAACGAGCAATATCCTCATGGTCCAAAATTCCAATGATGTTACCATTAGAGTTTAATATTATACGCAGTATTTCGGTTGATAGTATGCGGCGAAACAATTGTGAATTTGCCAATATATTTAGAACAACATTGCCAGGAAAAGTTACACTCATCAATTTTATTTGATAGCGCTGAGTAGGAGGCCTGTCAGAAGTAGAACGCCTAGCAGATGCCTCAGATCTGGCTGTAGTATCTCCTCTGACAGGAGTTTGAGGCGTGACAGAAATCTGAGGGGTAACAGGAGTCTCAGACATAACAGAAGTATTAGGGCTGGCAGGAGTCCGAGGCGTGGCAGAAATCTGAGGGTTAACAGGAGTCTCAGCCATAACAGAAGTATTAGGGCTGGCAGGAGTCTGAGGCGTGACAGAATCATCATGTGCGGTAGGAGAATCAGGCCTGACAGGAGAATGAAGCCTTGCAGAAGTCTGAGGTCCGCCATAAAATGATTCGTAAGGAGTATGCACGCCATTAGGTAAATAGTCGAACTGCAAACTGAGTTCTGTAAAAGAATATTGAAATGGATTAATTTTAATACTTAAAATATGTATTAATTAGGAAGGCTAAATCAAGGCATGCAATATATTCTAAAGCAGGTGGCTACATTACATACTAGACGTTACGAAATTTATGCAACTAAAAAATTCTAAAAAAAATATAGAATGAAACAAAAACTAGTTAGAAATTGAATGAATAATTAAAAATGATACAATAAAATATTAAAATTTTAATAAATAAATATAAGTTATAAAATATCTGGCAATATATAAATACCAACAAATCAAATTTGTAAAATCAAAAAGTCGAACTAAGTACAAAGAGTAGAAAATTTATGAATAGAAATGTTTCGTAATAAAAGGAATGAGTTCAATGAATTAGTTTTAATACATAATTTTTATGACAAAAAAAAGAGAAATTGAGACTTTAGAGAGAGAAAAACTAAAACATTTGTTAGGCCTGTAATACAATATTTTATTGTTATTGGTATGTTGCCACGCTTATGTTTCTTGTTTTCAAAAAAATAATAGTCCCGCGGAATTTTATGTCTTTTTTTGTTTCTCTAAAATATAAAATTCTTTTATTATTAGCAAACAAAACCATTATTTATTGAATTAATTCACTGAATAATTCTGATAAACATGTAAAATCTTAAAATGAGATGTGATTGTCAAAGTTTATAATTATTGTACCAAAATTATAGCCTGCAGCCGAATTTTAGTCAAGCGTACTTTTTTAATTGAAAATTTGCTTACAGCGCATTTCTTTAATAGTTGATTAATTTCTCCTTAACTTACATAATGTTTGCACTGATTTTGTACTAATTGACTGAGATATTTTACTTTTAGTCAGTGATCCCAATGTGGGCGCCTTGAGCCACTGCCCTTGCGTTAGGGCCGCGCACTGGTTGGTCGCAGTAGGCGCGCAATTTAAAATTGGAATTGAAAACGATTCTTGTAATTTAAATACATAATTATTAAACACTGCACAAGAATGTGTATAAATTGTATAACTTTCGATTTCAGACAAGAAAAAAATTTATAAGGCATATTTTTTCTAACTAACAGTTTCTTTTCTTTGAATTCCAAAGACTGACTTATATTTCACAAAACATTTGATTTAAGAAGGAATTAGTTGAAAAAGTGATTCTAAATAATGGTTTATAATGTTTTTAATATTCAGTATGTATTATTTCGAAAATTCATATAATTATATAGCCTATAAATACATAAATTATCATAACTGACTTGCAGTGTTTCAGTTGTTTTTCCTACGCAGGCACGTGGGAATTACGTGGTTTGTGAAAAGTGTTTATGAAGAAAATTTAGATAGTTTGTGACCCGCAAAAAAGGAAAGTACAATGAATTTAGTGAGCATAAGATTAAACGTAATTAATCTAATTAATTATGGTTTCTAGCGACGAAGGTGAAGGTGCTGAGTCGATTCTCAGTGGTTCTTCAACGTCTCAGAAACCCCCGGTAAACGCAGAAAACGGGTTCCTATAGAATGGGGAAGAAAGTTCCAAACTTATTGGCATGATTCAACAGAATTTGTTGTATGGCGGTTGCAACCTGATAAGAGAAATTCAAATAAAGCGAAATGTTCGATTTGAGCTACCAAAATTTGAGCTCACTTAACTGAAATACGTAGACACAAAAATACTGCTGTACTCCGTTCAACGAGAGTCCGAAATTCTGAAAAGACGAAATTTCGTTCTCTGCACGCAACTTGTCAAAGAAAGGCAAGTGTAGGTGTAGGGCCCCCGCTGGCAAGGGTTTAGTCGTGGCCTTAACTTAGGTTATACAAAAATTTCAGAAAACACTTGAGTCAGTCTATTTGAAAAAATGGTGTCTCCCTTCAACAGCGATTGGCTGTACACCGAAGAAAACCATTTGTCGACAACTTCCTTAAAAAGAAAAACCTGCGCGGCCGATTTCTTTCTTTCGTTGAATGGAGTATAAATACTGTAACGTTGCACTTTTTAACTCAAATTTTTGTAAACAGCTCTTCTCCCTTTCGTTGACACCGTTATCGGAAAAGGCTTGAGAAGAAGCAATTTAGGGTTTCAGATTAGAGCGATCAGTACTCCAAGAGCAAACCAAGGCTAATGCGAGGTTAAACTATTGTTCTTTTTTTTATTTTTCATGATTTTGTCAAAGGGCGGTAATCCTCCTGAACACCGCAAAACCCGATTGGGACAGGAAGAGCCTTCGAACTTACAGTTACCACCCAGCATTCAGCCTACCATGCAGATGCGGTCAGGAGTGTAGTGGCTTACTGCACTACGTGGGCGACGAGTGGAAGAGATTCCAGATCATGCCGAAAAGACTCATGACCGTACCAGTTCGAATTACGCGCCGGACATCAACTTTGATACCATGCGCGACATCTAGCGGCTGTCTGTCTTAAGTGAGCGAGAAGTATACGCTCATATGAGTTGAGCGGTCGGTTCACGCCGTACATACGGGTAAGCGTTACAAGTAGTCCTCTAGTATTAATACGCCGAGGGAGAGGGGAGCGTCGGTGTACGTCGTCCCACGAGCGATATATATATATATATATATATAGGTTTCGGCTTCGATTCCTTTACAATCGAACAGAACCATATTCTGCTGAATATGGTTACAATAATTAATAAGCATTCGCGGACCATTGTCCAGGAATGATACCGAAGGAATAACCCCTAAGAGGAGATGTAAAAACCATGCCAAAAGTTTAATAGCACCTGTGAGGTGTCTTAAAGTGTGATTCTGGGATACTGGGCGACCTATTAGAGTATGCAGCCTTATCCTGGCATGCGGGGTTCTACAAGGTCGGCCAAACCCTTTCCCTAGCTGCTCGTGAAGACAACAATGACACCACCAAAAAGTTGTAGATAAGGTTCAAAATGATCAAACGCGCAGAGAACTCGACAATAAGTCGACAAACAATGCCGATCACCCTAGGATTCGGGGTGCTGAAAATAATTTAGATGGCAACACGACGACGAACCGGAGAAACGCCTACATTGAGTGGACGAGTCAGCTCAAGGATGACTTGCTAGACTTTGACGATGCCAGCATTATCCTTGTTCACGGAGGCTTTATGGCGCGTATGCACACTCTGTGATGCCAGAAACACCAAGAGCTTCAGCACGTTTCGCATCAGTCATTGCAAAATCAACGTGCCTACCTCTTCAAAAATGGATATGTACGCGGAGCGCTTCCCCAAGCGCTGCTAGAACAAGCTGCAGACGAGGATGAGGAAGCGATATTAAGACCAACCGCGGAAAGCATGCAACTTCTGAGAGATGATCGCGATTTCAGGACAAGGAGGAACATTGACATTCAGGTTCCTCCTAAGCCCCAAGAGCTGGCTGAAATTGATGCCTATCTTCGTAAGGATATCTCGGAAGAGTCCGACCTCTGGAACATCAATTGTTCAGTTCATAGTGCTGCGAGAGATTTGGCTGATTCAAGTTGAAGGCTAAAACCGACGATGGATCAAAAGACAAAAAGACGGTAGCATCATCTGCATAAGAAGATTGTATGAGCAAGACAGAATGCGTCCCGTGTTCAGTGTGTGATTGACTACATAAAATCTGGTAGACCGTTTACGAAAATAGTTCGAAAGTTCGCCCAAGAACTGAGGATCTACAATCACACATTGAATAAGTCAAAGGTGCTGACATATTGTTGAAAAACTACGGGTGTTATTTGACGCAAGGAGTAGCATCCAGAAGATAGAGAGATGAATCAGGGAGAATCAACAGTTTCTCGCTGACCCATCGCGCCTCTTTAGCGATCTCCCTGTTTCTGTCAAAAATCCACCAGAACCCAACGAGGTAGAGACATTTTGCAGAGGGGTATTCAAGATTCCGAAAACACTGGAGTTGAAAGAAGATACGAATAACATCATCCGCTTCTGGTGGAAGAAATTTACTTCTATACACCAACATCTGGCCCGCATAGTCACCTCACATTTAGAGTCGGAAACGCCTATTCCGCAGTGACTGATGTTAGGACGCACTATACTCCTACCGAAAAAGGCAATTTGTCCAACCCAGAGAATTACAGGCCAATAACTTGTTCCAATACACTGTATAAGATCTTTACAGCTGTCCTAAGCAACAAGATTGTTCCAAGAATTAGGCCTGTGTGGAGAGAGATGTACGAACAACGTGGCTCGAAAAAAGGTGCAGCAGGCTGCCTTTAGAACCTGCTAATTGACAGGTGTATCTGCAAAGACGCAGCAGCCCATTAGTGCGTCCTGTCAATGGCCTGCATTGACTACCGGAAAGCTTTAGATTCAACCTCTCATAGACTTATCATCTGTCTGCTGAAAAGCTTCAGGGTGCATCAACACATAGTAAAATGCATAGAGAGATTGATGCCCCTTTGGAAAACTAGATTTCCTATCTTATCTGAAAACCATCGTGTCACAACGAAGAACGTTACCTTCCAGAGGGGCGTCTTTCAGGGCGATACCATGAGCCCTTTTCTTGTTTGCATCACACTTCTGCCTTCATCTCTCGCACTACGCACTATGCGGCAACACTAATCGTAGCGAGCATAAGGTCACTCATGTATTTTATATGGATGACGTGACGATCTATGCGTCTGGTAAAAGCAAAGTTCAGAGCCAAGATTCATCTGAAGAAAGGAAAGATTATTGGCGTTCTCAATTACCCTGAGCTTGTGAATATAAGTGTTATTAGACATCTTGACACTGAAGAGACCTATACATACTTGGGTGAGCCTCAAAGCAGCATTCAAGACGTCCTTCTACTACGTCCTACCTACTACTGCATTCTACTCGACTCGTTTGGGGTGGTTCAATGGACGGAGAACGAGCTTACGGCCCTTGATATCACCACACATGAGATCATGCATATGCATGAGAGCTTGCATATCAATTAGTCTGTTCCGCGATTATACATCTCTAGCCTTTCAAGGCGGATGCCGACTTCTGAATCTCCAATGCCTTCATAACCGAATTGTTCTAAGTACAGCTTACATCGTTGCGAATGGCAGAGATCCTCTCCTAAAAATTATGTGGAAACACGTAATAATTGGCGAAGGAGCGTTACTTTACAGAGCCGCGGAGCAAGCGGCCGAGACCCTTTTCCCGAATTTTAGCATCAGAAGTGAGGAAAGTGCATTACTCCATCTAGATGCTTTACTTCTAAAAGCCAAAGTAAACAAAGCAGACGTCGAAAAATTTCATCAAGAGCTACTCGACAAGAAAATGCACGGAAACTTTCACAGAAATGTAGAAAAACAGTCCTTGTCGAAGGAGCAAACTTTTGCTTACCTAAGATCATCAGGGCTTAATTCAGGTACAGAGGTTTTTATTTTCGCATGCCAGGACGGTGTCATTTCCACCTTAGTATATCGTGACCGCATTTTATGTCAAGAACTTTCCAGTGATTGAGTAATTGTCCTTGTGATATGTGCTCTCGGAGGTGCGAAACTATCACTGGTTCGTAGTCTTAAAGCCATACCCGCGTGCCAAAAATATGCCAAGGCACTTGCGGATGGATGCAGAAAGCTGTTATCCTTGGGTCGTTTCGTGTTCACAACAGGATTATTCAGGGTACAGCACATATAGTCGAAAATGGACAAGACCCTCATCTCAATATGGTCAGGCAACACGAAGAAGTGGGCAAAGGGGCGTTTCTGTACAAAGCAGCGGAGGAGGCTGCTGAAACACTCGGCCTTGACTTCAATATCAAGGGTGAGCAAAATCCATCAAATCTTATTCATCTTGCATGACATCTTCCTCAGAAATGTGGAAGATCAGTCGATGTCGTATGAGCTAACGTATGCTTTCCTTAAATCACCCAGATTGAAGTCTGGCACGGAGGGCTTCATTTTGGCATGTCAAGACGGTGTCATTTCCACTCTAGCATGCCGTCGCCACATTTTGAGCCAAGACATTCCCGATGATAGCTGCAGAGCGTCTCATGCACGCCCCGAGCGTCTAGGACACATACTATCTAGTTGTCCAACTCATGCGGGAACGACCTACATCCGAAGGCACAGTGCGGCACTAAGAGTGCTTTATTAGCATCTCTGTCACTCCTACGGTATTAGCCCAAATACCGCTCCGCTAAACTCTCCTAGGGAAATAGAGTCAATTGTCGAAAATGAGAATTGCCGCATATACTGGAACTTCATATTCTCGACAATTGTTTCTGTTGCGCACTCGAGGCCTGACATAGTTCTCCTTGACTTCGAGAAACGAACCATGTTCGTTATCGAATTTTCGGCACCAGCTGACAAAAACTTATAGCCAAGGAGAAAGAAAAGAAAGAGAGGTATAGAGATCTTATAAGGGAGTTGCGACGGTTATACCTAGAATATTCTGTCAAGCTAATCGTCTTAATCATCAGCGCTCTTGGAGGTGCCAAGTTTTCACTGGTTAATAGCCTGAAATGCATCCCTGTGTGTCAACAAAATGCTGAGACATTTGGGGGGAAAATGAAAAAGGCGGTCCTCCTTGGATTGCTCCGTGTCCTCAGGGTGCACGAGACTTTTGCCGGATCGTCGTATTGAATTCGTCGCAGACTGTAACCACCTATCTCACCGTCGTGAGACGTGATTACAGCTGAAATTTTACCGCGATTTCGCTGGGAGCGGGTGCAATTTTTCAGATTATAGCACCCGCTCCCAGCGAAATCCTGCGGTTGTCCTCATGGCAAACTTTCAACTATACATAGAGCCGAAGATGTTGAAGCTGAGATAGAAGAAGATTATGAAGTTTACGACCGCTTGCTAATTCGAATAACCGAAACTCAATTTTTTTCTCATATGGTGGCATGCTCAGTTTCTAGTAAATCGTTCTAATTTTAATTAACAATTTTTAATAGGGAACGTAAGTTAATAATGGCTGTGGCGAAAATTGTAAACACTGGTAGAGAAAATATATATTAATTACAAATAGAATAGAGAATTACTCAAAATATTTATAATATATACAATTAAAATAACATATAGATATG
>CAKNYM010051350.1:369270-463044 GCA_932195095.1 Andricus curvator | reverse complement strand
ATAAAAATGGACAACTGCCCCTTTAACATTCACCGATTCAATTACACCAGAGACTCGCTATTTGAACGCGCGATCGCACGCGTTATATGAATTCCTAGAATTGCTGGTCCCAGCAGTTTCTCAGGGGGCAGGGCGAGAGACGGTTGCGACTCCGCCTCTGAAGGGACACATGCACTATACTACACAGTCAAGTAGATTGCACAATATTATGGAAACGGTTCAGGCGGCCCTGCCTGTTTACGTTTCGCTGTACGCGTTATATGAACAAGGCTATTTTCAGGCAACCCCCAAGATTGTTCATCTATCGAGTCTCTGGTGTATTGAAAACAAGATTTTAAAAATAACATAAGTAAAAAGGAACATTGTATGACGTTTTCAAGAAGAGACTCCTGTGTTGAAAGTTGTTCTTTCACAACTGATGATGCAACAGGTGTTTATTCCAAAAGCGACATACACAAAATTATTCCTGCTACCTCATAAATAATGTATTAGCAAGAATTATATATTTATCTAAAAATATTTTTTTATTTTGAACAATGTAAATTATTCGACACAGAACATTTATTCAACACTTTTGTTGAAAAACAGAGGGATTTTAAAGAGCACTATACTTATGAATTTTCCAGTTATTTACTTTCAATTGTTTTCCAAGTTGCGTATTTTTAATCGTTCTACTTCTGAGATTTAGGAACTTGAATCTCAGAAGTAGAACGATTAAAAATATGCACTTGAAAAACTTGTTTTCGATCATTTTGAATCTGAATATAGTAAATATAGTAAAAAATAGTGAAGAAGATATATTGGATTTTTGTATTGCGAAGAATGTTAATAGAAACGTTGTGACATTTAGAAATCTATCTTTGAAGATTTTATTTTTAGCCTGAACCATTGAAAGTAATTAACTGAAAGATTCAAAACTATTGTGTTTTTTAAAACCCCTTTTATACATCTTTTCTAATGTTTAAAATACTCATGGTGCGTTTTCGCAAAGCTAAAATTTTAGAGTTCAAAAAATTATTTTTAAACAATTACAACTCTTGCCGACTTTGTTCTTTGCCACGAAATTTGTTTATACTCCAAGCTAATTTTCCGAACCAAAACCCAAGAAAAAATGTTTATTTAATTTGAACAAAAATAATTATTCACTTTTATTTCGACTTTTTGTCTGTAAAATAAACTTGGAAACTAACAAAAATTTAGAACATGAAGCGAATTCGATCAGAGTTTTATTTTTACACAACTGATATATTATGTTTTTAGTAATAATGCGCTTTTTGTGCCGCACTCTTCAGCGCACGCTATATGCCAACATTTTGGCCTAAGTACCTGACGAGCATGATAGACGCACGCTGTGCTGCATATCATGCAGACCGTGTGCGGGCAATATGCGGGATTACTTATTACCCTCAGAACGTGCTGTCCGCATGCATTGTTATCTGGGTTAGTTCGGTAAACGGAGGACATTACGGCATTATATTAAAATTTCACTTTCAGTCATGTAAAATGAAATAGGGTAATATTTGATGAGACAATATGAATTATTAATATAAATTCATTATAATTTAATTCGCGATTCAGTAAGAAATAATACAACTAGATGATAAAGATTACCTGACAGTTGGGTAAAATGGGATGTCGATTACCTACCAGTTAGGTAAAATGAGTCGAACTGTTAGGTACAGTTTCAATCAAAGAAATCGAACTCTACATCTCTAAATATGTGAATTCTACATCCCAATCATGTACAATTGTCTGCGCCAGCAAAAAAAAACATTCATGCTACACACAGATTCTGTGGAAGGTCATTCACTACTTCACACATACTTACATATATCATACAATTCATAAATATATTGTTGGTACATATACATAATTTAACTTAAACAATTACATTAAATTACAATACATTACATACGATATAGTCGCACGCTTTTAACGATATTAACGCTGTTAAAAATCAAAAGCGCTGTGACGGGTTTCGAACCACCTAAGTCCTAAGCTACGTTTAACGCGTTCTATCGCTAACAACTAAACCTCACGGCTAACCTAACACTTGGAATATCGAGAAAAAAATATCGGCTATAAAGTTAAATTACGAGTACGTCAGGGCTGTACAAAAAAATATCTGGTCCCAGTTTCATCGAAATTTTTTATTGTAACGTTTTATTAATAAGTAAATAAAAACATTGGATAATTTTTTACTTGAAATTTTCTAACCTTGAAACTTTAAATTATTTAATTTTCAATATTTTAAATTTTTGCATGGTCTGCTTAAAAAAAATACAAGAACATTGTGCGTACTATGCGCGCACTAATTACCCTTTCTTTAGAAAAAGAACTCGGTTCACTTTCCAACATTTTGTTATAGATTTTACAGATAATCTTATATTATTTGAGAACGTTGTACATGATTTACAGAATTTTCCTTATTATAGCGAGAAAATTCCAGCGAATTCAATATGAATGAAAATTTTTTCCACTTACAATTCTTTCTTTTGGTGGAAAATTAGTTTTTTTATTAAAAATAATTTTTTCAACTAAAAAGTCACCTAAATTTTGTTATGAAATTTTTTTATAGACATTTAATCTTTTCGGTAGAGAATTCATTTGTTTCCTTGAAAATTTTAATACTTCTACGAAAATTTAAGTTATTTGCTCAAAAACTTATTTCTCTATCTGAAAATTTAACTAATCTATTTTTTGTTGAAAATTCATCTTTTTTAGTTAAAAATGTATCTATTTTGTTAAAGTTTGTCTTTTTTTGGTAGAAAATCAACCTTTTTAGTTAAAATTCATGTATTTATTTAACTTGTTTGGTTAAAAAATAGTTTTTTCTTATTAAAAATTAATTTTTCAAACTAAAAATTTAACTCAATTTCTTATCGAGATTCTTTTTCATACAAATTTAACCTTTTGGGTAAAAAATTCATTTGTTTAGTTGAAAATTCATTCTTTTTGCTTAAAAACTTATTTCTTTAACTAAAAATTAAACTATTCTATACTTTGTTAAAAACTTATGTTTTTTAGTTGAAAATTCATCCATTTAGATGAAAATTATCTTTTTTTCTGGTAGAAAATCAACCTGTTTGTTTGAAGATGCAACTATTGGGTTGAAAATTCCATTAAAAATAAAAAATGTTGATGAAAAATTCATGTATTTTCTTCAAAATTATTCTTTTTTGGTAGAAAATTAATCTTTTTGGTTGAAATTTTCATTTCTTTAGTTGAAAATTATTTTTTAAATTAGAAATTAATTTTTTTAAATAAAAATTTGAAACTTACTTTTTTTAACTAAAAATTTGAATATATTCCATTTTTCGTCAAATTTTGTTGTTGAAAATTAATTTGTTTGGTTGAAAATTGAACTATTTTGTTGAAAATTTATTTTATTTGTTTATAAACTTATTTCTCTAACTGGAAATTAAACTATTCTGTTCTTTGTTTAAAATGTATGTTTTTAGTTGAAAATTTGTCCTTTTTTGATAGAAAATTCACCTAATTGGTGAAATGCTTTTTTTTGGTTTGGTTTGAAGATGCATTATTTTAGATGAAAGTTCATTTCTTTTGTTGAAAATTGAACAAATTTTGTTCAAAATATGTTTTTTTTTTTGTAAACAGTAATTTTTTCAACGAAAAATGTAGCTACTTCACTTAAGCTGGAAAATTGATCTTTTTAAGTTGAAAATTCACTTATTTTGTTGAAAACATTTTCTCCTTTATGAGAAATTTAATTATTTAGGTAGAAAATTCATATTTTTTTGTTATAAATTCAACTTTGTTTTCAAACATTGGTCTTCATGACCTAAAAACTCAAAATTTTGGATGAGAATTTTTTTAGAGATTAAAAAATCTTTCTTGGTTGAAAATTCAACTCTTTTGTTGGAAATTTGTATTTATTTATTATGGCTTTCATTAACATTTATTATAGTGAGTATTAGTAATACATATACTATATTATATATATATATATATAATATATTATATATATACATTATACTATATACATATATATAATAATATGTATAATTAGTATTAGTATTATTAAAACGTACAATAATAATGGCGCAAGTCAACAGTTCAGCACTCAATTGAGAATATTTGAATATTTTCTGAAATCCTACAATATCAACCGAAACTTAAAAATGTTAAAGTTTCTACGGGGGACTTGGCTTTAAACTTCAGCCCTGAGAATGTTGACGTCCCTAGCGATTCTCATTTTACCTTACTGTTGTGTAAATCTCTTTAAAAATTCTGAAATCTATAATTTCTTTTAAGTGAATTGTTAATATCACACAAAAGTAAACTTTATATCATTCATTTAATAAAAATTTACAATACTTTGTGTTATTTTATAATATACTGATATGAAAATAATACAACCCTTATATCAATTATTACATATCAGAATTTTCACTTTTGGACTTGAGATTTTACAAAACTCTTTTGTATTATTTATAGTTCTGTTTTGTATTAAATCCTAAAATAATTGTAAACTTTATCTGAATGCAGTAATGTCCTCCATTTACCGAACTAATTGGGTAAATTTTAATGAACAAATTTTCTCCGTGTATGTTCTGATGGCAAACAGAAAGTCGAAAAATTGAACTTGATTGTGTATGCTTGATGACTAAAATAAAGGGATACAATTTCATGTTATTTACCAGAAGGGAAACTGTTTTTCATTTTTTGACATTCAGTTTTGATTGATGAATTCAAGAAATAGTATAGAAGCTCGAAAACTCATCTAAAAGCGTGAAATTTACATGTTTCATTTGAAAAAAGATAGATTTTTTCCTAAAATTTTTGCTGTCGAAACTCTATGTCTTCGCATTCTCTTTTATTTACAGTTAGAAAAGTAAAGTATTGCACTTGCACTGCTATGCTGCACGTATAGACAGATATACATTTTGTTTTAATTTACGTTTTTTTTACTATCCAGTTAAAATTTTAGATCCGCCATTTTGAATTTGAACATCCTCTAAACATGTTTGGAATTCAGATCTTAAAATCTACCAGGAAAGTTATGTCAGAAGCATTATTGTTCATAATTTGTTCATTTCGCAAAAACTTGGCCGCCATTTCGGATCCACCATTTTCAATTTTGACATTATGCCATTGGATTTATCATCAGCGATCTTGAAAACCTTTTCGTAAGATGTTATATGCAAAATATGCCACCGTATAGCAAAGTCGGTACAAATATAGAATTATGTATCGCCATTTTAGCTTTTTTTGATATGTTTTTACTGTTAAGAATGGATCCTGCTCTACCGATAACCTTCTTACCCTCATTTATGCGCCTGTCTAAACCCCAACTATCTTTCCGTCGCTAGTGAATAGGCCACCCAGATATACGTACTTATCAACTTGTTATAATCTATCATCATTTAGGACAATGTTGCACATTGTTTTCTCACCTTTTCCATCAAACACCATAATGTTTTTTTTATTTACGTTAATTTTGAGGCCCATACTCTTTATGCTTGTATTCAGTTTGTTCAACATTCTTTGCAAGTCTTCAAATGATTCTGCCATAACAACCTTGTCATCTGCGAACGCTAACCCACGTACCCTTATTGTTTCGAGATCTACACGCTCTTCGTCGCAGAGGGCCATTGTTAGACACTTGTCCATGAATATAATAAATAGCCACGAGGACATAACGCATCCTTGTGTAACACCCTGCATAATATGGAATCAGTCACTTAGTTTCCCATTAACCCTTACACTCACTTTGCTACCAGCATATACTGTTTGTATTGCTCGTAGAAGCCATCCATTGACTCCGTACTCTTTCAGGACTTCCCAAAGTTTACTTCTATCCACCTTGTCAAATGATTTTTCTAGGTCAGCAAACGCACAGAAAACTTTCTTTCCTACTCTCAAACTTTTTTCTGTGATCTGTCTTAAGCTAAAAATTCGATCCATACATGATCTTCCTTGCATAAATCCACTTTGGACTTCCCATATCATTTCTTCTGTTATGTTCATTACCCTGCCGATAAGTATTTTTGAGTATATTTTACTTAAGGTACTTAATAAGCTGATACCTCTGTAATTATTGCAGTTGCTTTTATCTCCCTTCCTTTTGTATATTGGTACGATAATCGCTTTTCCCCAATCGTCAGGGACTTCTCCCATCTCGATACTTAATAACAGAATCAAAGAATCGAATTCGGTGGGTTAACACGGCAACGCGGAACCGGAGTCTAACTTAAAGATATATTTTCACTGAATTGACGACGAAAAAATGAATTACTGGTTTTTCTCAAATTGAAAATTCGTCTGTTTATTAGAAAATCATTTTTTCTTTGTTTAAAATGCAACTGCTGGGTTGAAAACTATTCTGTTGTAATTGAGTATTTATGTAAGTATTTTTGTTGAAAATTCGTCTTTTTTGGTTAAATACAACTGTCTTTGATTTAAAATCAAAATACTTTTTGGTTGAAATATCAACTATTACTTTTTTCTTTGAAAATTCAGCTTAAAAATTCAACTCCTTGGTTGGAAGGTGAACAACCTTCTTAAAAATTGATTTTTTTGGATTGAAACTTCAACTATTTGGTCGAAAATGTATGGATTTTGTTTGAAAATATTAAATTTAGGGTAAACTTTCTTTTTTTATTGACTGAATAATTCTTCTTGGTTGAAAATTCATCTCTTGTTGAAAATTCATCTCTTTGATTTAAAAATTCATCTCTTTTTGTAATAATTTCATCTTTTTTTGGGTAACAATGCAACTATTTGGTTTAAAAAAGAGTAACACTGGCATAACAACGCAGGCCATATAGAAGTTCCGTGGTCCTTTTTCGCTCGTTACAAAACAGCTTAGTTGAGCACCAAATTCAAATTGAAGCTGAAGCGCGAAAAATGGTGGATGACTTTATAGCGTTAAAAGATCAAGCCTTCTTTCGCCATGAAATCTATCAATTGCCTGAGCGTTGGCGAAGAATAGTAGAAGCCAATGACCACGATCGATTATGTATTCACCTCGCGCTACGCGCTCGGGCGTATTTACATCGCGCTTTACGCTCGGCTCCTCTAGATTTTTGAACTTCGTGTTCGACTTCGATGAAAAGAAAAACTTTGTTTGCAAATATTATAAAATTATCAAAACCTCTACGTATTAAGTGATTGTTAAATTTATTTTTATTTTAGACTGAAAAGGAACTTTATTTACTCAAGGTTCTATCGACCTTAAGGAACACATTCTCATCCAGACACTCGCGCTTCGCGCTCGATATTTGATTTGAAAATCATTTGAACCGTATGATAGAAACAAAAAAGTTTGAGCGCACTTACGGCGTGCGATTTGGTAAATACACTGAACGCGCACTTTGTGCTTCGTGTTATATGTTCTTCATATACAAATTACTAAATTTGTATTTGATTTCAAATGAAAAGTAATGATATAATTCAGGCGACAAATTTTATTAATTAACATTTTATTTTAGCTTGTGCCGTTTATCAAAAAAGTTAATTTTTTCATTTTCAATATATTCTTACCACAAAAATTGATTACGGGTTTGTAAGTCTTTTTTGAATGCACAATTTGTGTTCATTTATATGTTTTCGTACCTTGCATTGTTTTTTCAAAAATTTGATTTTTTTACTGTCAATGTTATTTTCACGAATAAAAAAAAACCACGCATCCTATCGAAACGTGAGTCACAATAAATTTGTACCTCTTCCTTGGGTGAACAAATTTTGTTTCGGTCATTTTTTCGCAGCTGGTAATATTCGTCTGAAAATTTGATTTTTCTATTTTCAATGCTGTTTTTTACGAATAAAATAAAAAATACGGGTCATATCAAAAGGTGAATGATAAGAAATTTGTAGATCTTTTTTAGGTGCACAATATTGGTCAGATGATCTTTTCTGGTAACTTGCATAGTTTGACAGCAAAATGGCTTTTTTGATTTTTCATTAATTTTTTGTGCGATCAAAATTTGAATTTTTTATTTTTCAAAAAATTCAAAAAGTTGTTATGAAAATATTATAGGGTGTTCAGGAATCAACGTTTTTCTCCTCTTGACTTTTTTTCATATCGTGCGTTTTTCGGCTTAAAATGTTCATTTTCGTTTGTTTTTTGGAATTTTGAAAATGCTATAACTCCAGTAATTTTTTTGTTATCACGAAAAGTCATAAGAATATTTTGTTCGTCATTTTGCGTACTACTAATAACCGTACATAGAATTTTCAAATCTTCAAAAAAAGTGGTCTCAAAAATTTTCAAAATGTGCTCACTTTTTGGATTTGCATCCAAAATAGCTGGTTAGCGAACTCGTTCTCTATTTTTCGGCCATAAAAAAGTGTGCCAAAGCTCAATCAAATCTGATCATTTTTTCGAAAGTTATCGTGGCTACAGACAGACAGACAGACTACAGACTACAGACAGACACCTTCGTAAAAATCGTTTTTTCTAGCTCAGGGGGTCTCAAAACGTGGAGATTTGATGAAAACCGACTATGACAAATTTTACATAAAACCAATACCTTCTCATTAGAATGAGAATGTAAAAAGAGTTGCTTAAAGCTGGTAGAACTTATTTGTACACCTAATAGTTTAAACAATTTATGCGAATATCTAATGAGCAGTATAAAGTAGTATTTTGTGTATTAGAAACAATTAACATTTTTAAAAAACGCAAAAAAATCATGATTTGATTATCAACTTTAAGCTCGAAGTAATTTATTGATTTCATCACTAATGTTATGGGAGTCCATGCATCACGACAAAAAGATCACTGACTAAAACAATGAAATTCATTTAACTGATTAATTCAATCCTTTTCCACTGAGTAAGCGGCTTCTAGTTATCACAAACAGGTAAATTTAACTGAGAAACAATGAAATTTTATTAATTTACATATATTTAGGCAGCAATTATAAAAAATATAGAAATAGCTTCAAAATTTATTAAATTGTGTATGCTTCAAATACGAAATAATTTAGTTCTTAATTTTTGAAAATCAGTAGGTCTTATCAGTAGGTCTAATTTTGCAGGAGAGACAAAAACATCTTTCTAGATGAACAATTTACAACCGATTTAGTAAATCATTTTTTTGTGGGGGGGGGGAATGGAACAATTTAATAAGTAATAACCATTGCGTGAAAAAATAGATGGCGCTACATGCACATAAAATAATCTACTGTAAATGGCGATTAACTAAGCACCGTTTAGCTTCCCCTGCTATTATAAATAACAAAAGTCCATAAAAAATTATTTCAGAAACAAATAACACTATTGAACCGAAAAAGAAACATTGATAGTAATAGAGCAACATTTTTTTCTTTTGATAATAATATTTTCAATTGTTGAATACTTGTTAAATTCTTATAATAACCGGAAAATTGTTCAAACATTAAATATTTTAGTATACTTCATTCACTTACAATAGTTTTAATTTTTTTTTTAATTTTAAAATATTTGAAAACATGTCAATAATAAATTTTAGAATGAACAATTGAAAAATCTGATTTTTTCACTCAAATATGTGTGAAATGTCGAGAAAGTATGATTTTTAAGGAAAAAATAAATTTTGTCAAAAGTGGATTCACCGAAATTTAGCTTTCCATGCTTTTAATTACGACTACTTTTAAAATCGGCATTATTTTAGGTAGTTGTCATGCCAAAAATCAGGCCTCTGGAAAAAAGAGTTTTCTATGATTCTAAGAATTGAAATGATATTATCAGTCATGTCTTATGAATGAAAAAAAATATTTTTTATGAGCAAAGTTTAAAAGTTACGAAAAATAATTATTTTGACAATCGTTTTTGTAATTGTATTTTTTCTGGCTATCGCTTCTTATCAATGTTATAAAAATGGTATATTCCCTAAAGCTTGCTGTTTCCAATAGTTTTGAAGATTTCACCCATAACAAAATATACTCTTAAACTTGGAAACAGAAGAATTTCAGAGAACTTTTTTCCTGAAAAAATAAGCTACAATACATTAAAATTTAATTGTTGTTCAAAAATAGCTGATAAACGATAATTAGAAAAGGTTCAATTAACAAAAATCGAAATAGTATTATCAGTAATAGAATCAGTAATAGAAAAAACTACAAAAATTGTTGAATTACAAAATATTACTCTTGATTGAACTTTTTTTCGTAGTGCTTATGAAATTTTGAAAAATGATATACAATTTTAATGAATGAAAGCTTATTTTCTTGGGCAAAATATTTTTACCTCATCCAATTCTTCAATGGCTAAATTTTTTGAAAATAATTGTTTTGAAAAAAATGGTTAATATTAATAATCATTTGATACATGACTTTTTGTTTTGAAATGGAAAGACATAAATGTAATAAATATTTTTCAAATTCTTTGATTATACCCTGTTGCGTAATTATAAAAGAATTATTTCTTCAAAAATCGTCTCGGTTGACATAAGCCACAGATTGATGATAAACGATTGTATGCCATAAACATGAATATTATATACGATATCATAAACATTATCAGAATTCTCTGAATAGACAGCCTATATAAAAATGGTCACAGTCATCGGATTATTAAAGTTCCTGCGAGCGCAAAAATAGTCTGTCTCAAATCTATATTTTAAAAGAATTTCAAAGTTATAAAGACTGGTAAATATACTTGAAACACCCCGTCATACAAATGACATCATATAAAAAGATTTTTGCAATAATACTTTTAATAAAGTTGATTTCAACATCATCAGCTGCCAGAGGCAGAAGCCAAATAGTACCTGCACTGAAAGAAATAATTCGATGATACACACATAATTCTGGTTATTCCAACCATAATGTATTGCTCGCTCAGCTACAGCGATACAGTTTGCGTATTTTACCCATACCATAATTGCTGAAGCAATATTACTGCTTGAGTTATAAGTTTTAATAGATATTTCCAAACATAAGATGACTGTAGTAGAACGAATTTACGGTTGTGTCAGACTGAATTTGGTTGTGGTAAATCAACCATACGCAGGCTTGTCTCATCTGCTCCTGCCGTTGAGGAGATCTAAGCATACCGTTCGGATAGTCTAATGTTAGGCATGTCTGATGTACAATGCTAATGAGGTTGCATCCTCCATACTGCAGTGCAGTTAAAATTGATTTAAAAATTCGATTTTTTGGTAGTTTTGTTATTATTCCAAATTATTAATTATAATATTTGTGTATCTGTGAAAAATAGTTTCCAATTGTATTGCATACAAAAAATTCATATATGATTCTCAAGATACAAAAATAAAGGCAAATAAATGCCACTTGTTTGTGAAAATAGCTATAGGGTCCAGCCTTATTCATGAACAACTCTTATGCAAATTTCGGAGTAAGGTATCAAAAGCCTCCTCACTCACCTCATTCTCTATAAAATATTACGAAAATAATAATCTACACAGTTTGTTTACGCGTTTTCATGCTTCAAACTTACTATAAACGTGAGGTTATGTTTGAGAATTGCATTCAGTAAAAGATATTTTTGACACATAATAATAACAGAAAACTAACAAAAATCAGAAACCTGAAGACAGCGACTGATGCCGAATCGACGCGCACCTCACCGGTTGATCAATCGCGCACACCAGAATACATTGATTGGTATGGCTGAATCAAGCAACCAGCCGGATGCCCAATGCAATACTTTAACGCAGTGTTGTTTCGAATAGATAGTTGATAAAATTATGTGTTCAATACGGCTATGAGACCGAGGCATATAATGCTTGTACCTGCATTATAATATTTGGATATTTTAATCATATTGGTTATTCGACACTTTTCTCAACTATCGTTTCAGTCAAACAAACTTTCCTTGCCATATTAGCCTTGATGATTTTCTTATACGTAGGTGATAATGCTCAAATTCGTGTGGCTGAGACAGCACAATTTTCTTTCTCATTCAGTTAGAAATTCCCAAGCAAACTCGGATTGCTACTAGCCTGAAACTATTTCTTTCAGTGTGAGGGTACCATACGAGTACTCCATGGAAAAGGCACGTTAACAGCAGGGCTAGCAGGAGTAACTGTTCCAAACGAAAGGGTGGTTCTTACAGAAATGATATGCGAACCGTCCAAACTATTTGGAACATTTGATCATATGGAGACTTTCAAAACCCCGGAAAACCAAACAATTAGTCAGGTTCGTGTAACAGATGTTGCAGGCGAAATGCGTAATCCTGGAGGCCGTATTGAACTAATTAATAATGGTCCAGGATTTAAAAATGTGACCCTAAAATTCTGCAGTGGTTGGAACTCTGGAATTCGTAAACACGTCATACTGTATAGTTATCATTAACTCAAGTTAATTCTTTTTTATTTATAAAAATTAAAGAATCAAATTCATTAAGTCTAAAATTTGTTTAGTGTATAATGTAAGCAAATAAAACTAATTGTTTGCATCTTAGCACTACTTCTAAATATATTCTCATATATGTGTTCAATCGACTCTGTTTAAACACTGATAAGTCTGAGGAAACCTGGGAAATATAGAAAAATGAAATCGGTAAAAATGTGGAACTCTGAAAGATTTAACATTATGATCATATTGTGAAACTCTTAAAAGAATTTGAAGTTTAGATAGTTGGAAATACAATATAAGGAATTAAAACTATTCTCATCATCCTCACTGTTAGCAATGTTCGCAATTTTAATATACATTTAGAAACTTGGTATAGGAAATCACCATTAAGAGACCATACCTATTAAATTTCATGTACCGTATATTGATAATTTCTTAGAAAAGTCAGATAATTGCACATGACACAAATTAAAAATAATGTTTGCAGTAATTTTCAATTATAAATAATAAATCATGAAATTTTCTTCTAGCTAAACATAAATTTCACTGGTTTTATGTGGAAAAGTTAAATTAAGCAAATATTTAGGAAACCTAACCAACAAGCTCACGATAAATTTCTGACATTAACAATGAATTTGGAAAAAAATTCCACCCGTACGTAACAATTTAATTATAAATAAGACTTCAATATGCATGTATACTGATTCTACAGCATTCTGGTATAATAAACTTGATTTACGGTTTATGCAAATGACTTTACTAACATGCGTATTAAATTTTGATCAGATTTTTCAACATTGGCGCTAAAATCACTTGTATATTTCCATATGGGTCCAATGAACTCTTTGAACACTGATGAAGAAAACTTCACAGTTATAGGCTATATAAATCGTCCATGAAAGATAAAACCTTATCATCTTATCAAACTTTTTTAAAAAATTCAAAAATTGAGATATTCGAATGTACAATTCAAGCTAATAAAACTAATTCTCAACATTTTGACATCACTTCTATAGATATTTCCATATGGGCCCAATCGGCTTTGTTAAACATTGATATTATGTAACGCTTTTTAAGACGATTTTTTATCCTCCCTCCCCTTATAACATTACTGTTACAATAGACAATAACCTCACTCCTTTCTTATTGTAACGTAACTTTTAGATATGTGATTTTTTCACTATAAATAGAACGTTTTCTATGTGTGCAAAAATTATTGCCAATTTCTTATGTGTACAATAGGGTGGTAAATAATTATTTTTGTTTAATTTTTTATCGAATAGAGGGCATGCGACCATTCCATTTTGTGAGGTTAACGGCAAAAAATTCCATAAGATTAACATGGGAAAATTTTTTGTTTTCTGAAGAATAAGATTCACGTTTCTGGGTTTAAACTTAGCTTGCGAGAGATTATTAAAATTTGTTAGGGAGTATTTAACAATTATGAAGCCCCAAAAAATGCCCCAAAACCTGCAATATAACACTTTGCGCAAAATTAACGATGTTGAGCTTTGTTTTTCCCGCCTTTTTATTCTATAAGTGAAATTTTTTTAATCATTTAAAAACTAATTTTCAATTGTTTAAACAATTTTCATTTGTTGAAATTATTTTTTATCCCACTAACTCATTAAAAGGTACGTTTTTTATTTTTAAACGGACAATCAGTCATTGATAGGAAGACTGATATTTGTTCCAAGCATTTACTAATTTTTTGAACAATTATTTATTATTTACATTTCACTTTTACATAAAATGAGTTAGAATTTCAAGTTTTTTTTTAATTTGGTTAACTTTGGCGATTATTATTAAATTTATACGTCATTCAGATATTACTATTCCATTTTCTATAAAAACTACGTATTTGAATAATTTTTTTATTTCAGCAATTTCGTTCTAATATAAAGGTTTTAAATTGATCTTTTTCTGTAATCATTGCAGTTATATGTCATTTTTGAGGCAAGATTTTATTTTAAAACCATTATCTAATTGTTTAAACAATATATTAAAGATTAAATGTACATTTTTATGGAAATGCGTTAAAAATCTTCCTTTTTTTGGTAATTTTTGTGAGGTAAATCGCTTATCGTTCAAAATTTAAATGTTATACAAATCATATAGATATTTAATATTTATTTTAACACTTTTTTCAAATTGGCTATGGAATTTTTGTTTTTTTAGTAAGACTTCATCCTTCTTTGAAAAATAGGTGTTTCACGAAAATCTCGGAGCCATTGTTGTCGCTTTCCTGCAATGCCGATTGGTAAACTTGAAAAACTCTAAGAAACGAATGTGGCCAAATTCAGACACATAATTGAGAATTCAGTTCCAGTTGAAGGTTGAAAAGAATGTCACATTTATGTGCATGATAGACTGACAAAAATTCAAGATTTATTAATGTAACATTTTATGTAATCAAAGCCAGACGTATTCAGCAGTATTACAATTTGTACTTTACATAAATCCAAAATTGTATTTTTACAATAGTTGAAAAATTACCACTTCAAAATCCAACCTTTCGAGATTTCCAAGAATAATTATTGCAATGTAAATAATGCAATGAAAATGAAGAAAAATTGTCATTTTTTATTTATTGTTAAAATACAATTGTTTGCTGTTATTTGGCAATAAAATTACTTTTGTTCAAGTTAAATATGAATTTAAATACTCTTGTATACGTCTGGCTTCATTAAATAAAATTTTACATTATAAATTTTGAGTTTTTCAGTTTCATCATGCGAATAAATCTTATGTTTTTCTGACCTTTGATTTTTGAAGATAAAATTTCGATATAAAAATAAATCTTATACACACATTCTAATTTACTTTAAAACAAGTGTAAAGGTGAGCAATTTAAACTGAAAAAGTGACCAAAAGAGACTTTTTACTAATTCAAAAAGTGAATAAAAGCTACTAATGTTCTTTTGAAATCAAAAGAATACAATATAGTTCAATTAAATTTATCAGAATTCCAGGTGAATTTTAACGAATTCAGTATAAATTCATAAGAATTCAAATTAAACTCAGAAGAATTCAAACGAATTGAAAAAAATCTAAAAATTCCATTAATTTCAGTAGAATTGGAGTTGATTTAGAAGAATTCAAAAGACTTAGATGAGATTCATAAGAATTTGAGTGAATTGAACAAAATGTTTAAAATCAAAAAATTTCCATCAAATTGATTAAAATAGAACTAAACAGAATTCAGGTTGAAAACAAATAAATTGAAGAGTGAATTTAGAAAAATTAAAAAGAATTTGGTGAAATTCATATGAGTTTAAAATAATTTAATTGAATAGACCAACATTTTTTAAATTAAAAAATGTTTTATTGAATCCTTATAAATGGGAGTGAATAGAATTCTTGAATAAGAATCTGACAAAATACATCAGAAATCAAGGTGAATTTTTAAGACTTAAGTGACTGTGTGGCAGCTCTGCTCATAGAAAATTCGAATAAAATTCAAATAGATAATAAAAAATAAAAAATTCCGTTTTGCGGTCAAACTATGCTAGACATGAAAAAGAAATAATAGAAAGAAATACCATCATTAGTGCGATTTTAGGTACTGTGAAGGATATCTAAAATAGAACTTCTTAGCCCAGGCAGTACTCGTCCTTCGTCTCGGGAATTGAATTGGATTTCCTCTCGGGTTTTTAGATTAGGACTCCATGCAATCGATTTGCATTTATGATGACTGGTGTGATAAGAAATAGTGTGTGACACTTGGCCGCTAAGTGGCACTTTGCCTCGTGTGAATTGCAATACTTGTTCTTCGTCTCGGCTACGCCTCGACTCGGACACCGTAAATCTGCGTGCCAGACACGGGTTTCGCTCTGATTCAAGAACCTTTGTGCTGCAAGGTATAGGTGAAGGGTATAAGTTAGAAATGTGGCTCTATGCTCTACAATATAACAGTTGAAAACCATAGGATAGCGACTTATGTCAGAAGGCATATCGATTATATATGCTTACCCAGGTTCTGTACCAGAGTAGTAGTAGCGATTACAATTAAACGCCAAAGCGGAGGAAGACGTCAACCTATGATGATTTGCTAAGCATACCTCTCAATCGATTCTCTGGACCAGCCACCATCAGAGGAATGAAGACGTTTGGTGGATCACTGTAGTTCGAAAGGATGGCCACTGGTCATTGGTTTTATTTCTTACATGCATCGCACACAATATGTACTAGTAAGAATATCAACAACCAAGGTGAGTACCTTTTAGATTACCTTCTAATTGCCAATTTAATCATATTGGATGGCGGTAATAATTGAAGAGTCCTTGGGAACTATTTTTAGGAAAATTAGATCAACTGACCAGACGAGGGTGCTCCTTCGCAGTATTGTAGTCTTCAGGCTTTGAAAAAAATCCAGGAGACTATCTAATAAAGCAATGATAACTGGAAATTGAGACTTGTATGAGGTTAGTGTAGCAACATATACTAACGAAATATAGTCGGCTAAAAGGAACTCATAGAGGGGGTACTTCCAGGGCTTTTAAAATATACATGATACTACGACACTCTAGAGAGTCTTAAAGAAAACCCCTATATGTCAACTGAGGGCATTGATTTTGCCAACCGGTGATATGACGTTCATAGCTATAGTATATATCGCTGTGGCATGGAAAAAGGTCGAAGCTATTTTTATACAAAAACTGGGAAAGACTCCTACTACATATGAAACCAAATCATTCATACCATTTAGCCTTACTTCTTTCATGTTGAAAGCATTGGAAAAATTAGCCGATTTTCATCTGGAAGAGGAAATATTACCGGATAAACCCCTTCATAGGAATTGATTTACCTCAAAGAAAGGCACATCCAGCGTTGATGCGCTTCATGCATTTACCTCGCGCATTCAAAAAGCGGGGCGAACAGGAGATGTAGCGATTGCAGCGCTTATAAACATAGAGGGCATAGGAACATGGTGTGGGTACCACTTTTAACAGGTGGATGCGCTCTATGCTATAGGACAGAGTTGTCCAATCTTCGCTCCATTGTTGGAACATGAGAGCGTAGGTGAAAAGGGATTGCCCACGGAAAGGAGTTTTATCTTTTACACACAAGGTTATGTTGATAACCTTGCTATCCTGGTAGCAGGAAAGCATGAGGACAGATTTAAATTTTTCACTGGCTTTGAAAAGGGCAATTAACTGGAAAGATCCAAGTCCGGACATTGTGCACATTTTGTGGTATAAGTTCCTGACGAGTGTGCATCCTGGGTTGTATTTCAAGAAGTTCATCGAAAACCTAGATCTGATACCCTGCTTTATGCTCAAATGTACTACGTATATGTTGCCTTCAAAACTGCATGTTCAAAATTCATCTAAATTTAAACCGATTGTCTGTCACAATTTATAAATGCTTTACAGCTACCATTGCGGATAAGGTATATTCTCACTGCAACGAGAATGACATCCTTAATGAAGAACAAAAATAATGTTGTAAAAACTCGCGGCGCAGTGAAGATCTAGTCACCATAGGCGCTGTTGTTATGACGCAAGCTCATAGACATCAAAGAAACATCCAGATGGTATATATTGACTACAAGCAAGCCTTTTCTTCCGTACCATATGGCTACTTACTTGAAGTCTTAAAAGTTTACAGAATCTACCCACGCATCATTGACTTTCTAAGTCCTGCGATGATGTTTTGAGGTACAAAAATCAAGTATTTTGCTCATGAACAACCAAGGATAACTAGGTTATTACATGCACGCATTACGACGGGTATCTTCCAAGGACACAAGCATATTTCACAAATCAGTTTTATAATGATATACGCATGGAGTTTGGAATAGATAAATGCAGAACAGTGCACTTAACCAGAGGAGAATTAGGGACCGCAGAGCTAGAGAACGAACACGAGAATGAAATCGAGGCAATGACTGAGGGTGAGTCATATAAATACGTGAATATTTTCGAATCTAAGAGTATTCAGCATACAATAGTTAAAAAAAGCTTAACGACTGCCTTCACTACAAGACTTAGATTAGTTCTGTGAAGTTCTCTTAATTCGGCAAACAAGATCAGGGTAATCAACACCTATGCCATCCTTCTCCTTATGTACTCCTTTGGGCTCATCAAATAGTCGAATACTGACCTTGAAAGGGTAAAGTAACCATCCGCGTAGAAATGACGAAGCACCGAATGCGCCACAGTAATTCGGCGATTGAAGGGGTGGTTCTACCACGATATAGAGGAGGTGGGGGCGTTTCAGATGTCAAGAAACTGTGTAAGTCACAAGTTATACAGTTCCGAGACTATTTTAACAGCAAGCGAGATGCTGTGCTTTACAACACCATCTGTAAAGCGGTTCTCGATTACACGCCCTTGAATTTGTCCTCAGAGGGGGCCTTGTATATCAGGTCAGAACCCATACAGAAATTAGAAATGCAGTGGAGACAAAAAGCTATCCACTGCGAGCACTCCAAAACGTTAGATCAACATGAAGTGGATAGGGAAGCATCCAATATTTGGCTCGAAAGGGGCGTCCTATTTCCAGAAACAGAACGATTCGTCATTGCGATTTAGGACAGGGTTGTCATCGCCAGAAATTATCGTAAACACGTGTTACATCAAGACGTAGTTAACCTGTGCCGATTATGTGAAGATGCCAACATATTCATCGAGCACATTATTGATGGTTCTCGCGTAATGGCTTAGAGAGTGTATACGCACAGACATAATGATGTAGCGGGCATTATCCATCAACAACTTTCCCTAAACCTAGGACTCTTAACAGAATGGATGTCTTTCTATAAGTACATTCCTGTTCCCATTTTATAAAACGAAGATTACGTCTTATATTGAGACGTTACTATCCGGACGGATCATTATATCGGAGCCAATCGACCCTACTTCGTGATTCATGAGAAGAAAGGTGGGAGAGCCTACGTCATCGACATTGCTCGTTCACTTAACCGGAATTCGCAGGCAAACTATACAGCCAACATACTTGAGTATAGCGAGCCAGAGGATGAAGTAAATGCAATATGGAGGAATGTGAAACACGCATCTATTCATCCTATTGTGATTTCGGCTACAGGCAATGTGCACACAACATGCACAGAACATCTTAAACATTTAGGAATCAGTAGGGCGCTAGCAGCAACTCAAAAGACGGTTTTATTAAACACCTGTCGCATTGTAAGAAACTTCATAGACCATCAGAAAGCAGGCGACTAAGAAACTATGGACTGGAAAATGATAGCTCTGTGAAAGTATCCAGAGGCGACTGTTGTCACCTTCAATGCTCGCCGCCACTGTTTAGGAAGAACAGCGGAAAAGACAAACTCCAAACTACACCATGCTGCTGGTTTTGTACCTGCTATAACATCATTTAGAACATCCTGATCTCATTATACAGTTGACTTGGTCCGTAGCTGGTGACTGAAGATCGGGTTCACCAGAGAACAAGTAATTAAAAAAATATAATAGTAAGGTGGTTCAGGTTGTAAAATGTGTATTTTTTAAATATTTTACCCTGAGGCTCGGCGGCTTAGGCGGTTAGGCGCTCGGACTTCACCTTAGAGGTCCGGGGTTCGATTCCTGAGCAGATACTTCTGGAAAATTTTTAACGGACATTTCTCGAGATTCTGGTGGTTCAGATCCCACCCTGAACTGTAGGTCTCTTCATCTTGCACTTGACTGCAAACCAGTCCGTGGATGCTGGGGTAAAAAACCAGGATTTTCCCAATATGTTAAATTAGGCATGCTGCTCTTATCATATCACTTGACTGCATTACAATAATGCGTCCGAGACTGATGATATATGCTGGAACAGCTCCATGCAGACTACTCAAAATATCCAACGCCAACAAAAATGCTTTTGATATGTTGGGCTGTAACCATTTTAAGCCGAAGAGAAAAATAAGCTTCCTAATTTTTCATTAAAATAAATAATTTAATCAAATGGATGTAATTGAACACTATGTCACTTCATGAAAAATGGCAGTTCTTTAAAATTCTGTTATCAAAGTTGAGCAAAAATCAAGTGCTTTCACGAATCAAGAAGACCAGACAGAATAATAATCTTATATCCTACTGTTAAAGTTTCACATAGAGACCCCAATCTTTTTTTATCTTATAGTTGGATCAATACGTTGTAAATAGTTGATAACTATATTAAGAGTCGTGTATGTGGCTGCAATTGTGAACGTAGTAGTCAACGTTATTAAAATATCGCTAACATGTTCCGACTCAGACCCATGTCCTTTTCAAGGCGCAGCTCTTATTACTAGTTTACGGAAATTATAAATAGTTAGATTGTAGAGTATACAAACTGCCTTTTTTAACAACGTGAATAAATTATATATTTTCTCTAGGATTTACTTCCTACGAGACAAATTTTAAAACTTTTTGAAAGTTATGAAGCTCCAATTTTAAACTTTCACTTTTAAGCCTAACAACAAGGTACACTCTATGATGAAACTTTTTATAATTTCTGTAAAATATTAATAAGAACTGCGTCTTGAAATGGACTCACATCAGATCTGAGTCGAAACATGTTGGCAATATTTTAATAAAAACACCAAAAACAGGGATTTTCCTACACTATATCAATACTATAAAATACCGGGAAAAAATAAAACATTATTGTCAACTGTTTGTACGATTTTGATCTATTGTTTTTTAACATGATGTTTTTCTATGTTTCTTGTAAGTGCTTAAACAGCGTCAACTGGACGCATAGGGTAACATATATAGAAGTAATGTCATGATTTAGAAAAATACTTTTATTTGCTTACATGCACACTAAAAAAATTTTAGATTTGATGAGCATCTCCTTCAGTTTGGTAAACAAACTATAACTACACGAGGAAAAATGGGTAGAAGTGTCAGGGTGACTATATTCGAGCTTTAACGATGGGGCAGCCCCCTAGATGGTGTAGCTTACCATCCGTGGGGTGTCAAAATTTCATGGTTAGCTTCACTATACCAGTGTGTAAAGCATATGATCCTAGAGTGAACCCGATAATCCCAGGAAATTTAGCTTAATTATTTTTGAGTATTAACTTAATCGTACAAGAAGGTCAAGTTTATTATCTGTTGTCCTTCTCCTGCCTACATATATAATTATATATTCGTGAGAATAAGAGACGAAAGGCGAAACTTTAGATTATTAAATGGAACATGAAAAACACGAAAATTGACATAAAATCCATCAAGCCTGAAAACATCTTTATTACTTTTGAAGAGTAAGATGCCTCAGAAATGATTGCATATGCACAAAAACGATATAAATGCTTATCACAAACCTCACAAGTTTTGTTTCTTTATTAACGAATTACGAAATTTTTAAGCACGTTCTCGGGCGAGAATGTTGAGAATACGTAATGATTGATGAGTGACGCCATTGACCTTAGTCCCTCGGAAGCATCGAATTAGACGCTTAAAATCAAAACCAAAACCACTTAACCCATTCTCCACCATGTTCTCCACATTTTATCCACTCTCCACACATGTTCGAAATATCAATAAGTGGTTTAAACTAATTAAAAATTCTGTGTAACACGGCAAACATTATGCCGAACGTCAGTCGCTCCGAAAATGCGTTTCGAGTGTCAGTGTGTTCGCTCGGCTTTCGGTAGAAGTTTCGATTTGATTATCCTGACAGGGAGCCACAGACAGTTGTGGATATTCAAACAGACTATAAAATTATGGTCTGCCTGATTATGAAGAACAAATTATGGATGGTACTTGGTACTATCTAGACCATATAAATTTTGACACTTCAAGTTTGACTATTCATTTTTCTTCATGTATGTACAGTCTACTTCAAAACTGAGCATTTTTTATAATCATTCATTAAATCGACGGAAATATACCTAATGTTAATTGCTGAAAATTTTGAAGGAAAATTCTGTGCATTCTTTAGAAAAAAATGGTTTAGGTTCAATTTGTTTATTTAAAACAAGTTTTTTGTTATTTTCTTTTATTTGCTCCTCATTTTTGTTGGTTAGGAAATCAGAATTGAGTTGGGTTAATAACCGGATAGTATTATGCATTTATAAATTACAGAGTTCCTTTTACTGAAGAATTTTAGGGTGATGTTTTGAAATCCTGGACCATTAATAAATCACTTCAATACAGCCTTCAGAAGTACGCCTGAAATTTATTGTTTGAACAATCTGCTTTCACAAATAAAGAAGAAAAAATGATCTGACAACAAATTTTTATATAGTCTATGACTGTATAAGTTTCTTATCAGTGTTTAAATAAAGTAGACTGGACGCATGTGGAAATCTAGAAGTTGTGCGTCAAGATATTTAGGGTAAGGAGGGGCAGCGCCGACCAGTTAACAGTCAATGATTTTTTTAAAGTTAATAAGATGTGGAATTGATCCATTTTTTTCCCATTTCGAGTCCTACATTATTGTACATCATAATACTATAAGTAACAATTATATGAATAAAACAATGATTTAATAATTGAATTATTTCTGACAAGCTGTATTTCGTCGGCTTTGCCCCACACCGGAGGGCAAAGCCAACCGCAGCTTTTTATGAAAATCAAAACATCTGAAGAGTGGAAAACATGATGTTCCGCGTCTGTGGTATTTTATGTATTGGAAAAATTACCTTTAAACATATTCAGCAAGAAGAATAAGTTATTTTTAATAAAAATAGTGATAGCTGTGATATAACCTCTTATTAGTTGACATTCAGCTAGAGACGGAGTACGCGCAAAGGTTTCTACCGTACCAGTACAGAACACCCGCTCTACCGACGGATTGAAAATAATAATATATAATAGAGTTTCTTGCATGTAGCCCAGAAGATAAGTGGCTGTTCTACATTACCGATGACTTATCGACCAAACTTATGATACGTTTATAACCTAAGCACGTGTAAACTATTATTTTGGTCGGGCTTGCCCCACTGGTGAGGCCTCAATTATTTACGATATTAAATACACTTTGGACTTGTATTACGTTCAATTATTATAATGACATAATGTGATATTGTTTTATCTGTCAAAATGTCAAATTTTCATACTGTAAGTATTGCCAATAACGTCGAAAACTTTACATTTCTGCCAGCGAATCTTCCATTCTTTCGTTGTCAAAACTCTTTTCTGCATAATTTTTCTTTTACAACGTCAATTTTCAAGATATCAGTAAGTAACGCTATCTCTATAATAAAACAGATTTATTTAATGCAAAGTAGAATGAAAATTGTTAAATAATAGCGATGTTATAAGCAAAGTTACCTTTGCCCCACCGGTCGGCGCTGCCCCTCCTTACCCTATAATAGTTTTTTGCAACACCCACCTCATAAGTTGAAGTTTTCATGCTTCTAAATTGTGCCTAAAGGATCTTATTTGAGTAGACTGTGTGCGACCAATTTTGTAAAATGTGGTCACGAAATATTTAGGTAGAAATCACACCATCCTGGCATGCGAAAATGAAACCCTCTGTATCTGAATGAAGGCGGGCATGGACTTCTGAATCTCAAATGTCTTCATAACTGAATTGTTCTGGGTACAGCTTACATTGTTGCAAATGGAAGAGATCGTCTCCGAAAAATGGTCAGGAAACACGAGATAATTGGACTTAATTCGTGTATAGAGGGTTTCATTTTTGCATGCCAGGACGGTGTCACGGTGTCTCTGCGCGTGTCATGCACACGCTGAGTACTTAGAACACATACTATCCAGATGTCCCACTAAAGCGGGAACAACGTATCTCTACAGACACATAAGGGGACACAAAATAAGTGTATATAAACTTCTGCGTACAATAAAAAATACAATTATTTTCTGGCCCTTGTTTCTATTATATTATTATTCTATGTGTCCAAAAGTGCATCAAGTTTTTTCATTGTGTGTGTCTTAGCATTTCTTTGACATGCAGGGATGCTTTCGATATTACCCAGTAAAAGCTTGGCATCTCAAAGAGCACCGATGATCAGGACGACTAGCTTAACAGAATATTCCGGGTATAACCGTCGCAACTCCCTTAGAAGGTCTTTATTCCTAAGGTAAAGGTACCTATCATAAAACATGTCCCAATTATGAAACAGTTTGACAAATAATTCGATTTATTAATAATTTAAAAGTACATTTTTAAGTACAAATTATTATATTAATAAGTATGAAAGTTAGGCTTTTCATCTATATAAAAATCAAGTATGGTTCTAAAGTTTCAAACACTAAAAAATAATTTTAATTATCTAACCTCCACACTCGGGAAAATTGACTGCCATTTATCCGAGTCAGAAGGCTTGATACCTCGTCGCCCCAGAGTTATACTACGTCATTTCCACTTTTTGAAATTTTTGAACTATTATTATTTTTAGGCTTGGTTAGGGTTACACTTTTTTTTAATACATTTTTCCTGCAATTTATTTCCTTAGCTGTTACAATTATTAATCAAAATAGTGACGTTAATTAAAAATTAGAATTATATCACGTCATGTCCTTTTTTGCATTGCCATAAATGAAAAACTGCCAATTTCGTCTTGCATATTCTATATGGATAACCTAAGTTCAATTTTAAAAATAAATATTTCCAAAAATATATTCAACCTTAAAAGTACCCATAGGAATATTACTCAAAAGTCAATAATTTGAAAGTAACTCATTTAATTCGAGGTATGTAATAAAACAGAATAATGTAAACTATCGTTCTGCTAAACTTTGTACTTAAGAATTTCATCATAAATATTTCATTTATAAATATTTTGTGGACATGGCGTACTATAATTCTGAGAACAAATGAATTTTTTGAATCTCATATTACGCCATGTCCAAACCCAATTTTCCACATCACCTAAAATACATTCATTGTGTTAATATGTTCTTGATCACGCATTATTTTTTACCGATAAACTTATTTCGACATTTAACATTTTACACCAAAAAGGTACACAAAATTTTCACCAAATATTTTAATTTTTAAATAAAAAAGATCAATTATCAATCAAACATTTAAATTTTCATCCAAAAAAGATACATTTTTAACCAAAAATAGAATAGTTAAATTGTCTGTTAAAAAAAAAACTAATTTCTAACAAACAAACAAACAAAAAAAAAACGAATTTTCAACAAAATAGTTAAATTTCCAGCTGGAATAGTTAAATTGTCAGTTGGAAAAATTGATTTTCAACAAGGTCGTTAAATTTTCAATCAGAGATGAATTTTCAATTAAAATGATGAATCTTCAACGAAAAGAATTAATTTTTAACAAAAGAGTTACACTTTTAACGAAGGAGTTAAATTTTCAACTTAAAAAGATGAATTCTCAACGAACAATGTAATACGTATAATTTAAATTTCAACGAAAAAAGATTTTAATTTTAAATAAAAAACAGTGAAATTCAACCAAAAAAGACAAATTTTCAAGAATAGTTGAGCTATCAATTAAAAAATACTTTTCATTCAACAGAGAAAACAAATTTATTCAATATTCAATAACATTTGACGTTATCCTTCGTGGGTTTTTCTTCTTTTTCATCCACCTAAATAAAAATTCATTCCCTATAACAAACATTTTTCAGCAAAAATAAAATTTAATCTACTTTGTTCACGAAAACTACCCTTTATAGGTTAGGTTTGTCAATTTTAATGAAAACTTTGATTCCATTTATTTATCGCTATGAACGATTGAAATAAAAGTTCATTGTACTATTTAGTTCGATTGAATATAGAAAATAATATAAAATAAGCCATATTAATATAAGAAAACACATTTCTTTGCTGTTCCATAATAGGGATATGCATTATGGAACACCGGTACAAGAGTCTAAAAGTTTTTTCATAATAGGTACATAAAAGTCGTTCAGCTTTTCCATAATTATAATAACTTTGCTTAGACTAAATTAAACTTTTAATGGGTGTTTCGGATTCAGAAAAGATCAGCCCATTCGTTGATATAAACATTTTCAAAATATATTCTACTATCGTTCCAAAATTAATGAAAATCTCAAAACCCCCTCAAAATTTGTCTCATGATAGGTACCTTTACCTTATTTTTTCTTTCATTCTCCTTGGCTGTGATGTTCTTGTCGGCTGGTGCCGAAAATTTGATAACGAACATAGTTCGTTTCTCGAAGCCAAGGAGAACTATTTTAGGTCTGGAGTGCGCGACAGAAACAAATGTCGAGAATATGAAATTCCAGTATATGCGGCACTTCTCTCTCATGTTGTCCTAACTTCAATTTGCTATCGAAAATATTAGTCTTTCCAACTAAAAATGGCAATTATTAAGTTTGAAGTATATTTATAATTGATGTGGTAAATGTATTTCTTGCTATCGCTGTGGCAATTAATAATATTTTCTCGACCATATCCTAGATTGCCATCGAACTCTTGTACAAATAAATATTATAATACAAAATTTTACAACCCATATTTTCTCTGCGAACCCACAAAAAAATGTGTTGCGTTCAATTTTTTGAAACTACACTAAGCTGTAGTCCTAGTGGACCTCTTTTAATTGCCCAAAGTAGACAGCTCCAGAAAGACGGGTTGTCAACATACCGGCGTTCGAATTTTCAACATTTTAACTCGTACGCCGTCATTCAATTAATCATAACTTCTGCTAAAGTTGATCCATTTAAATTTTATATGAGTGTTTTTTAAAAGTTTTTAAATGAGCTCTTTGTTAAAAATAATGACTTTGGAATTAAAACAACATTTCCTGCTCATTTTTCCATTTTAAACATATTCTTGAGTTTTTCTTCAAAAGCGACGTCTTAAATTTCTTTCAAAACATTTTTGAAATAAGGTCTTTTTCAAGTAGAATCACCTGAGAAAGAAACTGGGGACCTGCTGTAGTGTAACTATGCAACTCGTAGGTCTCACTGGGTCCATAAATATTACCCTTACAATATGACTGTAGTTATTGAACATTTTTGAACATATTTTTTAATTTTTACATTTTTTTTTACAATTTTTACATATTTATTTTTATAATTTTTTCAAGTGATATAAAGCTAAATATTCTAATTTTTTCAGTGAAGACATTCAAAACAAACGAAAAAATCAAAAACTGAAAAATTCTATAGCTTGATAAAATTCAAGATAACATCTGATTGGTATGAAACTTGGCACAACTGAGTTTTTTTAGGTATTTTTTTTAAACTTAATATGGAAAATGTATAATTTTCAATGGAAGATCCAATATGGTCGTCATAGTTTAAAAATTCTTACAGATAATTTCGCTAATTTCAAACTTGTTAGTATTACAATTATAGGATAAGCAATCATTTACAAATTTGAAAAATATTTTGAAAAATTTTCAATAATTACAGTCATATTATAATAATATTATTAATGGATACAATGAGACCTGCGAGGGTCTTAGTTAGAATATATTAGTTCGCGGCATCGCAGCTGGGCGCAAGCACTCTCTTATAAGTCCAATTGAAGTTTCATCCCTAATTTCTACACTAGGTGATTTTAAAGAGAGAAACAACTTTTTTTTTTAAATAGTTTGAAAAAATTTAAGAGGTAACATTTCAAGACAAACAATTATTTTGATTTCAACATAATTATTTTTAGGGTTAAATTCATAAAGAAGCTTTCAAAAAGCACTGGTATAAAAGTTAAATTTATTGATCAACTTTAGCAGAAGTTATGATTAATTGAATAACGGCGCGCAAGTTGAAATGTCGAAAATTCGAGCCCCTGTGTGTTGCCAACCCATCTTTTTAGAGGCGTTTCCTTCAGGAAATCAAAATAGGTCTACTTGAACTACAACTTAGTGGAGTTTTAAGAAAATTGAAGATAACAAATTTTTAGGCTGGTACGCTTGACAAATTTTGCCCCAAATATGGAATAGTTTAGTTTTTAATTTTCTAAAATCAGTATAGGTATTATTTTCAAATTTGCTCGACTATTCTTGAAATCTGGATTGTTTAACGTTACAATTTGAATTTTTTAATCCTTCAATGTTTAAGGTATTACGGGCACAAAAAACTAGCATCGGGAAAAATATTTTCTTATACTTTTTCAGAACTGAAATATTATTATTGATGGTATCCAATATTTTTCATGAAATGCCAAAAATGCGATTTTTGCATTTTCTTTGTTTCAAAAAATGACTGTGCCAACTATTTACTAAATAATATAATGTATTTAAAATACATTTAACATGTGACGTTTTTGAGAATTTCAATGTTCTTTATAGTATTATAAGAAACAGTTTTTTTCTACAGCTTTTGTGTTTAATATATTTGAATGAAATATGTTTGAGCGTATAAAAATATTTGTTTGATTCAAATAAAAATGAAATTCGTAAAGATGAGATACGATAATTCCTTTGAAAAAATGCTATACAGCAGGCTTTATTACAACATACCATAACTTTAATGCATATAAAGGCGTCCGAAAAATCTTACAGTACCATCGCTGCGTATCCCACGCACCTTGACAGGTAGTTTAAAAGAAGTGAGTGTCTTCAAGGTAATACGGGCACGATTCGATTTTTTTCCAATTTTCTCTGGTCAAGAAGAACAGTGATATATATATATATATATATATATATATATATATATAATATTATTTTCATGAAATTTGAAGGAGATAGACTAAAGGTAATAGGTATCAAAGTTGACAAGTTTTGTACGTATCGCCTATATCAGACTCGGGTTATGAATTAGATTGGCGACTAGATTTAAAATTAATTTTCCTCGATGATGCACATAATATTATGTAAGCACCTGATCCTAAATGCTTACGGTATACATCAACGACAATTATGTAATTAGATATGAATTATATCTTCCATAATAGCCCAGGTAGACGGTAGATATTTTTTACATCCCAAATTAAGTCTCTATAAAAGGATTGTACGCCATAAACAGAAGTATTATATACGATATCATAAACATTATTTAAATTCTCCGAATTTTTAAAAGGAAATTTCCTGTTAGAAGCAACATACGTAAGACTTATCGACTCTGTTTGAACTGCAACTCTGCAACTTCTTGCAGTAGCCCCTGCACACAGTTTCACAGTCATTAGATTATTATTGTCCCGTCTTGGTTCAAGGAAACTGTTGGTTTCAAAACTGAGTTTTAAAATAATTTCAAAGTCATAAAGTCTCTCAATTTTACTTCATATACTCTATCATACAAATGGCATCATATAAAAGAATTTTTGCATTAATACTTATCATAAAACTGGTTGCAACATCATCAGCTGCCAGAAACAGAATAGTACCTGAGGATACTTTTATCCGGGAAATAGGAGTTAGAGGTCCGAACGACCATAGGGCTCTAGTACGAATAGTATCTATAAGGGCCAGACTATTTGGATTGAGAATTGAACGTGAGCTGCTTTTCCATACCGAAAACAACGAAATAATTACTCAGATTCATGTTGAAAATCCTGTAGTATTACCTGTTACTCCTGGAGTCCGTGTTCATCTAATTAGTAATGGACTAGGATTTCAAAATGTCACTCTTAAATTCATTGGCAGATATAACTCTGGAATTAATAAAGTTGTAAAGCTGTACGGTCATTATTAACTCCGGTGAATTCGGACTTGTTTACTAAGCTAAAGAAAACAAATTAATCTATCCAGCAATTTTGTTAGCATATCTACATGTAAACAATAAAACTAGTTTCAATTATTGCAACTACAATTTTATTATTTATTATTCGATGGACTCAATACAAGTATCCGACAAAAGTCTCCTGCACCCTGAGGACACGGAGCAACCCAAGGAAGACAGCCTTCAGCATTTTGCCTGCAAGTGTCGTAGCATTTCGTTGGCACGCATAGATGCTTTTCAGGCTATTAACCAGTGACAGATTGGCAGCTCCAAGAGCATCGATCATCAGGATGGCTATCTGAATAGAATATTCTGAGTACAATCGTCGCAACTCCCTTATAAGGTGTTTATACCCTTTTTTCTTTTTGTTCTCCTTAGCTGTATCGTTTTTGTCGACCGGTGACGAAAATTAAATAACGAACATGATATGTTTCTCGAAGTCAAGGAGAACGGGTTTGCAGTAGTTATTGCAAAAAATGCGAGAGCTCTGGTTTTTTCTCGCACCACAGAACATGAGTCACGCTATGTAACCTTTCCGCTCAGGGGCCTTACTGGTATCGTAGCACTCCAGCAGGTCGTCTCACAGTTGATTGGGCCACTCAAAAATTTTGAGATCTTGGCTGCCAATTGTATTGACTGTGTCTCGATTGGCTCTCCCAAGTCGAGGGTAGTCGTCATCGTTGTCCGACCCATTTGAGGGGCCCTGCGCGTTCAATTGTTTTGAACCGCACCTAAAACTATATTCGGTGCTATCGTTGTTGTGCCCACAAGCATCTAGGTGAAGGTGCAGAGCCACACATGCTTGGATAAGACTATATATTCTGGCAAATCATCTGGTTTCCCAGATGCACTGACCCATGCACTGACCCTGGTAACCCATGCAGCCTTCAGCATGGTTGCTTACGCCTTGGCTTGGAGGTTTTTTCTTCGGGACCATGCCTGGACCATTGTCCGCGACTGCGTTTTTTGTTTGTAGCTATATTCAGCAGTCACGAGGCCTGACATTGTTCTTCATGACTTCGAGACACGAACTGTATTCGTTATCAAATTCTCAGCTTTTGCTGGCTACAACATCACTGCCAAGCAGACGGAAAAGAAAGAGAGGTACCAAGAACTTAAAAGAGAGCTGCAGCGACTGTACCCAAAATATTCGTTCAAAGAAATTGTCCTTGTGATCGGTAATCTCGGAGGTGCGAAAATATCACGGGTTCTTAACCTCAAAGCCATACCCGCGTGCCAAAAACACGTCAAGGCACGTGTGAGGTGGATGCAGAAAGCTGTCATCCTTGGGTCGCGTCGTGTCCTCAAGACACACGAGGGTTTCGCCAGCCTGTCGGCGAATACTTTTAGAGTATTCTGTATAAAAGCTTGTTACAACTATATGATTATTTTTTCAACTTGATTCGCGAAAACATTTAATTTTAGCTAAATTACGAAGTAATTTCAAAATCTGGTATAGGGCAAACTATAATAAATTCTATAATTTAGTTGCATTTAATGTTTTTAAGAAACATTCCCTAGTTATGGTGATTAACGTTTTAAGAACAAATTATTAGTTGCAAGCCCCTATAAATTTTACCTACAAGAAGCAGATATCGTATTTAGAAATGTAGAATCAACGGTGCGCCGCTTTCCCCGCATGCGTCGATGAGTTCCAGTTTATGATAATTTGAATCAATAATATTGATATGATAATATGTTAAAGAATTTTGTTTCATTAACGAATTATAAACTTTATGAAAACTGTTTTGTTCTACCTGGAAAGGGTAATCCTATCTTAAATTGTAATGAAGAATCTTTCCGTTTCTGGAGAGAGGATGACTTTTTTATCCAAATATTGTATGCCTCACTGTACACTTCATGTTGATCTGACGTGTTCGGGTGTTCGCCGTGGATATCTCTTTGTCTCAATTCCGCCTCTAATTCCTTCATGGTTTCTTGCCTGATATTCAAGGCTATCTCTGAGGACAAATTCAAGGGCGTGTAATCGTTTTATCGAGATCCGCTTCACAGATGATAATATGAAGAGCAACTCCCAATTGCCACAAACATACCTGGCATTTCGAAAGAAATGCTTCGCTGTTAAAGTAGTCTTGCAATTTTATATCTTGTAATTCACTTTTTTTCAACATCTGCAACGCCTCTACCCCGTCGAAGTCATGGTAGGACTACCCTTTTGATGGCCGAATTACTTTGGTGCATTCGATGCCTGATCATTTCAACGCGGATGGTTCTGTTTATCCTTTCAAAGTCAGTGTATGACCATATGTTGAGGGGATATGATGACACGGATGGCATTTGTGTTGATAGTCCTGACGCAAATTTAGAGAACTCTTTAGCACCGATCTTCCTTTAGTAGTGAAGGCAGTCATTAGGCTTTCCGTAACTATCGTATGCCCTTAACTCAATAATACCGAGATATTTAAATGAATCACCCTCGGCCATTGCATCGATGTGGCCCTCGTTCTCGTTCTCTAGCTCTGCGATCCCCAATTCTCCTCAGGTTAAATTCACGGTTCTAAAATTATCTAGTCCGAACTTCATGTGAATATCATTGGAAAACTGCTTTGTGACATGAATCGCTTGATGTTATTGTCTTCTTGCACTACACTTATTATATCGACGCAATCTAGCAGTGAAAACATCAAGTCTCTGCCGTTGGATATCTATAATCTCACCTAATATTACTGTTGTTAATTTATCAATATGCCAAGGGTGGATGATTTTTAATTACGTGGTGTATCAGCTTCCTGATTCTCTTATTTCTTGTTTTCCACCTCGGACAAAGACTATATTTGTTGGCCTATTTCTATGACCCAAAGTTATAATGACTGGTCAAAGCTGCACAACACACTAGAGTTTTCACCTGTATCGCAGTTAGTTCTTCCTTCAAATTCATAAAAGAGATCTTGTTGTTTATGTCCCCTATTATCACAGATAAAACTAATTGTAATCTTCACCCGTATTTCAGGGTAAATATTGCCTGCGACAAAAGCTAACATGGGGAATCTTTACACTGATATCTCGGGTATTCTTCAGTATTTACCCACGTTGTGAGGGTAATGGCCAATGTTTACCTCGAAGGCCTGTGGAACTAGACATCATCTGCTGGCAACCAGCAAGACGTCCCATGTTTACATCAAAAACAGCCTGACTAAAGATAAAACAACCGAGTGATTTCTTTCGAAGTTCGATTATAAACGTGCAATTGTTTGCACGGCTGAGAAAATTCACCACAAACTTTGTAAATACAGCTGTTTTGCGGACAGCGACTAAAATTTGCGGCCGCTAGAGGTGCCAGCCGTCCTTATCAATAGTTCTGGTTTTACATATCCATCCAAACTGCTATGCATAAATCTAATATTCCAATTTCATGCCAAAAAATGACCGAAAAATTTCCTTTAAATCATTTTTGATGGTAATCGCTTTTCTGGATTTATGCATCGAAAATATTATGAATAAATAAAAACTTCTAATTTTATTATTATGAACATCACTTCTTTATTTTGTCTTACACAATAAAACAAAATATTGCTTGTTTAAAGAGAAAGTTAGAAGAAAAGAAAATGATTTAATTCAGTAAAATGCATTTAATTTGAGGCGAAGTCTTTCAGTTAATCACAATTTCGTCTATAATTATGAATTATCCTCATGAAATTTAATTGTGATTAATTATTTTCTTTGCGAATTGAACACATTTTATTGGATTAATTTTTATCACTTTAGCGTTTTCTCGCGAATAATATACAGGGTAGCGAAAAAGTGTGGAAACCCCTAGAATCTCTGCGGTTTGTTAAAAAGAAAAAAAACCAAGGGCATACCCTACGTAACTTTTAACAAGGAATCCAACGATGACCTTGTATTTGACCTTGAGCCTCATTTTAAAGGTTATTTTGAGGTCAGCTTTGATTTTTAAAATGGGAACCCCTATTTTTGGTTCCAGAATTACGCTGCCATAGGATCTCGTAGGAATCTCGCACAATGTGCGAAAAAAATTAACCAAGGTCATACCGTGGGTAACTTTCAACGAGGAATCCAACGGTGACCTTGAATTTGACCTTGAACCTCATTTTCAAGGCCATTTTCAGGTGAGCCTTGTTGTTTTAAATGGGAACCCCTATTTTTGGTGCCACAATAGAAAAGAGCGGAAAATTTTACGTTTGGGTATGTGCTTAGGTCAAGGGTTAACTCTACAGGTTAGGGTGACCTCTACAGGTGTGATAATGGTCAAAGGTCACCGTTAGATTCCTCGTTGAAAGTTACCAAGGGTGTGATATTGGTTCATTTTTTTCACTAATTCTGCGAGATTCCTACGAGGTCCTATGACAGCTTACATTGACCTTTACTTGATATGCAAAGTTCACGTTAACCCTTGACCTAAACACATACCTGAACATAAAATTTCCCGCTCTTTTCGATTCTGGCACAAAAAATAGGGGTTCTCATTTGAAAAACAAAATTTACCTCAAACTGTCCCTGAAAATGAGGTTCAAGGTCAAATCCAAGGTCAGCCTTGAATTCCTAGTACTTTTTCGCCATCCTGTATAATATATATATATATATATATATATAATATATAAGCTTTGTATGACGTAATATGAAGGTAATGATTTTGAAAATTTCTGCCCAACAAATTTTTAACTCAATACCCAAAAAGTTTTAAAAGGGAATTAATATTGCAAAATGAGTTTTAATTCTTTTAATTGCTGCTTTTAATGTTAGTTTGCAATAATATTAATTCATATTCCTTCATAACAAAAACTGCAATCAAAAATGACATTAACTAAAATCTTGTTTGCAGTGTAGAGAACAGAAAATCCTAAACTTTGATGTTCGTTATATAAAAATGCGCAACATCACAAAACCAAGCATGTGACTCTTTAAGTGATTTCAAAATTAAAATAATCTGTAAATAGTAGTGCATGAGAATTTAAAACAAAAATTAAGAAACAAATGAACCATTAGTTTTGCTGGAAGGTGGTTTCAACGAAAGAATCTATAGAAAAATAATTTTTCTATAGATGATGCGGAATTTTACATTAGACTACATGGGCCCCCCCCCCAACCCTGTAAGAATAAGTGATCAGTCACCAGGACTCACACCCCCACTTATAAAATCGGCATTGATGAATGCTACAATTTAAATTTTGTAATACTTTAATGATTAATGCACGAAAAAACTGATCTCGGAAATAAATTTAATTATAAATTGCATTATTGCAATATTATTACAGTAAACTCTTGCTTATTTCAAGACGTACCCATTTCAAGACTTACCTATTTCAAGTCCCCCATGCTGGGCTATTTCAAATTGCGCAGTTCCGTCACCTTCCGCCACGATCGCTGTGTGGTCTCGCCCGAGTCAATGGCTGACCAATTAGAAAGAGGCTTGAAGAGCGGAATGCTCTTCTTGGTTTGGATTGAGTATTTTAGCATGACGTCATGGGAATGCATACGAGGTTTTGGAGAAAACATTCTAAACGTAAAAGTAAGTCACAAATGTACGAATAGTAATATTTGTCAAGTGTAGAATGTATTCTCTCAGTCATATTCCATTATTTTGTCGATTGACGACCTGTCAATGTCACGAAAGAAAACAAAATATTAAAAATTGGAGGTTAGCGTATCAGATCGATTTTATCCGAATCGGGTACTCTAACCTCAAATTTCGGATAGTTGATTATATTTCGTGAAACTGAAAGGTCTTCAACCGATAAAAGGATGAAATATAATTGCGTTTAGAATATTTTCTCCAAAAAAGCGTATGCAGTCCCATGTCAAGAACTATGCTAACCTTCGTGACACTTTCACCTATCCTAGCATGACCAAGACCATACTCACTATTCCGCGAAATATTTGAGTCGTTTTTTGATTCTATTATATTGATTTTCAGTTAGAAAATTGTACTTTTTCAAGGAAATGTTATATTTGTCACGTCGTACGTAAACAAAAATGCTTGAAAAATACTTAAGAAACACTGATATCCATGATGCGCAGATGCGTATACATGCTTACAGCGCGCGCATCGATACCAGGCCGGGGCAGCCAATGAACGCCGCTTGACAAAAATCACCCTCCAGCCTTGAAATCCGCAAATGTTTACGTTTTGCAGCCCTTAAAACAGACAAGAGTTCACTGTATAATTGGAATTGGGTGGTGGGCATTCAGAGAGACACACTCGTATACTCAGGAAAGTATATAAATATTATGTATGTGTTTCAAGAATTTCGGGGGGATTAAGCGCTGTTGATCGCCCACTTGACTATGGTCTTGACTGAAATCATAAGTCTTATCGACTCGGATTGATCCCAGATAAGAAACCTTTACTGTAGTTCTGATATAAGGTTGTTACAATCATCAGATTAGTGTATTCGATTCTTCATTCGCGAAAACAGTTTCAAAACTAAATTTAAAAAGAATTTCAAGGTTTTAAAGTCTTTTTAATTTACCTAAGACACTCTTTCATAGAGATGATGACGAACGAGAGAACTTTTGCATTAATAATCATTATAAAATTGATTGTAATATCATCATCTGTCAAATACAGAAGCAGAATAGTACCCGAGGAAAACTTAGTAGTACCGACATTAGGCGAAAGAATTGAAGATGACCATAATGCTCTGATAGAAGTAGTATCTTTTTCGGTCATAAGATTAGGATTGACAATTAAACGTGAGGAGATTTTCCATACCGAGAAACTCGAAATAATTACGCAGGTTTGTATTGCAGATCCTATATACTTGCCTGTTACTCCTAGAGTTCGTGTTGAACGAACTCATAAAACAGCTGATTAAAAAAAAACAATAGATGGGCTGAAAAAACTGCACGGCTTTTCAGTGAGGGCAGTTGCTCGATAGAAAGAGATTTCTGTACCAGTTATGACATTAGCTTGTTAAACAATCATGTCATTAATAATAAACAAATATGGAGGAAAAACCTACCGCGAGACCTGCAGTTTACATAATTCAACTTTTCTGATTTAGCGCTGATTTATGGTCGTTTGTTGATATTGGTTGGTACAGTCTCATCATTAAAGATTCATCAGACAGTTTGTCCTAATGTTGTACTGGTTGCTTGACAATCAAATTGAATAATAGCAATAAATTATTAACAATTAGATGCCGAGCTTAAACTTAATAAAGTTAAAAAAATCATCAACTCGCCTTATTACGGGTGCTCAAAGGTTGTTAGTTGATCCAAGTTTTGTAATCGCTGCTTGATTATTTATTACTATTGTATGCCATAAAAAGAAGTATTATATATCTGATGTCATAAATATTATCAAAATCAGCCGAATCATTCAAAGAAAGAATTATTTTTTACGAGTAACTTACGCAAGTTTCATCGACTGTGTTTGAACTTCTTCAGTATTCCCTATACAAAGTTGCCACCAGCATCAGATCATTGAAGTCCTTTCTTCATGCACGAAAAATTTGGTTTACAAAACTAAATTTCATAAGAATTTCAAAGTTATAAACTCTTCTTATTTTGCTTAAGACTCTCCGCTATGCAAATGGCGTCGTATAATAGGAATTTTACATTATTATTTATTATACAATTGGTTGCAACATTATCAGCTGCCAGAAAAAGCAACAGAATAGTACCTGAGGAAACCTTAATCACTGAAATAGGAGTTAGAGCTCTGGACGACTATATGGTTTTCGTAGATGTAGTATCCATACCGGTCAGACTATTTGGATTGAGAATCAAACGTGAGGTGACTTTCCATACCGAAAGAAACGAAATAATCACTCAGGTTCGTGTTATAGATCCTGTATACTTGCCTGTTACTCCTGGAGTCCGTATTGAACGAATTCGTAATGGTCCTGGATTTCAAAATGTCACTCTAAAATTCTACAGTAGATGGAACACTGGAATCAATAAAGTCGTAGTGCTATACGGTCATCTTTGATCCAACTTCATTCTGATTTGTTTACCAAAATTAAGGAGGCAAACTCATCAAGTCTGACATTTTGTTAGTGTATATTGTAATCAAATAAAACTATTTTTCAACATCTTGACATCACTTCTATACATATATATTTCCATCCAATATGTGTCCCATCAGTAGGCTGTAAAAAAGGTTGTCACAACCATCAGATTATAATAACACATACTTGTTTCTTTTTAGTGCGCAAAAACAGATGATCAAAAGAAAACAATATTTAGACCAGGAAAATCTTTCGCTAGCCTGGCCATCACCTAAATTTAAATTTATATGGGTACGACATTTTCTGTCCTAATTTGCGCAAATTTATACTACCATGTATCTTGTTTAACTCAATGTGTCCAAATCGTCTCAATATAAGTACTACAGGATAATGTTCTAATAAACCTTAAGAAGCACCCTTACATTATCACTTGTTCAAATTTTTAATGAACTTATTACACTAAGATGTACTGCTCTAGCAATCCTGAAAAACTGCCCCTAGTGGGTGACTTGTTTGCATTGAGTTCCAGGAGTGTTAGAAATTTCGTGCATTCCTTGCTTAGGAACGTCAAAAAATTCCACAATAATAAAAATGATTGGGTAATATGATTTTTTGATCCACTCATTAATGCAGAGAATAATGTCCTAACATCCTCAGTAAACAGCCCTCGTAGAGACGATGATTTCAAATTTCCTTAAATGGTATTAAAATTATTTTTCATCCCTCACTTAGGGAGATCGCACAATTTCCGCGATAAGAAAGTAGATGGCTCAAACATTCGTGGAAAACCAGCATGACGGTCAAGCACATTGTGCAATAAAAATTTAGGGATAAATTTGGTTGCAGCTAGAATTGGAAAGACGTTTACTTTACATTGGTTGTGATTCGAATACCTCTCGGACTTGTGGTACGAAATGCCAAATTGTTATGTTTCTTTTGTTTTGCATATCGTAGTCCAAGTAGCCGGTACTTTGTACCTCAAGTGGTCGGCACTTCGTACACAGGGAAGCATTACCTTGACATGGAGATAATGAAGAAATTCGCTTGTTGCAGTGTATACTACCACGGGTAATTTTCGTTGCAGGCACAAAGCCAATTTTTTACGAAAAAGACAATAATTTATCTAGTGAAAGATTATTTTATGATTACGTGACTGTTGTACTCAAAGTAGTGATTAGATTTAGAATTAAGTCTTATAGATGTTGCGTAGAATCTTACATAAGATTCCACTTACGCCCCCCCCCTAAACCCTATCAGAAAAAGTAAGTTCCATACTAAAAACTTACGTAATACTTGAACGGCAATATGCAATTTTATATTATTTATTTCCTTCATAATTGCGAATTATTGAACGAATATTTTGTTTCAGAAGAAACTTAAGTGTTATCGACTGCGTTCTAACTGTGATAAGCAGCTTCTTCAACAGCCTATGTATATAGTGGTCACAATCATCAGATTATTGTAGTCAGGTGCTTTCAGAAATAAATTTTGAACGAATTTTAAAGTTATAGCGTAGCAGCTCTCTTCCTTGTATAAGAGAAGCTACTCTTTCTCGTATTAGAGAAGATTTTCTTCCTTGTATGAGAGAAGATTCTCTTCCTTGTATGAGAGAGGCTCTGTTGCTCTTATGGCAGAAGCTCTTTTCCTTTATGAAAGGAGCTCCTTTCTCTTCTTCGTATAAGACAAGCCCTCTTCATTGTATGAGAAAAGGTCTCTTGCTCTTATGAGAGAAGCTTCTCTTTGCGCGTAGGACAGAAGCCTCTCTTGTTCGAATGAGAGAAGCCTTTCTTGCTCGTATGAGAAAAGATTCAATTGCTCATATCATTGCTATAGACTTCTTATTAAAATTTGGTGTCAAACGGTTTGTTAGATTAGGCTGTAGAGGTGAGCACAGGTGACGAATTTAATTTGACATTTATTTAAATTTTATTTAATAAGTATTAATTATTTTCATTGAACTTAGCAACCATTTCCATTTCAAATCGAAATTGAAGAATCTGATTTAAATTGGAATTCAATAATGGTACCATTCATTCAATTAAATAAAAGAATAAACCAATTTTATTTATTGAATTAATGTTTATCTGAAATTTTTTGAGTAATTAGTTCCATGTTTTGAATTTAGTTAATTAGTAATTTAGCGAAAATTAAATTAATTGAGCGCATGTAAAAAAATACAAAAAGAAACATGAAATCCTACCAAAAATATCTGCGATGCTAAAAATCTGCCAATTACAACTTCATGAATTTGCTAATTCCAAGTTAGCCGAGAAATTTGGAAAAAATACTCATAATAAAATACTCATAAAAAAATATATTAAGAAACTTTTTTTATAAATTACCCTACAGAATTTATAACAATGAAGAACTATGCCCAGTTTGGGCCATGAAAGTGCAGTGATGAATCATATATCGATCGATAGGGGGACGTTTACTGAGTACGAAAATTGAGGTTTTAATTCGCTCTTGGAAGTCTCGTAGAAGTGGGGACTCTAAAACTCCTTCTGCTCTCGCTCCTCATCGGAGCTCTCAAGTAAGATAAAAATGTCTGGTACCAAATAATAGTAGTTATATGCGCGCAACACCCTATCGTGCGACAGCCATTCTTAAAGTAACAATAATACTCCTTAATAGCGCCTGACCCTTCTCCGTTGCACTCTGCTAGAACATACACATAATACTGCCTTCGATTTACGCGCCTGGATTGTATTCGAGCTTCCAGAAGCGTAGGGTACTATTTCCACTATGCCATACTTGCCAAGATTTGCAGTATCACGACTTACTTGCAGAGTAGCAACCGTTTCTGGCTATATGCTCCCCATAGTACGAACGAGCTTGCATGATTTGGTACGATACCAAGCTAATCTTGTAGAGGTCCTCCTTCGTCAGCCGTGGAAACCCCGCTGATTTTTTAGCATCTAAAGATACAAATGTAGACGTATAATGGTTCAGGTGTTGTGATACGACCAGTCTAAAGAACAGATTTGGTTTTGCAATCGTTCCAACGTGAGTCGTGGAATCTCCTGATTGCTCTTTATCAGATATTATATCCGAATAAAATGCGTTCAGAATAGCAGCAGTGTTTCTAAAATGTGTTGCTTGTGCATGGTGTAGGAGACTCTTTGAAACCATCCCATAAGTAAGTGTGCCATTAAGAACCATCCCATATTGTTATTAATGAGTCTGCGTCCTCGAAAAACAGTAATACGGAAGATATACCAGTTCGTTTTTCAAGCAACTGTTCGCGGGTTGAGTGCGCAAACTCTAGTTAACGGAGCGAAAAGTCTATCTCAACCGCACTTCGCGCGCCTTTCATGAGGCGTTTCGCAGTACTACGTTTGCCATTCACGAACATATCAGCTAGCTCTATATGCGTAAGACCCGTCTTCAGTCTTGCCAGATGAATAGCAATCGCACAGTTGGGATGGCGCTGTTCAGTCTTTTTAATTACGGCAGGTCATTTAGTAGATACAAAAAGCTTTCTTTTTGTAAGCCAGTACAGTACTCTACAAAACTGTTACATATATCGTCAAGGTAATCGAAGTTTACTGCTAGCTGATGTGGTTGAGTAGTCTGGTTCCGTAACAAATCTATCACCTTGGTCAACTGTTGTGCAGTGAAGGTATTAGTTGTTGCGCGGGGAACCTCTGTCTACCCGGTGCTTATTATGGTTATCATAAACGCGCAACCCTGGAGGGATATAAAGCTGAAAATTTCTCGTAACCTGAACCTTAGTGCTATCCGATACACGATTACGCCCTGTGGCCCAACAAAAACACTTTTTTTAATTGCAAGTTGCCCTATCAATATCCAACTCGATCTGACAAACAAGATGTGGTTCAGGTTCTACAGCGTGCTGATGTGTCATCACTACAGAACGTTTTCTTTCATAACGGCAAAAACATACGTGACAGACATAGTCCAATGTATTGACTGGAATCCTTCTAGCCGAATAGGATTCACTCTCAACAAACTCTAGCACCTCCCCAACCAACAATTGTTCACGTAATCTTTTCAAGTACTTTCCGCATGATCTACAATGTACCCTATCGCGGCCAGTGACTTTTTCGGAGTTACCCAGGATGAGTGGCTGGTTTACCCCAACTGATATATTCACCGCTCGTTGACCTCTCCCCCCTCCAGGCGAACTCCAGAGGGAACGCTTCCAGAGACTTCAATTATATGTTGTTTTTTTTCATGTTCAAGGGCCCAGGGGCACCCTTTCCCTTAGTCCGATTAAGCTCAACTTTTACAGACATTATTTTTACATAAAATGGAACCAAACTGGGGGTAGCGTGGAGAAAATTCAATCTTTGAAAATAAGAGCCCCCTAGTACGCAATCTCCGGTATCGACGCGACGTTCTGACTACGCCCTGTCTCTCAAAATTATATTTTTCACGAAAAATCGACACGTTCTTAATCGCACTTCTGAATTTAGTGTACTCTATCTAGGGCTTGGATTAGGACGGTGATTTAATAATAAAAAATCACAACTTTGTGAAAAAAGTAAATTTAATGAATTAATTTGGACTCTATATATAGGTCGGTGACGGCTATCGATTACGAACTGAAAAATCTCCTCACGCCTTTCGACCTCTCCTCTCTGACCTCTCCTACCTCCCATTATCTAATTCCCCTAAAGCTGAATAATCCTTACAGTCTATGACACTATCATCGCTATAGAAAAATTACTACAAACATGAAATTATTATTATTATTGTCTTGTGAGGCTGGTCCATTTAAGTCATGTAGGACTGCGGTTAAAACATATGGCACTATGCCTTTTTATTTTGAAACCCCGGTAAAACAAAATTCTACACACGGGTCACCCTCACTGCTGAAGTATCACTTAAATTCCTCAGCGTGAGTACATATACCGTCAGACGACTCCACTTCACTGAGAATGGGACTGTTATAATTTTTCTTTCAGTAAGATAGGGTTCGAATCACTGTATGAATTTAATCGCAACCAGTGATAAACCGCGGCTGCATCTGAATTTATTAGAAATAATCACATTTGCTTGGACGTTCGGCCAGGGGAAGGAAAACTGCAGAAAACGACCCCTTGAGTTCAACCGGTTTTTCGACAGTCGAGTTTGAAGGCAGACATTCGACCCTACCCATCGAATGCACACAATCATCCTCGACGTCAAACCTCCCGCTCGACAATAGTTAAAGCGCAGCAGATACACAACCGGTCATACGTCGCTGATTGGTCACCCATCTGAGTCCTATCCGAGCTTGAAATGGCTTGACATCTGGACGTTTCCCGAGTCGAGATAAACCTCGCAGATAATTCCGTCAGTAACATTATATTATTATAATTAATTATAGGGATTTTGTAGATCCCTCTCACCAATATCACGTAAGGGTTTTCTCACCTCCCCACCCCATGTAAGAAACGAGAAGCAGTCACGAGTACACCCTCCATACAAAATGCTAACCAAATACTCGAACGACAATACGTAATTACTTAAGAATTATTTCTTTCATAATAGCCCTGGTTGACGGTAAAAACGCCATAGACGTTATTTGAGAAACCTTTTCTTAGAAGTAGCTTACGTAAGTCTTATCGAATCTGTTCAAATTAAGATGAGCCACTTCTTAATCAAGTAGCCTCTATACATAGTTGTCACAATCAGATTATTTAATTCGATTCTTGGTTCGCGGAAAACGTTGATTACGAAACTTAATTTGAAGAGAATTTCAAAGTTACACAGTCTGTTAATTTTATGTAACATACTCTATCACATAAATGGCATCGTATAAGAGTATTTCCATGTTATTATTTATTATACAATTGGTTGCAACATTATCAGATGCCAGAAAACGCAGCAGAATAGTGCCTGAAGAAACCTTAATCACGGAAATAGGAGTTAGAGGTCTGGACGACTGTATGGTTCTGGTAGATGAAGAATCCATACTAGTCAGACTGTTCGGTTTGAGAATCAAATGTGAAATGACTTTCCATACCGAAAGAAACGAAATAATTACTCAGGTCCGTATTACAGATCCTATGCACTTGCCTGTCACTCCTGGAGTCCATATTGAACGAATACATAATGGCCCTGGATTTCAAAATGTCACTCTGAAATTCTACAGTAGATGGAACTCTGGCATTAATAAAGTAGTGCTCTACGGTCATTATGCCAACGTCCCAAGGTATTTCTGATGACAGCCTGTATGAAAGCTTGTCATAACGATCAGATTGTATTACGTACTGTTTCTTTTTGATTCGCGAAAACAAATGATTAAAAAAAACAATAGTTGGACCAGGGAAATGTTTCGCCTGGCAGGCCATTATCTAAATTGAAACTTATATGGGTACAACATTTTTCGTTTTAATTTGCGCTAATTTATACTACCATGTATGTTGTACTTATGGTTAATAGAAAAATTTTCCGAAATCGTAAGGTGACCCCCTTACGATTTCGGAAAATTTTTCTTAATCAACTCAATGTATATACTACAGGATAATGTTCTAATATCCCTAAGAAAGCACCCTTACGATATCACTTGTTTGAATTTTTTAATAACTTATTACGCTAAGATGTGATGTTCTAGTATTCCTGAAAAACAACCCCTACAGGGCGACTTGTTTGCATTGAATTTGAGGAGTGTTTCCTGGGTATATTAGAAAATTATTTCTTGATTGTTGTACTTAAAGTGGCCCCGAAGCCCTATAAAAAAAAGTAAGTTTTTAAAAAAGTAAGTTAGCAATAATACTAAATACTTACGTAATACTTGAACGACAATACGCAATTCCTTAATATTTATTCTTTCTATAATAGCGCATTATTCAACGAACATTTTGTTTTAGAAGAAACTTAAGTAAGTTTAATCAACTGTGTTTGTTCTATGATAAGCACCTTTTTCAGTAGCTTATATACATAGTCGCCACAATCATCAGATTATTGTAGTTGGTTCGTTTCAAAACCAAATTTTTAATGAATTTTAAAGTTATGGAGTCTGTTAATGTTACCTAATACACTCTGGTATACAAATGGCGTCATGTACGAGGATTAGCATTAATGTTTATTCTACAATTGGTTCTAACATTGTCACCTGCCGGAAAACGCATCAGAATGATTTCGGAGAAAATCATAACCGCGGAAATAAGAAAAAGAGCTCCGAACGACCATTGGGCTCTTACAGAAAAAAACGAAGTGAATAATTCACCCCGATTTCAGAGTAATCTTTACCTGCAACAAAGATTACCTCCACGTGGTAAGATTTATCCATCACATTGGGTATGGTTACCATGTCATATTTATTGCATCTGATTTTGTTTCGCTTCGAAAAAATTCAACTTTAACCAGTTGAAAATTTGCACGCAACAAAAATTCACTCCTTTTTTTTCTGTGCTAGAACAAGTAGAATCCATAAGGACCAGACTATTTCCATACCGTATGAAATAAAATAATTACTCAAGTCCGTGTTATAGATTCTGAATACTTGATTATCACAAGGAGGCTGTGTTGAAGAAAGATATAATGTGCCAGCATTTCAAAATGTGACTCTGAAATTAATTAATAGACAGAACCATGGAATTACCAAAGTCGTAACACTGTACGGTCATTATTAACTTGACCTAATTCCAATTTATTTGTTCTTTTTCAATGTGAAATCAACGTTACAACCGAAATCACCAGGGAAGGCATACGTGAATCTTAATGTAAATATAAAGAAATAAAACTAATTTGCAACATCTCGACATCACTTCTATTTATATATTTTTCTAATCAACTCTGTTTAAACACTATGAAGCCTGAGGAAATTTGGAAAATGTCAGCAAATGAAATCGAAAAAAGTTAGAAATCTAAAATGTTTGAAATTATAATCATGTCATCGCACGTTTTTAAGAATTGAAAAAAATGCCATAAAGTCGGCAATTTTAGAAAGTGAAATCTTTGAAACAAAAAACTTTTCAAACCAGCAGAAATATATTTTTTCTAACCAAGTCTATCCCTAGACAGTATAAAAATATAAAACTAAAAGGTCAATGAATGTATTTGTGATGGGTATGCATTTTAATCAGAAATAGGTGCTCTACCTAAAGGCCGGATTGACCTAACATTCGATCATGACCATTAATAAGAATTTCAAAAATCTTCTAAAAGCGGCTCACAATTTTGAGCGCGCCTATGTCGCATAACTGTTGGATTTCGTGCTTCACATTTTTGCATAGGACTTTTAAAATTACAGGTCAAACAATCGACAACTCAAATTTAGTGATTGTGAATTCTCTTTTGTTAAAGCTCCTTCGGCTTTATCGAACAAATTTTCATCACGTGTCTCGTGAGAAAGAAAGGTCGAAAGCAAATTTTTAGATTTGATCCAGGCAAACAATTTTGTTGTTAAATATTTTATTGTAACTTGTGTCTTTTTTCCACAAATTTAATTTGTTTTTTTGTGAAGTCATTTTTTATGATTGAAGCTTTTTGCTTCAATATTTGTATGCGTATTTTTTATACGCCCCCACCATCAAAAAAGTGATTGAGAACAAATTTGTTAATCTGGTTTGGGCGAATAACTTTTGTTAATTTATTTGCTTCTAAGCTCGTGTTGATTTTCCAATGACCTAATTTAAAAAATTGTTAACGTTATTTTTTACGAAAAATAGAAAGATGGAATTTGTTATTTTTGATAGCGTTTTTGATGATTGAAACGAAAAATATATGTCTGAAAATGATTTCAACGAAATTTGTTTATCTTTTTAAAATGAACAATTTTGCTTCGTAACATGTTTTTCATATCTCGTATAGTTTCCCTGGGAAATGAAATTTTGTACTTCTTATAAAGCATTTTCAATGGTTAAAACCAGAACCGTTGGTCAAAAATGGCTGGTTAACGAACTTGTTCTTTCTTTGATGCCTTAAAAATTTGTGCCAAAGCTCAATCCAATTTGATCAGTCTTTCGAAAGTTATCGTGCCTACAGACTACAGACTACAGACAACATCTTGTATTCTGACTCAGGGGGTCTCAAAACGTTAAGATTATATGAAAACCGACGAAGTCCAATTTTACATAAAACCTTTAGTTTACATAAAAACCTTCTCATTAGCATGCGAATATTGAGAATGTAAAAGGGCACAATTGAGTGTTCGAACAGTTTATATAATTTAGCTTCATCATTTCAAAATATCCCCTTATGTCATAGTAACATAAATAAATATGGAAGATGACTCCACATTTTATAAAAAATATTATGCAACATAGTGATCATTGTTTATTGTTATTTGAAATCATTAACTTCATTTGAATAGTTTGAATAATTATACAGGCCAACAAGATTTTCAACCCAGAAACCAGACAATACTTATCCGAAGATTTTTGGTGCTCTGCATCCGAATCCGTCCTCAGAATTGCTCCATCACCTCAGGTTTTTGAGATATCCTGAACTAAAACTGCAAAAAACACGATTTTTTGTTATGTTCGGGGTTAAATTACATCGCGAATTATTTTTTCTCCTGCAAACTCGTTACTGCATCTGGAAGTACCTCACTTACCCTTCAAACCCCTTTTTAAATTTTTCAGATATCTTTTTTTTTCTTTGGAGATATCGTTCAATGAAGTGGAGTAGGTGGAGGAGCTGAAGCAGGTGGAGAAGGTGGAAAAGCTGGAGGAGCTGGAGTACATGGATGAGCTGGAGAAAGTGGAGGAGCTGGAGTAGGTGGAGGAACTGGAGTAGGTGGAGGTGTTGAAGGTGGAAAAGCTGAAGGAGGTGGAGGAGCTGGAGTAGGTGGAGGAGTTGGAGGAGGTGGAAAAGCTGAAATAGGTGGAGAAGCTGGAGGAGCTGGAGTAGGTGGAGAAGCTGGAGTAGGTGGAGGAGCTGGAGTAGGTGGAGAAGCTGGAGTAGGTGGAGGAGCTGGGGAAGGCGGAGGAGTTGGGTAAGAGTGTTACTATTAGATGCCGTAACGAGTTTTTAGAAAAAAAATTAATTCGCGACGTAATTTAACCCCGAACATAGCAAAAAACCGTGTTTTTTGAATTTTTAAGTTAGGATATCTCAAAAACCTGAGGTGATGGAGCAATTCTGCGGTCGGATTCGGATTCAGCGCATCAAAAACCTCCGGATAAGTATTATCTCGTTTCTGGGTTTTCCGTTTTTTGAAATTTTGTAGGACAGACTTTAATGTGATTTTTGAAATCCCTAACTCTAAAATATTGAACCCTCTCTTCGATTATTATTTTTCTTAACATAATATAAGTTATATTTATATATCAATCTCAAATATTCAATAAATGCTGTATTTTTGTCCTAACTATAAATCTAGTGAGAAATTATTTTATGTTTGTGTACTAACTTAAAAAGTGACTTTTCTGAATAATGCGTAATTTTACTTAAGATTTTATCTGACCCCTCACCCCCTGTAAAAACAGTGAGCATAGACGAGAAACCCTCCCCCCTACAAGATGCTTACCTAATACTTGAACGACATTAGGTACTTACATGAGAATTATTTCTTTCATAATAGTCTCGGTTGGCGGTACATATATTTCAAGTCCTAGATACTTGTATCATTATAAGAGGATTGCACGCCATCAACAGAAATATTATATACGATATCATAAACATTATCAAAACCCTCCAAATAATTTATCGGAAATGTTGTGTGTTAGAAGTAATTAATGTGAATTTATCGACTCTGTTTGAACAACGATAAGTCACTTCTTGAGCAGCCTCTATCCAAAGTTGTCACATTTACCAGATAGCTGCAGTGTGTAGTCTCTTCTTCATTCGCGAAAACAATTCGTTTTAAAACTTTATTTTAAAAGAATTTCAAAGTTATAGAAACTGTTCATTTTACCAAGGACACTTCATTGAACAAATGGCGTTATATAAGAGGATTTTCGCATTACTATTTAGTATAACATTACTTGCAACATCATCAGCTGCCAGAAACAGAGTAGTACCTGAGGAAACCTTAACCATGGAAATAGGTGAAAGAACTCGGGACGACAATATAGCTTTGATAGATGTAGTAACTATACGAGCCAGACGATTTGGTGGAAGAGTTCAACGTGAGCTGACTTTCTATACTGAAACAAACAAAACAATTACTCAGGTTTGTGTTTCAGATCCTACAGTATTCCCTGTTACTGGAGGCCGTGTTTCACTTATTAATAATGGTCCGGGATTTCAAAACGTCACCCTGAAATTCGTCAGCAGACGTAACTCTGGAATTAATAAAGTCGTAGTGCTGTACGGTTATTAACCTAACTTAATTTTTAATTGTTTACGAAAATAAAGGGGAAAAAATTCATCAAACCTGTAATTTTTTCAGTATACGTGAAAGCAAATAAAACCAATTTCCAAAATCTTGACATCACTTCTATGAATATAAATACTCCCATATGCTTCTAATTGACTATATGTGCGTCATTTACATAACTAAAGAATCTAAGAATGTGTTCCGTATACCTATATTTTAATTGTATTTATAACCAAAAATTCCAAAACAGACCAAGCAATCTAAAAATGACGCCGGCTCCCAGTAGAACCCCGGTAAATGACACTTATGGCCACGTCTCACGACCGTGAGATGGGTGGCACGATGAAATTACGACGATAGGCCGGCGAAACACTCATGTGCCTTGAGGACACTAAGCGATCTAACGATGACAGCTTTCTGCATCCATCTCGCAAGTACCTTGGCATATTTTTGTCACGCGGATATGGCTTCAAGGTTACGAACCAGTGATAGTTTCGCACCTCCGAGAGCACCGATCACAAGGACAATTACTCGTACCGAATATTTTGGGTACAGTCGTTGCAACTCCCCTTTAAGGTCTTGATACCACTCCTCCTTTTCTTTCTCCTTGGCAGTGATGTATTTGGATGGAACCGAGAATTCGACCATGAATGCAGTTCGCTTCTCGAAGTCTTGGAGAAAGATGTCAGGCCTCGAGTGTGCAACGGGGACTGCTGTCCGGAAATAGTAGTTCTAGAAAATTTGCCACTTGCATGACACGCTCTGCACCTATCGCTGGGAACTTCTTGACATAAAATGCGGTCACGGTATACTAAGGTGGAAATGACACCATCCTGGCATGCGAAAATAAAACCCTCTGTATCTGAATTAAGCGCTGATGATCTGAGGAAAGCAAAAGTTTGTTCCTTCAACAAGGACTGTTTTCCTACATTTCTGTGAAAGTTTCCGCGCATTTTATTGTCGAGTAGCTGTTGGTGAAATTTCTCAACCTCTGCTGTCTTTACTTCGGCTTTTAGGAGTGGAGCATCTAGATGGAGTAATGTAAAGGAACGCTACTTTGCCAATTATCTCGTCGTTCCTGGCCATTTTTAGGAGAGGATCTCTGACATTCGCAACGATGTAAGCTGTACTTAGAACAATTCGGTTATGAAGACACTGAAGATTCAGAAGTCCGCGTCCGCCTTGACGGTGTGAGATGTATAATCGTGGATATGTAAGCTTTTATGCACGTGCATGATCTTACGTGTGGTAATATCAAGGGCCGTCAGCTCGTTCTTCGTCCATTGAACCACCCCAAACGAGTAGAGTAGAACCGGGACGGTAAGCCTGTTAGTCCCAGATACCTTGTTCAACGCCGACAAATTGGAAGACCAAATCTATCGAAGAAGATGCTTGTATCTGCTTCTGAGAGACTCCTTCACTGATTTTACGTCCTGAATGCGGTTTTGAGGTACGCCCAGGTATGTATAGGTCTCTCCAGTGTTAAGATGTCTGATAACACTAATATCCACAAGCTCAGGGTCTTTGGGAACGCCAATAATCTTTCCTTCCTTCAGATGAATTTTGGCACACTTGTCCAATCCAAAGTCCATCCCCATCTCTCCTTCGTACGTCTTGATGATATTTATAGCAGTTTGAAGTTTACTTTTACCAGAGGCATATATCTTCAGGTCATCCATATAAAATACATGAGTGACCTTATGCTTGCGCTGATTAGTGTCGCCGTAGAGGTATCCAGAAGAATTTCGTAGTGCGAGAGATAAAGGCAGAAGTGTGATACAAAAAAGCAGTGGGCTCATGGTATCGCCCTAAAAGACGCCTCTCTGGAAGGTGACGTTATTCGTTGTCACACGATAATTTCCAGATGAGATAGTAAATCTAGTTTTCCAAAGGGGCATCAACTTCTCTATGCATCTCACTATGTGTGGATGCACCTTCAAGCCATTGACATGACGCGCTGACGAGCCGCAGCGCCTTAGACTTATCATCTTATCATCTTAGACGCACATCGTGAGGTGCATAGAGGGATTGATGCCACTTCGGAAAACCAGATTTACTATCTCATCTGGAAAAAATCGTGTGAAAACTAACACCGTCACCTTTCAGAGAGGTGTCTTCCAGGGTGACAACATGAGTCCACTCCTCTTTTGCCTCTCATTATTTCCACTATCTCTGGCACTTCGCCATTCCGAAGGATACACTCAGGAGATTGGAATGGAATTTGGGTTAGAAAAATGCGTGAAGGTATATTTGAAGCGAGGAAAACTTGATGGTATTCCTGAACACCCTGAGCTTGTCAAAAGAAGCGCAAAGAATGCTTGCCGTCCCGGTAGTACTCTATTCATCTGGAGTGGTTCCAAGGACGAAGGACGAGCTCAGATCCCTTGATATCGGGTCACGAAAGATTATGCACATGAACCTGCATGCACCTTAAGTCTTCTGTTTCGCGACTCTACATTTCACGCCGTCAAGGTGGTCGCGGAATACTAAATTTTGAATGTCTTCACAGGAGGATTATTCTGAGTACAGCATATGTAGTCGGAAATGGACGAGACCCTCTTCTTAAAATGGTGAGGAAGCACGAAGAAGTGGGCAAAGGAACTTTTATGTACGAAGCAGCAGAGGGGCCCGCTGAAACACTCGGCCCTGACTACAATATCAGGTGGGAGCAAAATGCATCGAATCTTATCCATCTCGAGTACACACTCCTAAAGGCCCATATTAAGAAAGCACAGGATAAAAACTTCCGCGAACAGCTCCTCGTCAAGAGGATGCCCAGCATCTTCCACAGAAATGTGAAGGATCAGTCGATTTCGTATGAGCTAACGTTTTCTTTCCTTAAATCACCCGCATTGGAGTCGGGCACGAAGGGTTTCATTGTGGCATGTCAAGACGGTGTCATTTCCACTCTAGCATACCGTCACCACATTTCAAGCCAAGACATTACCGATGATAGCTGCAGTGCGTGTCATGCACACCCCAAGCATCTAGGACACATACTATCTAGTTGTGCAACTCATGCGGTTACTACCTATATCCAAAGGTACAATGCGGCACTAAGAGTGCTTTATTACCATCTCTGTCAATCTTACGGCATTAGCCCTAATACCGCTCCGCTAAACGCTCCTAGGGAAATAAAGTCAGTTTTTGAAAATGAGAAGTGCCGCATATACTGGAACTTCATATTCTCGACAATTGTTTCTGATACGCACTCAAGGCCTGACATAGTTCTCCCTGACTTCAAGAAGCGGACCATGTTCGTTATCGAATTTTTGGCATCAGCTGACAAAAACATCATAGCCAAAAAGAATGAAAAGAAAGAGAGGTATAAGGAGACCTTATAAGGGAGTTGCGACGGTTACACCTGGAATATTCTGTTAAGCTAATCGTTTTGATCTTCGGCGCTCTTGGAAGTGCCAAGCTTTCACTGGTTAATAGCCTGAAAAACATATATGCGTTTCGAGAAAGTGCTAGAACGTTTGCGGGGAAGATGCAGAAGGCGGTCGTTCTTGGATCGCTCCGTGTCCACAGCATGCACAAGACTTTCCCTGGATCATCTTATTGAATCGGTCGCAGACTGTAACCACCTATCTCACGGTCGTGACACGTGGTTACAGCTGAAATTTTTCCGCGATTTCGCTAGGAGCAAGTGTCTTAGCATTTCGTTGACACGCAGGGATGCTTTTCAGGCTTCGTCAAGAACTATACTAATCTTCCTGACATTTCCACCTATTCTACCATGACGTCGCGGTACATCATGCTGCGAAACTCACTATTCTGTGAAATATTTGAGTCGTTTTTTGATTCTACTATATTAATTTTAGTTGGCAAATTGTACTATTTCCAGAAAAGTTTATATTTTTCACGTCGTACGTCAACAAAAACGCTGATGCATGCATGCATGTAGGCTCAGAGTCCTCGGGAAGGCTAGCAATTCGTCCTTCATTCAGATGAATCTTGGCACATTTGTCGAATCCAAAGTCCATAACAATCTCTCCTTTGTACCTCCCAATGATGTTTAAAGCACTCTGAAGCTGCTTTGCATCAGAAGCATAGATCATTAGGTTATCCATATACAATACATGACTGACCTTATTCTCACGGTGAGTAGTGTCGCCGCAGAGGTACCCAGGAGGATTGCATAGTGTGAGAGGGTGGCAGAAATGTGATGCAAAAGAGGCGAGGGCTCACAGTGATGCCCTGGAAGACGCTCCTTTGGAAGATGACGCTGTTCGTTTTCACACGATATTTTCGAAATGATGTAGTGAATCTGGTTTTCCAAAGGAGCATCAATCTCTCTATGTATCTCAAAGAGTATCTATGGGAGGTTCCCGAGTCGAAATTTTAACCCCACATTAAACCTGCTAATTCTAGATAAAACCTCCTTTGAGTCTCTTTTAGCTCTTATCCTAGTATGAGGGGTCTCTTCCTCGTATGAGAGAAGCTCTCTTCCTCTTATGGGAGAAGCGCTCTTCCTTGTATGAGAGAAGCTCTCTTCCTCGTATGCAAGAAACTTCTCTTGCTCGTGTGAGAGAAGATTTTTTTGCTCGTATGAGAGATGCCCTGTTTCTCATATGAGAGAACCTTCTTTTGCTCGTATGAGAGAAGCTTCTCTTGCTCATATGAGAGAAGCTGTCTTCATCGTATGAGAAAAGCTTTTCTTGCTCGTATGAGAGAAGCTATCTTCCTCTCGTGTGGGAAGCGGTCTTCCTTGTATGAGAGGTCTTTTCCTCGAATGAGAGAAGCTCTCTTCCTTGTATGAGAGAAGCTTTTCTTGTTCGTATGAAAGAAGCTTCTCTTGCTCGTATGAGAGAAGCTTTCTTCTTCGTATGAAGTAAGCTCTCCTACTCGTATAAGAGCAGGTTTCTTGCAAGTTGAAGATGAAAAATGTAATTTAATATTTATTTAAATTCTATGTAATAAGTATCGGTTAATTTCGCTGTACGTTGCCACTATTTCTATTTGGAATTGAAATTGAAGAAACTGATTTAAATTGAAATTCAATAATGGTAACATATTCATTGAATTGAATGAAACAATTATTCAATTTCTTTTAGTCAATTCAATTTATCTAAAATTGCTTAAATAAATAATTTAATTTTCAAAATTTAGTAAGTTAGTAATTTAGTAACTTAGTGAAAATTGAAATAATTGAGTTTATGTAAAAAAATACATGAAATCTCACCAAAAACATCTGCGATGCAAAATAAGCCAAGTACCACTATATGAATTTGTGAATTCCAAGTTGGTCAAGAAATTGAGAAATAAATATTCATAATAAAATATATTAAGAAACTTTTGATATAGAGAATTTTTTTTTTGATTACAGAATTTTCAAAAATAAAATTGAATAAGTCATCATAGACTTATAATGTTTATAATGACTTATTCAAATTTATTTTTAAAAATTACTTTAAAAAATGGATGGTATAATATAATCCCGCCAAGATTTATAATATCTAAAATGGCTTCTCCAAATTTATTTTTAAAAATTCTATTGGATTCCTTATAAAAAAAGGTTCATAATATATTTTATTATAAATATTTTTTTTTCCAAATTGGTTGGCTAGCTTGGATTTTACAAATTAATGTAGATGTACCTGGCAGATTTTTTTCATCGCAGATGTTTGTGGTAAGATACATTATTTTTCAACGAAAAAGTTAGAGGTTGAATGATTATACCGTTTTGGCAGTATTATCAGACACTGTAAACCCAATTTTTTCAACAAGGGGTTGTTAGAACATTTTCCTTTTGAGGACATTTTAATTTCTCAACTTTTCGATTACAGTTAATTGTTTTATATACAAAATTTGGATAAGAATAATTATAGCTGCGGGTTTGGCGGGAGGGGGGGCCCATAAACATCAAAGAAACTTTTCTTAATTTGATCCAACCTATTATATTCCGCTAACCTAATATTGGAACGATAATACGAATTATTTCTTACATAATAGCCCTGGTTGGCGATAAATACGCCATGGACGGAAATATCATATACTAAATCATAAAGATTATTATCAAATTCCCCTGAATTATTTGGTGAAACCTTCTGTCAGAAGTAACTTACGTAAGTCTTATCGAGTCTGTTTGAACTAAGATAAGACACTTCTTAATTAAGCGGCCTCTATACAATGTTGTTACAATCAGATTATTTTAGTCCCTTCTTGATTCTTGGAAAATTTTGGTTACAAAATTAAATTTTAACAGAATTTCCAAGTTGTAAAGTCTGTTAATTTTACGTAAGATACTCTATCAGACAAATGGCATCGTATAATAGAATTTTCGCCTTAATGGTTGTTATAAAATTGATTACAACATCATCAGCTATCAGAGAGAGAAACAGAATAATACCTGCAGAAGTTTCAGGCCCGGAAATTGGAGAAAGAGCTCTAAACGATCATATTGCTTTAGTACGCATCGTCTCTATACCGCCTGCCAGACAAGCTGCGACAGTTGAGCGTGAGCTGACTTTCCATACCGAAAGAAGGGAAACAATTACTCAGGTTTGTGTAATAGATCCAGCATACTTGCCTGTTACTGGAGGCCTAGTTGAAACAATCAGTAATGGTCCAGGATTTCAAAATGTCACTCTGAAATTCTACAGTAGACGGAACTCTGGAATTAATAAAGTCGTAGTGCTGTACGGTCATTAACCCAACACTCGACGGCATTTCTGATTTATTTACCAAAATGTAGCAGACAAGACTGACATTTGGTTAGCGTAAGATGTAAGCAAATAAAAATAATTGTTATAAAAGTGTATTTATTAATGTATTTTTTTTATTCCAAATCAATCTAATATTATGAAACTAAAAATAAACCGGAATGAAACCAATTTATTGAAGAAAATAAATTCATAAGACCAAACAATGTTTATAATTGACTGAATTCGACTAAATAACCTAGCCAGTACTGCCAGACGTACGGTAATTTTGAGTAATGTACGACTTACGATTACCATACAACAAAGTAAGATAATTGTACGGAAATTCGATCGAGTACGATCTTATTTTTTTATGATAAATTTAGTGGTGGGGCTTGTACAATACTTCTCAGAATTATTCGCAAGCACGAATACGAAAATAATTAAATTAAAAATTTGATTTTATAAACGCGCGCATTTCGGCGACTATATATATATCACCGGGTACGACTATTCTGTGCGATATTCGTATATGATGTACAATAATCAGTACGGTAAATTGCTTTATCCAGGTACGGTAATTGTACGGTTAATTTACAGATCCTCGTACGGTAATGATGTTCGACCAATCTGGCAACACTGAACCTAGCTAAAACATTATGGTAGTCCATAAATGGAACACGGAAAAAAAATTTGACTGTCTTACAGACTTTTTTTAAATTAGGAAAACCCATTTGATGTGAAGGCATCAAGGAACATAAAAAATCTCCTTGACAACGAATCTGAAAAATTGACATTCTGATGATTTGCAAAAACCACGAAGGAATAGTAAGGAGTGGTATCACCCTATGTGTTTGGTGAGCAGAGGTGGGACGAGCGACGTCCAAGAATTCGTTAATGCTTGCCACGAATGACAACTTAAAAGCCAAATCGTGCACATGCGCAGAGCTGTTTTCGCAGTCACGTGTTATACCCACTCCCCTACCTTATATTTTGACATCTCGATGCATATGTAGGTTATGTTCGTTTGTTTACGTTCATTCAATACACAATTTCAAAACTTCCAACGCGTCTTGATATCGTTGACATGGCAACCGCCAGTGCGCATGTGCACCATTTGGCTTTTAAGCTGTCATTCGTGGCAAGCATTAACAAATTCTTGGACTTTGCTCGTCCCACTCCCCACTTACAGGATACGACTCCTTACTATTCCTTCGTGGCAAAAACCAAGGAGTAATAATAAGGAGACCGATCTCCATAGCATTTTGACGGTGCAAACTGCACCTTGATTGCCTTCCGGTAGGCGTCAAATGTATTGGCGCATGCGCACTGCGTTTTACAATCTCTTTCACCCGTGAAAATAGAGATAGAATATCGTAGTGCGCATGCGCCACTACTTGAATTAAGGTGCAGATACCGCACTCGAAACTCGAGGCGCTTTGTAGAGCATGATCGGTCTCCTTATTATTACTCCGTGGCAAAAACTATTGGTTTCCTTATTTGTAGAAACAAAAAAGTTTCAAAAAACGGACTTACCCTGCACTTACCCATGTTATAAAGTGTAAAGCCTTCTAAAATAAAAATACATTCTATTTCTGAAAGTAGCCTTTTATATGACAAGGGGAGCGGACTGTACCAGAGTTGCTATGTTAATGAAACTAGGTTTCACTTACTAGGTGTTACTAGATTAGTATAGTGGTATCAACAGTATGCCCATCATTTTGTTAGTAAGGAATCCTTCTCATTCCTACAAGATTTAATTTAACTAGAGCTAAATTTTGGTTTTAAAGAAAAAACATTTTTAGTGTGTTTTGTTGATAAACATAATATCTAAGGGATGATGTTATAACATCCGTGAAAAACCAACCTTTTGCAGTCAATCGCTTTTTTTTATTTTTTAATTTGATCAAAAAATCAAATCGAAAAAATGTATAAATATAAAATGTTAAAAAATATAAACATGTCATCAAACTTTTTCAATAATTTTAAAGTTTAAATATTAAAAATTACAATCTAAGCAAGCAATAATTATTTACAAAATCTTCATATCATTTTTGTGTATGTGCGTATGTGTGCATGTATATTTGCCAGGGTCACAAAATTTGGAAGACTTATATTTCCAAATGATGTCCATTATTGATTAAGTTTATATCCAAGTTTTATTAGATGTGATTTAGATTTCATTTTTTTTATAATGGTAGGCCATATGAATTAGGAACAAATGGAAAGTATGGAAACAATTATTATTCTTACAGCCTAGGGTGCATGGCCCATTCGAAAAGAAGTTTCTTGAATTTAAGGAATTACCTCTAAAAAGGTACTGAAATGAAAATCTGTACAATAGTTGAATAGCACACAAAAAGGCCATTTTAAGAAAAAGAAATGTATTCTTGAGCTTTTTTTTGACATTATGGTATGTGTGTTTAGATAATGCTCTCTTCATGATTAATTATTTTTTAACAACAAAGTTTGAAGTAGACTGAATACTGTATCATTATGTGACAAAGAATGAAATCAAGTATTTGAAATTTTTAATTGGTTTTCTCTGAGTAATAACCGTGATAACAGACATTATAAATCCAATTTGTTTAAACATGGGGTGGTATTTACCTGATATAATTTGATAAAATGTTTATAGCGATGTTTAAATACTTTCCACTTTAAGAATTTTTGAATGTATACATTTTTCGTTTACAGAAAAGTGTTTTGTATTCACAAATTTGATAGAAATATTCTATTTGAAAGTCATCAAATATCTGCACTAAAATCTGCAAAAATCTCGAAAATCAATTTTTTTTCAAAAAGAGATGTCTTTTTTTATCGCTAATTGTTGATTTCAAAATTCTCCCATAGTTTTTGCTTGTATCGCATTCTTTAGAGGCTATTTTGTATATTTAGGAGAAAATAATTATTTATTCAATAGATCGTATGAGAGAATACGTTTTTTTAAGAAAAATCAACCGTTGTTTTTCTACCAAATGCAAGGTTTTTGGGGGGTCCTAAAAAATCAGAGATACTCTTTTTCATTAGATTCACCCGATTATATTTCGCTTTGAAATAGAAAGACCGTGCATAAATTAAGGTCAGTTATACCAGCCACCCCCCCCCAACCCACTCATAATTTTAGGGTTTTTTTTACCCCACTGAATTGGTTTTTTTTTTAATTTTAAAAGAGGCGCATATAAGAGCATTTGAAATCCTACCCGAAGAGCCCTTTAGCAACTTTTGTATTGCAATTCAAGTTATTTAGTGATATCAGCGTGAAGTGGATCGATGACAAGTGATAATGACGGGGTGGATGATGGTTTTTTGTTAATTTTAAAAGTGGCGCATATAAGCCCATTTGAAATCCTGTCCGAAAAGCCCTTTAGCAACTTTTGTATTGCAATTCAAGTTATTTAGTGATATCAGCGTGAAGTGGATCGATGACAAGTGGTATAGAAGCGGTGGCGCATATGAGTGCGTTTGACGTTCTTCCGGGTGGGCTGCAGAAAGTTTGATGATTAAAGTTTTTAATTTCCTTGGTCATCACTTCGTAAAGTGTTCAAACCTTCGTATCATTTGACCTTCGAGCATTTAAAGACGAACGACTCCATATCCCCAATTTTAAATTTCTTATCACTGTCAAAGATTTAACATCTGCGTCACAATGCTCCCTCCCCAAATGATATCTTTGTTAATTAGTTAGCGCAAACTTTTTCATTGGTGGACCATTTGAGCGCATTTGAAGTTATGACGGATAGCCATGATGAATTTGAAAAAAAAAAATTATTATTTTAGAGAAATCGCATCAGACCCCCCCCCCCTATTTTTATCGCTGATAACTTCGTTATCAATGTGGCGCACAATTTTTGCTTGATGGCGCATACCAGCGCATTTGGAGATCTTCCAGTCATGCAATCTAAACTTTGATTGTTTAACCCTTTGAGACACTTGTAATACTTATAAATTACTTTTACATACATAAAAGTGTACCTCTAAATTGTGGTAAGTAAAAAGGTTCAGTAGTTATACACCTGACAAAACTCTTAGAGTTTTGTAGCGCAAATTTTTTTATTGACGGCGCATATGAGCGCATTTACGGCGCAATTTAGTGGGGTAAAGGAAACCCTAAAATTATCAGTGGTTTGGGGGGGGGGGGGGCTGGCGTAACTGACCTTAATTTATCCACGGTCTTTCAATTTCAAAGCGAAATATAATCGAGTGGATCAAATGAAAAAAAAGTGTCTCTGATTTTTGGGGACCACCCCAAAAACCTTGCATTTGTCAGAAGAACAACGGTTGATTTTTCTTTTTAAAAAAAAAACGTATTTTCTCACACGATATATTAAATAAATAATTATTTCCTCCTAAATATTAAAAATAGCCTCTATAAACTACGTAAAGTTTTTTTCTGAAATTTTTTTTAATTACGCACCTTTTTGAATTTTGAATTCCCCCACTCTCTCTCTAGCTTACGCAATCTTTACTGAGTTGAAATCTCAACTAAAAACGATGTATTCACAACAATAAAATTAATATTTGATATTTGAACCAAGAAAAGATTTTCATTTTAAATCAAAAACGGTTGAATTCAACTAAGAAACACGACTTTTCAACAAAATAGTTAAATTATCAGCCCAAACAGATTCATTTTCAATCAATTAGTCACATTTATAACCAAAAAAGAGTACATTTCTACCAAAAGAGATGAATTTTCCAATAAAAAATACAAATTTTCAAGAAGAGTTACATTTTCAACCAAAAAAGAATTTTCATTTACTAAAGAGAAAAAATGTATCAAAAATGTTTTATTTTCAAGCCAAAAAGACGATCTTTTTATAAAAAAGTTAAATTTCCAACTTTAATAATTGAAGAATAATTTTCTACAAAATAAAAACGAATTCTCAACAAAATACATACATGCATACATTTTTAACCAAATAGTTGAATTTTTCAGCAAACAAAAAAAATTCTCTGCAAAGCAGTTGAATCAGAACGCCGGCTTTCAACAAAAGGGAGAAAAAATAACCTTCAAATTAGTTAGAAATTATTTTACGGTTGTATGTCTGTTGTACTTACAGTCGCGACTAGATTAATTCAAAATTAATGTTTCTATATGATCATCATTACTAAATGCTACATAATACTTGAACCACAAACATAAGAATTATTTCTTTCATAATAGCCATGCTCAACGGTTAATATTTTTAAACCTTCAGAGTTTGATCACAGTAAAAGAATTGTACGCCATAAACAGAAATAATATATAGGATGTCATAAAAATTATTATCAAAACCGCTCAATTTGAACAACGATAAGCCACATCTTAAATAAGAAGCCTTTATGTATACAAACATGTCACAGTCATCAGATTATTATTGTTCATTCTTCATTCGTGGATACTGTTGATTTGTACAAAATAATTTTCAAATAATTTCAAAGTTATAAACTCGGTTAATTTTATATAAAGCACCTTATCCTACAAATGGCATCCCTAGTAGAAATGTACGAACGGCGCAGTACTGACCCAGTACTGACTGCCGGTCTGGCAGTACTGACTCCCAGTACTGGGCCAGTGCTGGGCCAGTACTGGCTTGTAACGCTGTCCAGTACTGATTTTCGGAGCTTGTCCAGTACTGACTCAGTACTGACTATCAGTACTGGCACAGTACTGGCACACTACTGGCATATAAATAGCTCCTTATAGCAATAGAATATTGCGCGATATCCCATTTGATTCTGATTATGTTCTGTATTGTCCCAGGGATATCGTAGGAATAATCAGGGAGTTAAAAGGGATATAATGTGAAGTTTTATTAAAATATATATTATTAACATACAATAATGTATATTAAAATCATTTTTAATTCTGTCAAGTACTATACAATTTACCGTATCCGTACAGCCCGCGTACACAGTCGCGACTAACAAAAATTATACGTCCGAGATATCCACATTCGGATATCTCGCAGCAGCAAGGGTCAGCTCGACCATAGTGCAATAGAAGAGCCTCGCCCTGCAGTAACCATCTTGTTGATCACGGTAGCATTTATGCCAAGTAAGTATGATTTTCGACGCCTCGACTCCTGTCTTAAACACTCGGCGCGCCGTTTCGACTGCGAGAGAGGCAAATCGTTGCGCGCCCTGGCGCACCACAGCCGAACTTTTGCCCAAGGCGGTAAGATTCAAATCTTCAAATTTTAAATCAAATCTTTTATCCATGAATCGTGGTTTATCGTTCATACCATTATGATAGTTAGATATATGAATATACGAACTTATTTATTAAAGCTAGAATAAAAATTATTGTTCAACATAATACATAATAAATAATTTACGATATCAGAATTTGATTAATTATTATTTATAGTGATTAATAATGCGATGAAATTGCAATATTATTATTTCAAGCATTTTACGTAGCAGAGCACCGTAGATTATTGTTAAACTATTGTAAAAAAATCTAATATACTAGATGAAAAAAAATCAACATGAATTAACGTATTTTCTCCTTTTTTTACGAAAGCGACTATTAATCATTATCATTATTATAAAAAGTTTCAATAAACTGCGTTACTGAATAAAAAGGGCAATCTATCCGGGCCTTATTCTTACCTGATCAGGGTCGTAAATACGGCCTTTTATCAGATTGCCTTAATTAAAAATAAGGCTAGCCTATCCGGGCCTTATTTGGACCTGATCAGGGCCGTTATATACATTTTTAAATCAGGCAACCTTATCAGGGCCTGGTAGGAGCCTTTTTTCAAATAAGGCTAAAAAAGACATTTTCCGCACGGGTCTCTTATGTTGACGCGCGTTGATTTGATCTTTAGAAAGTGGGATTAAAAAATATTTTACCATAAATTATATATATATATATATATATATATATATATATATATATTTAGAACATTTTAATAATTTTTATTTTTAGAGTTTGATTTTCTACAACTCTTAACATGCTTTTTTATGTAGGGACTTCAAACAATTTTTGAGTGAAAAAAAAATCTTGTCCACGATTTGATATTTTTCATCCTTCGAAAACATTCTAGTAGCATTTTTAAGAATTTCTTTAACAAATAAGAATTTTTATTTACCACCGAACTGGTACTGATTCGGTCTTCAGACCAACGTTCTGCCAGTACTGGCAGGATTCCGGAGGTCAGTACTGGCTGTCAGTACTGAATCAGTACTCTGCCGGTGGTGAATTCCGGCATACTACGGACATTTCTACTAGGGATCGTATAAGAAGATTTTCGCATTGATATTTATTATGAAATTGGTTGTAATATTATCAGCTACCAGAAACAAAATAATACCTGAGGAAATATTAGGCCCGGAAATAGGAGAAAGAGCTCTAAGCGACCATATTGCTTTCGTACGTACCGTAACTGTACCGCCTGCCAGACTTTGGGACCGTTGAGCGTGAGCTGACTTTCGAAACCTGGAACAATGAAATAATTACTAAGGTTCGTATAATGGATCCTGGACACTTGCCTGTTACTGGAGGTCGTGTTGAACTAATTAAAAATGGTCCAGGATTTAAAAATGTCACTCTGAAATTTATCAGCAGATCGAAGTCTGGAATTAATAAAATCGTAGCGCTGTACGGTCATCATTAACCTAACATAATTCTCATTTGTTTACCAAAATCTACACAGTAAAAAAAAAGTTCAAAATGATACCGAAATCAATATCATTTTGATATGCAACAAAAATGACACCGAAATCAAGAGCATTTTGATCGGCCGGAATGAATGATCGACTTTGAGATCATAATGATCTGATGCGGGATCATGTATCAAGTCAAACCAAGGTGGCTGACGTTCTTAGAGTACTTTAGCTCATATGCGAGCTTTTTATCGTTTCTGATCGTGCAGTGTACTTGAAAAGTTGAGAAAAAAACGAAATCTGACGTTAGAAAATATCACCTGTTAAGTATAGTTGTCACTTGCGTGCGGTTAGGTACAATTTGTAGGTTATGTCGTTATGACATCGGCGCCAACAATTGGCGGCCATTTTCTTTAGTCTGACAAATGACCCAAAAAAGAAGATCAAGGTGATCCGAATGGACAGATCATTATGATCTCAAGAGTCAAATGATCATTGGAGCAAAATGCTCTGCAACAAAATTGATCCATTTTTTTACTGTGTAACGGAACAACTCATCAAACTCATCTTTGAAGTTTTTCCAATAATGTATTTTTTATTCCTATTCAATCCAATATTCGGAAACTAAAAATGAACTCCAAGAAAACCAATCTATGGAATAAAATAAATTCATAAGACCAACAAATGTTTATAATTTATTCAGAGCGGCTAAATCACTTATCTAAAATAGGATGTTCGTCCATCAATGGGATATGCAAAAAAAAAGTTTACTGTCTTGTACATTTTTTTTTTAAATTATGTAAACCGATTCAATACGAAAGCATCATGGAACCTTAAAAATCTCTAGGCAAAGAATGTGGAAAATTGGCATTCTAAAGTTGATGTGTAATACAAACCGTTTCTTTACGTGTGCAATCTGAATTACTGTACTATTAAGATAGTTTTTGAACATTTATTTATTGCGATTGTCTGAAGTTTGAAAACATTGCTTTTTACATTCTCACTAGAGAAAGTATTAGATTTGTGTAAAATTTGCCCCCCCCCCCCCCCCCTCTCCCTCGTTTTTGTCAATTTTCCACGTTTTTAGACCGCCTGAACCCGAAAAACAAGTTTTCGGGAATGTGTCTGTGAGTCTGTAGATTTTTAGTCTGTTAGCATGATAACTTTTGAAAGAATGGACAGAATGGATTGGCCTTTGATATACTCTCTTACTGTCCTAAACTGAAGGTCAAGTTCGTTAGCCAGCCATTTTGGATAAAAGTTCAAAAAGTTAGAGCATTTTCAAAATGTTTGAGACCACTTTTTAAAAAATTTTAAATTCTCTGTACGACTATTCGTAGTACTCAAAAATACAAACAATTTATCCTAATGACGTTTCATGATAAAAAAAAACTTACAAAATTCCAAAAAACAAACGAGAATGAAAATGTTGAATGAAAAAAAGTCAAGGAAATAAAAATGTTGGTTTGTGGAAGCTCTACAAGAATATTACAACAACTTTGTGAATTTTCCTGAAAAGTCGAAAATTCAAATTTTGACCGTACAAAATATAATCAAAAATTCCATTTTGCGGTCTAACTAAGCAAGATACGACAAAAGATGATTCAACAAAAATTGTGCACTAAAAAAAGATCTACAAATTTGTTATTGACTACTTCATGATAGGACGCGTAGTTTTCATTCTATTTGTAACAAACTACATTGAAAATAAAAAAATGAAATTTTTGGACAAACGAAACAAACTACGAAAAAAAAATAAGAATACAAGAATTGCTCACCCGAAATAGAGCTAAAAATTTGTCATAAATCATTTTTTGATAGGATGCGTAGTTTTTGTTTTATTCGTGAAAAACAACATCAAAAATAAAAAAATTACATTCTTGGACAAACGACACAAGCTATGAAAAAAAATAATTCAACAAAAGTTGTTCACCCAAAAAAGAGCTACAAATTTGGTATTAATTATTTTCTGATGAAACGTGTAGTTTTGGTTGTAATTGTAAAAAATAAAATTAAAAAATTAAATTTGTGGACAAACGACACAAGCGGTGAAAAAAATGAATAGACAAAAGTTTCTCATTTAAAAAAGAGCTCCAAATTTGTAAAATAATGTTTTGACAGGACGCGTAGTTTTGGTTTTAATCACAAAAAATAACATTTCAAATAAAATAATTAAATTGTTTGAAAAACGACACTAAGTACGAAATAAAATTAATAAACAAAAGTTGTCCGAACAAAAAAGATCGAAAAATTTTTTAATAATAATTTTTAGATAGGACAAGTAGATTTTCTTTTATTCGTAAAAAATAAGTTTAAAAATAAAGAATTAAATTTTTGGAAAAACTACACAAGAGACGAGAAAAAATGAGAAGACGAAAGTTGTTCAACCGTAAAAAATAACATTGAGAATAAACAAATTAATATCATGGAAAAACGACATAAGTTGCAATGAAATGTTTGATAACAAAATTGTTTTTTTCTTATAGGATACGCACTTTTTTTAATTATAAAAACAAGACAATGAAAATACGTATGTTTCAATACCAGTGCATATTATGAATTGTTATTATTATTGTTATTATACCATTAAGCCATTTCCCTTTCGGGGTAGGCGTGACTTGCTCGGTTGGGAAATAGTGGTGTAGGGAAGGAGGTATGCATTTGTTAGATTAATCTAGAATTTTCGTGTTATTTATTTAAATAACTCATTATTATCCAAGGTCTTTTGTTTCAGGCGTCATTCACTCTACTCACATTCTTTTTATGAACTATTTATCGCCACACTTTTCTGTCCTGGCATACTTCTCTAGCTTCCTTCACGTCCATGCATTTTTTCATGCAAGCTCTCCTGTTTCTATGGCTTCTTATGTCTTTTCGGATTAAGGTCTCATTCACACATTCTAACCATTCTTTCGGCGGTCTGCTTCTGAGCACACTGCCATTTACTTTACCTTTACACACTTTTTTCGTTAGACGTTTATCTTTCATTCTTTCAACATGTCCGAACCATTTTAACTGATTTCTTTCCCATGTGTCAACTATTGTATCTTTTGCACCACATTCTTTGAGGATTATTTCGTTTCTCACTTTGTCCATCAGTGTTTTCCCGCAATTTGTGTGCAGAGGTTTCATGCCAATCGCGTTAATTTTATCCTTATCCTTTTCTTGAGAGGTCCATGTCTCGCTACCGTATAGCACAGTCGGTACAAATATATAATTATATATTGCCATTTTAGCTTTTTTTGATATATTTTTACTTCTGAGAATGGACCCTGCTCTACCGATAACCTTCTGACCCTCGTTTATGCGTCTATCTAACTACCCATCTATCTTCCCGTCACTAGTGAATAGGCTACCTAGATATATGTACTTATGAACTTGTTCTAATCTCTCATCATTTAGGACAATGGTGCACATTATTTTCTCACCTTTTCCTTCAAACACTATGATTTTTGTTTTATTTACGTTAATTTTGAGGCCCATGTTCTTCATGCTTGTATTTAGTTTGCTCAAGATTCTTTGCAAGTCTTCGGTTGATTCTGCTATAACAGATATAACAGATATAATAGATAAATAAAATAAATAAATAAATAAAAAAAAATAATAAATAAAATAATATATATAATATTATAATATATATATATATATATATATATATATATATATATGAATATATAAATATATATATATATTCAATATTATATATATATTATAATAATAAATAAAACAAAAAATAAATAAATAATAGATAACAGATAACAGATATAACAGATCTATCTTCCCGTCACTAGTGAATAGGCTACCTAGATATATGTACTTATGAACTTGTTCTAATCTCTCATCATTTAGGACAATGTTGCACATTATTCTCTCACCTTTTCCTTCAAACACTGATTTTTGTTTTATTTACGTTAATTTTGAGACCCATGTTCTTCATGCTTGTATTTAGTTTGCTCAAGATTCTTTGCAAGTCTTCGATTGATTCTGCTGTAACAACCTTGTCATCTGCCAAAGCTAACCCACGTACCCTCACTGTCTCGAGATCTACACCTTCTTCGTCGAAGAGGGCCATTCTTAGACACTTGTCCATAAATATGATAAATAGCCATGAGGACAGAACGCATCCTTGTTTCGCACCTTGCATAATATGGATCCAGTCACTCAGTTCCCCATTAACCCGTAAACTCGCTTTGTTACCTGCATATATTGATTTTATTTCTTGTAGGAGCCATCCACTGACTCCGTACTCTTTGAGGTCTTCCCAAAGTTTACTTCTATCCACCTTGTCAAATGCTTTCTCTAGGTCAACAAACGCACAGAAAACTTTCTTTCCTACTTTCAAACTTTTTTCTGTGATCTGTCTTAAGCTAAATATTTGATCCGTACATGATCTTCCTGGCATAAATCCACTTTGGACTTCCCATGTCTTTTCTTCTGTTATTTTTATTACTCTGCGGATAAGTATTTTTGAGTATATTTTACTTACGGTACTTGATAAGCTGATACCTCTGTAATTTTTCAGTTGCTTTTATCTCCCTTTCTTTTGTATATTAAAGGGAAAAAAGGAAAATTATTGATTCTTCAATCATTGTTCCATTATGATAAAGAAAAAAGGTCCACCAAAATAAAATACGTTTCTATAAAATCTTATCAATTCTCAGACGTTGATCAGTCTAAAAGTATTGAAAACCATAAACAGAAATATCATATACGATATCATGAACATTGTTAAAATCCTTCAAATTGTTTAACAACTTGAAAGTAACTTACGAAATTCTTATCAACTCTGTTTTAACTATGATAAGCAACTTCTTTCATAACCTCTATACAAAGTCGTTACAATATCATCAGATTATTTTATTGTCGCTTCTAGATTCGTGAAAACAGTTGGTTTAAAAATAATGTTTTAAAAAAATTTCAAAGTTGTAAAGTCTGTTAATTTTACCGACGATTTTAACCAAGCCATTCTGCCATACAAATGGCACCAAACAAAAGGATTTTCACATCAATACTTATTATAAAATTGGTTGCAACAATATCAGCTGCCAGAGGCGGAAACAGAATAGTACCTGAAGAAATGTTGGTTACGGAAATAGGAGAAACCGGTCCGAACGACCATCTTGCTTTGATACAGAGCGTATCTATACCACGAGCCATAATATATGGAAGAGTTAAACATCAGTTAACTTTTCATACCATGGGAAACGAAATAATTAGTAAGGTTCGTGTATTCCCTTTTACTGGAGCCCGTGTTTTACGAATCCACAATGGTCCAGGATCTCAAAATATCACCCTTCAATTCATCAGTAGATTAAACTCTGGAATTTATAAAATCGTATTGCTGTTCGGTCACTAACCCAATTTAATTCTGATTTGTTTACCATAATGGAGAAGCAAAATTCATCCAACCCGAAATTTTATTAACGTAAAATGTAAGCAAAGAAAACTAAAAAAGAGAAACTACACCCTTCGGAATTTTGTTTGGATTCATACTCCTCCCACTAGTAGGTAATTGTCTAACTTGTAATATGCTAAACTAATAAGACGCGCTTTTCAGCCATTCTCGAGAAAAACGGCTTTGAGAAAATACACGCACATTACATGGACCACCTTCCGAGCGTCTTTGAACGTATTTACGGAAAAAATTTATCCGTAAAAAAGTCACGAACTAGTAGCTAGGTCTCGGATATGAGAACAATTCATCGGATATTGATGTATTTTCTAAATAATCTGAGAACTTTAAGAAAGAATTGACGAACTCGATGTGAAAATCCTAAAACGGTTCATCACTTTTTTTTACGTGAATAATTACAAAAATATTACGAGTGATTGGGAAAAGTTTTCAGAGCAGTCACGACCTTGCCCGACAAATCTGGGAACTGGAAAGTAGGTTCGCCTTCACGTGGCCCGCACACACGCTCGCCCAAACGCGCGGTGCGTGTGTGCGCTCGTATGTGTGCTTCGAGCTCGTCGGATTAGTGGCTAGAAGTTTTACAATACCTATTTTGTTTGGCCTTGATGGCTGCGCGTGTTTACGCACTCCTGGTTTATGTTTAGAAACTGGTGGGTCAGCAGTCTTTTGTTGAGGGTTCGAATCTTCTGAGTTGCAAATTTATAAATTAATATAAATTAAATCGCACAAATAAAATTTTTCCTCTTTATATTTCAGTCTGAAGATGTCAGGAGCTGTTCGGAGGAAATTCTAACTGTTAGTCAAAGCTTTGAAATTTATCCATACATTTCTCATAGAAATAAGGATGTAATGTTTCATTTTTTTATCTCGTATCCGAGACCTAGCTACAAGTTCGTGACTTTTTCACGGATACATTTTTTCCGTGTGGTTAAATCAGGCGGTAACGCTGCTAGACTTTATTGCAAATTTTTTTGTATTTCAATTTTTTATATTGCAATTTACTAATAAATTTACTTAAATTATAATAAAATATTAATTTTCAAACATTTTTTCATATAAAAATAATTAATCTTGCAATTTTTTGTTAAAGAACATCACTCATTACTTTATTTTCAAAATATGAATATGATAATAATAGAAAATATCGTTTGTTTTTATTCTATTTTTATATAATTGTATTTATTATTGTTGCATATTTGATTATTTATTTTGTTCGTATCAAAATATTTTTATATATTTTGTTTTTATCTCATATGAAAATAATAATAACCCAAATATAAATGTTCAATTAATGAAAAAAATGAAAACTTTTCATAAAAAACTTTGTTTGGAGTAAAAATGGTAAAAGACCAATTCCATTTCAAATGTGGCAACATTTAAAGAAAAGTCCATTTTGATATGTCATTCCATAGTAAAAATAAAGGAAAGCGTATTTCAGGTCCAATCAATTTTTTTTTTATTTGTCACAATCATTCGAAGATTACCCGCGAATTCTTAAAAATTGACAGAAAGTTTTTCAAACTGCAGTATTTTCCGAACGAGCATATTTACTCAGGATTTTCTTTTTTTACTCAACGTGGGGATTCTTGCTCTTTCAATTGTCTTAAACAAAATTAATATTTTTTCAAAAATGATAAAATGTCGGCCATTTGTCTAAAATTCTTAATAGTAGATTTTCTCAAAGCCCCACAGTTAAAAAATTTGTTTTTTCAGAAATAGCTGGCAATATGTACTACATATCTCATAAATTTCGTTTTGGGTGAATCACTGCTTCACATTGAAAAAAATTTTTTTTCAAAAATAGAATTTTTGCCCGTATAAAACTGATAGGTTGCCATTTTACATTAGCAGAAACTTTGTGAAAATTTCAGAAGATATAAAGAGGTGGAGTTCTCCTGAAAATATTCTTGTAATGGTTTCGAAATTCAATGAAAAATATAAAGAAGATTTTCTGAAAAGCCCCAACTTTTTTCTTTTTCTTATATTTTGTTTACAGTTTCTGCTTACATTGGATATTTTATTCTCCACGCCGATGCGATGGCACTTTCGAACAAAGTGAACTATTAAAATATAATTTTTCAAACTGATTTCTTGTAGTGTACTTTTAGGGTTCATTGTCATTAAAATAAGAACTTATAAAAGTATTCAGGCTACAAATTTATTTGAAAGGCTTGTGGAGCCTTTGGACGTCGCATCCATTTTCCATCTTTCTTGTAACTAGAATTAGTCTTAAATAAATTACATAAAAGAATGCAATTGAATGTTCACAAATGATGAATAGTATAATAGAAAATATATACTTGATAGATAAAAAGGACATTTTTGTCTAATTTATTGAATAAAAAAGATTTTGAGTAATTAAAATGAATCAATTTTTGATTGTAGTTTAAAGACAAAACTTTATTTTTTCATTATCTCAGAGAAAAAAAATGTTTCATCATGAGTGTATTTGGACATTATTTTTTATTTTGCAAAAGCTATTCAATTAACTTAAAAAATGTGTAAAATTTGGTATCGCTTTCATGATTTAATAGCTTTTTAAAAATAAAATAAATAAAATAAAAATACACTCTTGGTGAAAAATCATTTTTTTACACGTTATAAAAAAAATTATGTTTCGGCCCATGCAATTGTTATGATTGCTTGGTCTTCGGCGTGCAGATATCTTATTGCTAGCTGACGTCACAACATGAAATACCTAATTGGTTCTGCAATTAAATTTTTTCATTTTTCTATTTGTGAGTAAAAAAATTGTATTATTTGTTTATTCATACTCTTTTATAACTAAAACAAAATTATTCATTCGAATAACCTCATTTTCATCAATTTTCTGCAAAGTTTTTATCGGAAGCGTTCAATTTCTTATCATTCAGCCCTGACGAACCAAAAGTAAGGGTGACGTCGATGATGTAAAACAACACAAAAAGTGTTACCGAAGTCTTAAAGTAAAATAAATTAAAAAATCTTTTGGCAGATCATTTTCTGTCGCTCTGATCTAAATTTGTATCCTTTATTCAGTAACTTTTGTTAAGAAATGAAAAAGTTAGTGTGAATTACGTCGATGGATACTAATAATAATACGCAAGGTTTTCTTGGACTTTTTTTATATTTGCGAAGAAAGTTCTTAATGTTTACACTCAAAACTTCGAGCATAAGTAGTGAGATATTTTTTCTTCAATCCGACGTCCGAGCAGGACCCAAAAAGGTATTCTTAGTCGTCAAACGACGGCTGTTTTTGTATCGACGTAGCCTCAAAGATATTCTCGAAGACACACATATTTGCGTGCATATGTAGTGTATTTTTTAAAATAAAAATATGAATGATGGAAATTGTAGTTTTTGAGTCTAATTTTAAGATTCTGAAGCATACATTTTAAAGTGGTTCATTATTTATTTCCTACGTGACTCAAAAATTTGCCTCATGTATGTGTGGACATCTGTTAAAGCGATTTTTCGAGTGCATAATATTTTTTTACTCCGGCTTACAATGATATAACCTACTTTTCACTATGGAACTTGTTATGTGTTACTAAAATGAAGACATTTACCAAGTTTTACAATAATATAACCAGTAGTTTTAATAATATAATCTATGGACATCAAAGTGCCCTGTCTGTGTACACTGTTGGAAAAATCTGTATTAAATTTAATACAAATGTATATGAAGTCATTTACATACACGGGAATTGAAATTTAATATACATTAAAATATGAATAGCTTTACACTTTATATTAAATTTAATATACATGTCGGTATAGCAGCGTGCTTGAAAACTCAAAGTGCTTTTATTTCTTTAAATCTTATCAAATATTCGCAATTGAAGTAATAATCTAGAATTCGTCGATTGAATTGCTTTTTATGATTAAAGTGCAACGTACAATTGGAACTCTTTCCAAAAATTGCCCTGAATGGTAGAAATTTAATGTGAGTATAGTTGAGTGTAGGTTAGGTCTGTCATTTCTTTACGTATAATTGAATTTTTCGACTTAAAATCCAATTTTATTTTTGATTAATTGCAAGAAGGTATCATGTTTTATTATTAAGAATCGAAAATTACTGCTAATCTTATTTTGATTTTGTGTAAAATGGAATTATCTGAGCGATTATCATGATTGTATATGAAATTTAATAAACATGTACCTAAATAGGGATTTCATATGCTTGAGATATTAATTTTAATATACATTGGTATTTTAAATTTAATACTATTTTTAACAGTGTAGAATTACCCATATAAGAAAGGGATCCATCAGTTTTATAAAGGGCGTAAACATTTTTGATTCCGGAAAAAAAGTTTTCTTTAAATATGATTTTTTATTTTTCTCGTAAACGATGCATAATAAAACATAAGAACAAAAAATATTTTCTATAGAGCTTTTCCTGATGTGTAAACTTTTATCTGAAAAGTTTTTTTACCTATCGCTGTTTCCGAGTAAAATGCTAACCATCGATTTTTCAAAAATAATTTTTCCAATATGAAGCAGCATTTTACCAAGAACATAACGCACGTGATATTTAGTAAATATTACAAGCTATTTATGAATGAAAAATGTTTAGAAGTGGGGTTTTTAAGAAAATCCACTTTCAATCATTTTTAAAAAACAGCTGCCATTTTTGACACTTTTTCAATTTGATTGAGATCAAATGAGAGAGCGAGAATTCTTATGCGATGAAAGAGAAAATCGTGTATACCTACACTCAATCGGGAAATACTTCATTTTCAAAAAAAAACTTTCTGTCAATTTTTGAGAATTCGCAGGTAATCTTTTTGATCTAACTATGAAATACGTTTTCTTTTATTTTCAAAGTAGAATGATATATCAAAATACCAAATCATTCTGATACCCTACACTAGACCTCTCTCTTTCATATGACAAAATTATTAGAAGTGAATAGTTTGTTTTGATTTAAATAAATTGAATAGTGACTTGCAAACAATTACAAACTCGATGCGCTACCGCCTATCTAACCGGGACTTAAAAGACCCTCGAATATCGGTTCCTGTAAAGTGCATGTTTTTTTAAAAGTATTTTTTCTCGAGAATATTTGAAGAGCACATTTTATATTACTTCAGCAAATTACAAGTTTGGTAATTACCTATTACTGGGAGGAAAATTTACTGTTAATAACATTTGCCAAAGGATAGGAAGTTAATTTTTCTTTCTTGTACTGATTACAATTGTTGTTAAATTAATGTTAATGTTAAGTGAAAAAAATTTGAAATGTAACTCTAAATGTCATAGCATTAGATTGTAGAAATCTAGAGTTGTTAAGTTTCCAAATTTTAGAAGCTTTACATTCTTCAAGTAGACTATATTATAACAAAAACCTTTATTTGTATAGGTTTCCGATAAAATAGAAAACGGCAAAGAATTAAATTGGACAAAATTTATCAATCAAAAAACGTTATTATATACTCCTGTCATGAAACTTTTTCAAAAATTTCAAAACTAGATACTTAAAAACGACTAATGAAAAAAATGTACGGAATAATTCAATGGTTAGGTAAAAGTGATATTAAAAAAATTAAATTTTGTCGTATTACTCGAAAAAAATTTATTTGAATTTCATTAAAATTGAGAATCATGGTCATTCAGGCGACAGTGCTCTATATCCTTTGTTATTGCAGATACTTTTTCGTTCCATTTACAAAAAGATGATCTTTTACCCTAAATTTACCAAATCACATGATCATGACACCGATACAGTTAATTTAATCACAAGTGTGCGGGTATATGCGTTGGCACGTAAATGTATAAACAGGTTTTATATGACAAAAGGTTTTTGCATCATGAACAAATATTATGAGCAAACTTGCCTTCAAATTATAAAGCCTTATGTTCCAGTTCTACATACGTAAGTGATTCATTTGTAAGAAATACGTCAAGCAGTTCTCGATCATTTTTTTTACTCCCAGATTAATTTGAGAATTTTCAAAATACTATGTTCAAATTTGCCTTTTATCTTTGCATTTCTACACTCGTTTTTTGTGAGTGTAGTGGATTTTGGTTTGATCTTTTGAATTATGACAATGATAAAAATACAACGGAATCATCAAGTGAAAACTGTTTTGATGAACTGGTGGAATGGATTTCAACATGTTTCTTTGGATTAGGTATGTATTTTTTATGAATTAAAAAATATGAAGCTTTAACATGGAGCTATACTTTTTTTTTAAATTCCAATTATTCTATAATTTAGAGAATTACATACAAATTATTTTTAATATTGTACACATAGGGTGGTCCAAAAATGCATTTGGGATTTTTTTCCTTTGAAATTTCATGCTTACCTGCCCAAATTTATTCAAATCCATACAAAAATAAATGCGTATGTTTTTGAAAAAAATATACCCAGAGGTTGCGCAAGCCCTATGTAGTTTAATACGTATTTTCCAAAGAAAAACATATGTTTTTGTAAAGTTTATTTATAATCATCAATATTACGTGTATCAAGTTGACCCACAAGATTTCTCTTCACAAGTAGCCGCAGGTTACGAATTAAAAGTTTTGAGAGTTTTTGGTTCTAATTATCGTTTTTTACGGTTTCTTTTAGTACTAATTGTTTCTAATACAATACAATCAGTTTTCTGTTTTAATCACAATATTTTAAACGTAAATTGCTTAACAGATTCTGAAACCGAGGAGTCAAATTCTAAACCACCAATTCAAAATCTGACAACCCCTGGACAAACTAATCCCAATTTGGGAACAAAAAATCCATCAGTAACTCAGAAACCGGTTTCTACATCAAACGCCAGCCCAGATATTAATTCAGTAAAACCAATTCCACCAGCAGCGACTCCAAATCCATCAAATTCTTCAGCCACTAACAAAGGTATCATTATCTTAATTACATCACTTTAATAACTGTTTAAACATATGAATTTGAATATTTATTTATGTTTTCAAATATTTTTATATACAAAATCTAGAATATTTACAATACTTCCGAATCCACGCTTTTTCTATATTTGCATAATATACTATCAAATATTTTAGAAGATTCTGAAATAGGGGAAAAGCGTTTAATGCGATGTGAATAACATATATCGATCGACAGATATAAAAACATGATAAGGGGTAAGATGGGACACCCGATTTTCTAATAACTTATATGATATGGGTTTCAGCACTGTTCTTTTTAGGATTAGGTTGAAGAACTGATACGCCAGTTCTCAAAGAAGAAAAAATGAAAAATATTGAATAGTATAAGAATACAGTAATGTTGAAATTTTAGGAGGTGGGTTCTGTTATTTCAAGGTAGTTTTAAATGAAAATTTAATAACCGAATTTTATGAAATTTTTGAAGATGAGTGTTTAATATTTAAATATAAATAAAAAGTACAACTTGGAGTGGCTGCAAATTTTTTTGTTGAAAAATTCAAAATTTGAGTCAGAATTTAAAAAAAATCATTTTCGGGGCCAGCACCATCATTTTGTTTTTTTCGAAAAAATAAAAATTGTGCTAAAATTGTGCTAGACTTGTGCTCTATCGTGTTGCGAAATTTGTTTTTAAAAAATCAAAATTGAAGCCAAAATTCCAAAAAAAACTTTTCAGGGCCAGCACCGCCATTTCGTTTTTTCGAAAAAACAAAAGTTGTGCTGAATTGTGCTAGGCTTGTGCTCAATCGTGCCGTAAACATTTTTTCAAAAAAATCAAAATTGCAGCCAAAATTCGAAAAAAATCTTTTCCGGGCCAGTACCGCCATTTTGTTTTTTCGAAAGAAAAAAATTTGTACTGAATTATGCTAGGTTTGTGCTCAATTATGCCGTGAAAGACTTATTTAAAAAATCAAAATTTGAACCAAAATTCACAAAAAACAAAAGTCCAGAACAAATTCACAAAAAAAATTGTTCTGGACTGTACTAGGCGTGAAAAACAAATATTCTCTTATACAATTTTAACTTAGGTCAATATTTTTTCATGAAAATCTAGTCTTCATATCCGCAAAATAATTTTTCAAATCCAAAATTTTTCCAAATGTGAATTTCAAAAATCTGAAAGTTGTGCTGGGTTGTGCTAGGAGTGCAAACTAATTGTGTTTTATATACTATTCCCTTAGGTCTATATTTTTTGGTAAAATAGTATTTTTATTTTTCCTAAAAATAATTTTTTGAATCAAAAATTTTTCAAAATGCGAATTTCACAAATCTGGAAGTTATGCTGGGTTGTGCTAGGAGTGCAAAATAATTATTGTTTCATACACTTTTCCCTTAGGTCAATATTTTTTGGTGAAATAGTATTTTTATTTTTCCTCAAAAAAATTTTTTAAATTCAAAATTTTTCAAAATGCGAATTTCGGAAATCTGAGAGTTGTGCTTGGTTCTGCTATGCGTGTGAAACAATTATTGTTATATACACTTTTTACTCCGCTCTACATTTTTTGGTGAAATAGTAGTTTTTATTCCTCAAAATATCTTTTTAAATTAAAAATTTTACAAAATGCAAATTTCAAAAATCTGAAACTTGTGCTGAGTTGTGCTAGGCGTTCAAACCAATCATTGTCCTATACACTTTTTACTTGGGACTATATTTCTTAACCTGAGTTAAAAGTGTATAGGACAATAATTTTTTTGCACTCCTAGCACAACCCAGTACAACTTTCAGATTTTAGAAATTCGCGTTTTGAATAATTTTGAATTTAAAAAGATATTTTGAGGAATAAAAACTACTATTTCACAAAAAATGTAGACCGGAGTAAAAAGTGTATGAGACAATAATTGTTTCACACGCATAGTAGAACCCAACACAACTTTCAGATTTGCGAAATTCGCATTCTGAAAAATTTTGGATTCAGAAAATTATTTTGAGGAAAAAGAAAAATAGTATTTCTCCAACAAATATAGACCCAAAGGAAAAGTGTATAGGACAATAATTATTTTGCACGCTTAGCACAACCCAGCACAACTTGCAGATTTTTGAAATTCGCATTTGGAAAAATTTTGGATTCGAAAAATTATTTTGAGGAAAAAAACTAGATTTTCATGAAAAATTATAGACCTGAGTTAAAAGTCTATAAGAAAATAATTGTTTTACACGCCTAGCACAACCCAGCACAACTTTGAGATTTTTGAAATTCACATTTTGAAAATTTTTGGATTCAAAAAATTATTTTAAGGAAAAATAAAACTACTATTTCACCAAAAAATATAGACCTAAGGGTAAAGTGTATGAAACAATAATTATTTTGCACGCCTAGCATAACCCAGCACAACTTTTAGATTTGTGGAATTCACATTTTGAAAAATCTTGGATTTGAAAAATTATTTTGATAAAAGAAAACTAGGCTTTCACCAAAAAATATGGTCCTAAGTGAGAATTGTACGCGACAATAATTTTTTTGCACGCCTAGCACAACCCAACACAACTTTCAGATTTTCGGATTTCGCATTTTTTACATTTTTATTTGTAGTGTCCCAAAAAATGTTTTTTTTGTGAATTATTGGTTCAAATTTTGTTCTTTAAAAAAAATCTTTTACGGCACGATTGAGTACAAACCTAGCACAATTCAGCACAACTTTTGTTTTTCCGAAAAAAACATAATGGCGGTGCTGGCCCCGAAAAAGATTTTTTGAATTTTTCAACAAAAAATTTGCAGCGCAATTCAGCACAAACCTAGCCCAATTCAGCACAACTTTTTTTTGTCCAAAAAAACAAAATGGCGGTGCCAAATTCTTGGACATGGCGAGACGGGATACCATTTCTCTCGCTGTCATAACCTTTTTATAAATTTAAATGTATAAATAATATCTAAACAGATTGCTAAGAAACTCGATGAATGCTGAAAGATTACGAAATTGAAATTTGCCACAGATATGGATTTGAAACTTGAGTAATATCGAAAAACTAAAAACACGTTTAGATTCGCCCCGGAAATATCTCGGTGCACATTTTTATTGTTTTTTTTTTGTTTAAGCAAGTTTTTTAACAATTACATTGTTTTCATATTTCTGCAATTTTTATAAACAAACTAAGCGTCAGATCGAAAAACCAAGTACACCACTGCATTTATCTCGAAAATATCTAGGTGTGATTTTTTTTTTGTTTATTTTTGTTAACCATTTGTTAAACAAATAGAGACGAATGCAGTGGTGTACTAGTTTTTTCGATCTGACGCTTAGTTTGTTTCTAACAATTGCATAAATATAAAAAACAATGCTATTGTTTAAGTAATTGTTCAAACAAAAAAATGAAAAAGGTACACAGCAAATATACGCTAAACAACAAATGCTCTAATTGTTTAAAAAATGGTTTTAAAAAAACAAAAAACAAATCACACGTAGATATTTTCGAGACGAATGCAGTGGTGTACAATGTATTTTTTTTAAATTGTTTAAACAACAGAAAATGCACACCGAGATATTTCCGGGACGAATATAAATGTGTTTTTAGTTTTTTGATATGTCTCTTAGTTTTTTTTTAATTAATTACACAAGTTTCAAATCCATATCTGTGGCAAACTTCTTTCAATCGGACTTTCAATCGGATAATCCTAAAAGAAGTTACACTAACGTGAAGGTGAAAAAGCACAATAATTCAGCCAATTTTCAACCCAATAAAAAAAGCAATAATTTTAGGTGGGAACACTTAACGTATTCTGCCCCATATTCTAAAACGTAAGTGTAACTTTTTACGATTATACGACTGTATACGTATTTTATATCAGGTTATTTCGAGGGATATTGAAGATTTTTTTTAATTTTATTTTTAGTAGAGATATTTATGAAACTTCAATTTTCATTGAAATACAGTGATTAGACTTTTTTTTTACTTTGTACGAATTTCAGTCTCTTCTTTTTCCGTCACAAAGTGTTTATCTTTCAGAATATTGATTGTTCACATGTTAGTAAAAAATGTGTTTGAAAATATTCATATTGACACAATTTTAATACCTTCGTGTAGGGAAATGTTTTTTCAAATGTTTATTGAGTTTAGAAAACTCGGTTAAACATGAATTATATTTTATAAATGGAATAGTATGTCAAAATGTGTTAAAATTCGAGAAGACTTTTCTAACCTAAATAAATACAAAACGTAGCTAAATATACCTTCAAGGTCTGTAAAATCATTTTTAGAAATATTTTCACTATCATATTTCATACTTGTTTCTAAAGCAAATAAATATTTACATTAAATTCTTCTTGCAAAAATTATTAGTATTGCTTCGTCATGAAATTAAGTAAATTTTATGTTGTTTTTCAAAATTGTTAGTGTTGATAAAGATTTATATAAAAAAAAATTATGAATATTATTACTTCCCAAAAAATAACATTAAAAATTACTTTTCTGTTTGAAAAATAAATGATTCAAGTGTCCCGTCTTTTCCCAGTGCGTGTTCCGTTCCGCCCCAGGCACAGGGCGAGATGGGACAAAATCACTAATTTTTAATTTGGATTTTTTATTCGTAATTAATCGTTTTACCACATTTAAATTTATACAAAATTTAAAATTAAATGTTCACAGTAATTAAATAATAATTTACATTATAGTATTTCACAACAGATGTGGCAAGTACTTTAATCAAAAAAATATATTTTTCCCATTCCGCTCCGGTCTCCCCTAGATCAATATCTTAGCTTTGCTCTATTCATAGTAAAAATTGAATTTATATCAATTAAATGACCCTACCTTTTGGGTAATGCGACGCGCAATATTAATTTTATATGTTTGCAAATTAAAAATAATTTCCTAACAATCGAACGCACAATTTCAGTAAAATTAGTAATCAATATTTATTTGCAATTTTGAAGAGAAATGTAAGTTTTAATACATTTGGAACAAAATACTATAAAGCTTCAATGATTTTTTCGCAACTTTCGTAATAGACGCGAAACCCCCAAATGCAAATATTTCACCTTAAAAATTAAAAAATTATATCAAATAAACTAATTTTTTCACTATTTGATATTGCATGCATAAATTCAATGCATATGCTGAACCTAACCTCAGTCGTTCATAATACGCATATTTTTCAAAAAGCGATCGTGCCGCATTTCCCGCCGCGCCGCCTTACCCGCTCGAAATTTTCGCATTCATTGTTGCTGAATACCCAATTGGTTGCATACTGCGTGAATATTAATTCAAGTGGCTGTTTTGAGTTTGTTCTTTTTAATTTTCTAGAATTTTGTAAATCAAAGTTTCCGAATGAGTAATTTTGATTCTAAAAATTTATTTCTAAAGGAGAAAATGTAAATTTTAATGATTCTTTATTAATAAAGGCAACAATTCTGTTTTTAAGATTTGACCAAATGTTTTTAAAATGACAAAAAGATTCTATTCATAACCCCTTGGCCATATTAAATGATGTTATATGTATTTTACTAAATATTAATAAAAATTACGAATTTTCTGCACGATCAATTTAGTGAATCAAAATTTCCAAATAAGTAATTTTATTTCATGATACAATTTATTTCTGCATGTTTCTAAGCATCATTGATAAACGAGAACATTTTAATTGTATTTTTTTAATATTAGGAAATAATTCTGTTCTTAACACTTTGCTACCACACTGTAATTTTGAAACTGGTTCACACTTTCAAAGAGATGAGAAGAATGAAATTACGGACGAAAATTTCAAATATCTTAATTTACGAAGAACATTGTCGGTACCAGTAACAAGAAAATGACCAATACCGACAATAAGATTTGTGGGAAAATTTTTAATCATAAAGGTTTTTTTTTTAAACTAAATTTTAAGCTTTGAAGATTTCAATTTATATCGAAAAACAATCTGGAAGATTTTAAGAAATGTTTTTTAATTTTTACAGGATTTAAAAAAATGTTGGGAAAAATTTAAATTACTTCAAAAAATATTTCGAAGTTTTAAAAGTTTTAAGAAGATTCAAAAATAATTTAAAATTTGATAACTTTTCAAAAAATTGTAAACAAAACGTAGATTTTTGAAAATTTTGAAGCGTTTTTAAAATTAATTTCAAGAAAATGTTTAAAAAGATATTTACACATTTCAAATGATTTCCCAAAAGTTTGGAAAATAATGTAGAAGATTTTAAAGCACAATTTTTCAGTTTTGCAAGATCAAAAAATTGTAAGCAAAATCCAAATACGTTTAAGAGATATTTGAAAGTTTTGAAAAGATTTAAGTAAAATATTTCAAACTTAAAAATATTTTCAAATTTTAAAAATATTACAGTTTCAAGAGAACAAAAAATGTTCTTAATATTTCTAGAAAAATTCAAAATTATTTTTTTCATTTGCCATAATTTATTTCAAGATAATATTTAAAAAGATTTGAAAATATTCCAAACGATTTGGAAAATTAAAAAAAAAAGAAGCTGGAAGATATGAAGGCAATTTTTTAAATTTTGCAACATTTTATGAAAAATTTAAATAATTTCAAAAACTATTTAGAATTTTTTTTTTTCAAAAATAATTTGAAATATGAAAGGATTTCAAAAAAGTCAAAACAAAATATGGACTGTAAATTCAATATAATTTATCCGAAGACTCTGTTGAGTATGAAAAATGACTAAAAAATAATGCAGCTACGGCGGCACAATCTCAAAGATGTGTTTCTTCAAAGTTTTATGTCGAAAAAAACAAAAAGGAACGTTAGGAAAGTTTCGTTACGTTTATTTTCGTTATTTTTCATCTTTTGATATTTTTTTAGACTGAGCTTAGTTTTTAGCGAATTATTTTTAATTTGTCAAAATAATTGGCAAATATCCCTTAATTTCATTCGATTTCTGAAATTAAAAAAAAAAAACGAATACGGAAGATTATTAAAATATTTTAGAATTTTTTCCAAGCTTCAAAAAGTCTTTAATATTGTTTAACCTGGCTTCAATTCGTCCTAAAATTGTGTAAAATCCTGTAAGATAAAAAAAAAATCTGTGAAATTTTCTATACGCTTTTTCGACACATATGAAATCTTCAAAAATCTTTTTAACTGGAGAAACGTAGAAAAATTATATTTATATAATCTTAAAGCAAATAAACACAGAAACTTGAAAAGTTATTTTTTTATTTTTTACTAAAAATTATTTTGCCCTTTAAATTATAATTTGGCTAAGATTTACTTTCTTTCTTGACTGAAAAAATCCTTTTGGTTGAAAATTCAACCATTTTTTTTAATTTGTCTTTTTGGTTTTCAAATTTATCTCCCTTGGTAGAAATTTTTTTTTGTTCTCATTAAAATGGCAACTGTTCGAAATAAAATTAAAATCTTTTTTTGGTAGAGGATTCAACTATATTTTTGAAAATTCGTCCTTTTTTCTAGATAATTAATCTTATGTTTTAATATATTGGTGGAAAAATCATATATTTGGTTGAAAATTCAACTATTTGGTTGATAATTAACTTTTTTGTTGAAAATTAATATTTTCATGTTAAAAAATTAAACTATTTTGTAGAAAATTCGTCTCTTCTTGAAAATAGTTTATCTTTATTGGTTAAAAATACAACTCGACGAAAATCAATCTTTTTTGGTTGAGGATTCAAATATTTTAGATCAACAAACTATTCTTCTTGGATTCAAATATGAACTATTATACTTTTCGTGAGAATTCATTTTTTGTTTGAAAATTCAACTACTTGGCAGTACTTGGTAGAAGATTTACTTTTTTGTTGAAATTTTGATTTAACGTATCTGAAATATTCAGAAATCTTTTTGATTTTTCTCAAGAATCTTAGGAAAATTATAACTATATAAAATTAAAAACAAATAAACCTAAGAAGTGAATAATTATTATAGAAATTTCTATTTTGCATTAAAAAATATTTTTCCCTCAAATCGAAAAACTATATGTGCTTCTAGCGCGCGATTGATGATGCTAGTCAATTCTAAATTTCAAACCTCTGTCAAAATTAATCCTATTTCATTAGCGCCGTATTCAGAGTTCCAGTATTCTCAATTCAACAATATAATATCTTTGTTTAACGCTTCATTTATGTGATTCATTAATAATAATACTTATAATAAATTCTGCTTCAAATTCCTGCTGTAAACATTTTACCAGTATCGTTGGTTCGTTTCGAACAATATTTTTGGCTAGATCAAGGATAAATATTTAGTTTAGCTATATATTTAAAAGGTTGTCATAAGGACAACCGCAGGATTTCGCCGGGAGCGGGTGCTAATCTGAAAAATTGCACCCGCTCTCAGCGAAATCGCGGTAAAATTTCAGCTGTAACCACGTCTCACGACCGTGAGATAGGTGGTTACAGTCTGCGACGAACTCAATACGATGATCCGGCAAAAGTCTCGTGCACCCTGAGGACACGGAGCGACCCAAGGACCACCGCCTTCTGAATTTTCCCCGCAAGTGTCTCAGCATTTTGTTGACACGCAGGGATGCTTTTCAGGCTATTAACCAGTGAAACGTTGGCACCTCCAAGAGCGCCGATTATCAAGACGATTAGCTTAACAGAATATTCCGGGTATAACCGTCGCAACTCCCTTATAAGGTCTCCTTATACCTCTCTTTCTTTTCATTCTTTTTGGCTATGATGTTTTTGTCAGCTGGTGCCGAAAATTCGATAACGAACATGGTTCGTTTCTCGAAGTCAAGGAGAACTATGTCAGGCCTCGAATGCGCAACAGAAACAATTGTCGAGAATATGAAGTTCCAGTATATGCGGCACTTCTCATTTTCGACAATTGACTCTATTTCTCTAGGAGCGTTTAGCGGAGAGGTATTTGGGCTAATGCCATAAGAGTGACAGAGATGGTAATAAAGCACTCTTAGTGCCGCATTGTGCCTTTGGATGTAGGTCGCTTCCGTATGAGTTGGACAACTAAATAGTATGTGTCATAGATGCTCGGGGTGTGCATGAAGCGCTCTGCAGCTATCATCGAGAATGTCTTGGCTCAAAATGTGGCGACGGTATGCTAGAGTGGAAATGACACCGTCTTGACATGCCAAAATGAATCCCTCCGTGCCCGACTTCAATCCGGGTGATCTAAGGAAAGCAAACGTTAGCTCATACGACATCGACTGATATATATACATATATATAAAGGTTTAGCTATAAATTTGTTTTCCGTGCTATCAAATTACTGACCTATTAATCTATTATCCAGCACTGTTACCATCTCCACCAAATTTCTCGGCCTTCGTGCCCCGTATGTGATGTTGCAAGATCTAATTAATGTTAATATATTCAGAACGTTTATAGAATCAATATATGATATCAGAAGTATAAAAAATACTTGGCCTATTAAAAAATAACTTTTTTATACTTTAAGTCTTTGAAAATATGTTGTAAGTGCCTAATTCCTGTCAAATACTTTTCCATCTGTTTCCGTCAAAACTGTATTTTCATAAATGCTCTTCGAGGGGGAAACCACTGGTAATCCACGGTAATCCGCGTAACGCACTTGTATCTGGAGTAATCCACTTGAAAGTCAGATTAATCAACTTGTAGTCCAGATAGTTCGGAGTAATCCGGCGTAATCAAGAGTAATCCAATTGTAATCCAGATAAATGGAAGTAATTTAAGTAATCCAAGCAATTAATGTATTTTGATAAAAACTCGCCTTTTTCAGTAGAAAATTAATCTTCCTCGTTAAAAATTCACGAGTTTGGTTGAAAATTAAACTTTATGGTGAAAAATTAATCTAATTTGTAGGAAATTTAACAATTTTGTTGAAAAATCATTTTTTGTTTGAAAATTCAATTGTTCTGTTGAAAAATCGTCTTTTTGGATTGAAAATTCAACTAATTCGATCGAATAATTTATTTGCTTGAACATTCAATCATATCGTTGAAAATCGTTTTTTTATTGAAAATTTTTTTTTTTTAACTGAAAATTTAAGTATTTCCGTTGAAGATTCTATATTTTAGTTGAAAATTCATTCCTTGATTAAAAACTTGACTATTTTGTTGAATATTCTATTTTTTATCAAAGATTTATTCCTTAATTGAAATTGTAAATGTTTCATTTTTGGTTGAAAATGTACCTTTTTTAATTAAAAATTAAACTGTTATTTGGATGAAAATTTATCTTTTTTAGTTGTAAATTTAACTACTTGGTTGAAAATTCAATTGTTCTGTTACAAATTCGTCTTTTGGGATTGAAAATTTAACTAATTCGATCAAATAATTTATTTGCTTGAAAATTTAACCATATCGTTGAAAATCGTTTTTTTTATTGAAAATTTTTTTTTCAATTGAAAATTTAAGTATTGCCGTTGAAGATTCTATATTTTACTTGAAAATTAATTCCTTAATTAAAAACTTGACTATTTTGTTGAATAGTCTATTTTTTATAAAAGATTTATTCCTTAATTGAAATTGTAAATGTTTCATTTTTGGTTGAAAATGTGTCTTTTTTAATTAAAAATTAAACTGTTATTTGGATGAAAATTTATCTTTTTTTGTTGTAAATTTAACTTAGACATTTTTGATTGTAAGTTTATCTTTTTCAGTAGAAAATTCAACTAGTGGGTTGAAAATTCATCTATTTCGTTAAAAATTTGTCGTTTTTGGTGGAAAATTAATCTTTTCGGTTGAAAATTCAACTACTTGGTTAATATTCGAACTACTTGTTAAAAATTCATTTTTTTAGTTGTTTTTTTATTTAAAAATTCCTCTCTTTGGTTGAAAATTTAATCATTTTACTAAAAATTCTTTGTTTTTTGGTTGAGAATTTATTTTTTAAATGTAGATTTAACTATTCCAGTCGAAGATTCTTCATTTTAGTTGAAAATTCATCTTCTTGATTAAAAATTGGACTATTTTGCTGAATATTTGATATTTTTGTAAAAAATTTATTTTTTTTTTACAATGAAAAGTTATCTTTTTAGTTGAAAATTCAACTGTTTGATTAAAAATTCATGTATCATTTTAAAATTCGTCTTTTTTAGTAGAAAATTAATCTTCTCGGTTGGAAATTTATACTTTTGGTTGAAAATTATTCTACTTTGTAGAAAACTAATCTTCTCGGTTAAAATTATATTTTTTTGTTGAAAAATTCAATTCTTTGTTTAAAACATATTCTACTTTGAAGAAAATTGAACAATTTTGTGAAAAAGTCTTTTTTTTTGTTAAAAGTTCAACGTTTTTGCTAAAAATACGTCTTTTTGGGTTAAAAATTCAACTAGTTCGTTAGAAAATTCAAGGATTTGGTTAACAATTAACATTTTTTGTCGAAAAAAAAAAAATAATTTTGTTGAAAAGTATCCTTTTTGTTTGAAAAGTCGAAAGGTCTTGTTGAAAATTCGTCTTTTTGGTTAACTTCAACTGGGTTTTTATTTGAAATTAAAATTTGTTTGGGCTGAAATATCAATCATGCATTACATTTTTTGTTGAGAATTTGTCTCTTTTGGTTAAAAATTAATCTACTCTGTAGAAAATTCAACAGTATTGTTAAAAAGTCAATATTTTGTTTGAAGCTTCATTTTAGTTGAAAATTCATCACTTTGTTTGAAAATTTAAGTATTTTATTGAAAAATCATTGTTTTTTAGGTAAATTATATATTTTTGAACTGAAAATTTAACTATTTCATTTTTGCTGAAACATTGATATTTTTTATTAGAAGATTCAACTATTTGGCTGAAAATGTATCTTTTTGAGTTGAAGATTTATGTATTTTTTTAAACATTCGTCTTTTTCGATAGAAAATTAATGTTCTTGATTTAAAAAATTCACTATTTTGTTGAAAATTGAACAATTTTGTTAAAACCTAAACCATTTTAGTTAAAAATTTGTGTAAGTCTAGTTTATGCGGAGTAATTCACCATAATTTTATGTAATCAAGAGTAATCCTATGTAATCCGAAGTAATCTTAGGTCATCCAGACTAATTTTGTATATAGAGGTAATCCAGGGTAATCCCAAGTAATCCACCTCCGCTGGACCGCATTTTTAGTTGTTGTTTCCCCCTCGATGCTCTTCTGATACGTATTTTGAAACAGAAAAACTGAAAAAAAAAACATTTCATGCCAAAAATTATTATAAACACCAACAAACACGGGCGTTATTTGCGATAGTCGGGAGATGGGGTTAACTCTTTAATTTCCCCAGGGAATTAAAATTTTCTTCTATTACCTATCTGCTATCATGAGATTTTATCTTCTATTTTTATTATTTTTTATTATTTTTCAGATGATAATACTGAGATCCAAAATCCACCAGCATTGTCTCAAAACTCAGACAAAAAAGGTATTATTATTGTTGTTATTAACCCCCATGACAACTGCTTGAGAGGTGGGGTTAACTCTTTAGTTTCCTCAGGGGATTACAATTTTTTATATTATCGATCTGCTATTATGAGATTTTATCTTCCATTTTAATTATTTTTTATCATTTTTCAGATGATAATACTGAGGTTCAAAATCCAACAGCATTATCTCAAAATTCAGCCAAAAAAGGTATTGCTATTGTTGTTATTGAACGGCTTGGGAGATGGGGTTAACTTATTATTTTCCCAAGGGGACTTAATACAATTTCTATTATGAATCTAATATTACGAGATTTTATCTTCTATTTTAATTATTTTTTTATATTTTTCAGATGATAACACTGAGATCCAAAATCCAGATGGATTGTCTCAAAATTCACCAAAAAAAGGTATTGTTATTGTTTTTATTGAATCGCTTGGGAGATGGGGTTAACTCATTAGTTTGCCTAGGGGATTAAAAAAATTTTCTATTGTGGATCTGCTATTTCGATATTTTATCTTCTACAGGTCTCACAGTCCCTATGGGATAAAATATAGGGACCAAAGGGTACTTTTCGTCACGCTCATAGGGTACTTTTTTCGCGCTCAAAGGGTAAAAAATTCAGGATAAATTTATAAGACTTCAAAACACTTCAAGTTAAATTCCAACGAATTCCAATGAATTAGAAACAATTTTAAAAGTCAAAAGAATTCCATTGATTTCCGTAAAATTGGAATGAATTTAGAGGAATTTAAGATAAACGAGAAGAATTCGATGAAATTCATAAAAATTCAAGGTGAATTAAGAGATATGTAAATGAATTGAAAACAATTTTGAAATATGAAGAAACTTTTATGAATTCAGTAACTTTGAAATGAGCTTAGAAAAATTCAAGGGAATTCAAAAGAATTTTATGAAATGCCTAAGAATTCAAGATGAGGTTAAAAGACTTCAGGATTAATTCAATAAAAACTTTTAAAAATGTAAAAAAAAATCCATTGAATTAAGTATAATTGAGTAAATTAAGAATAATTCAAGTGAAGTAAAAAAATTCAAGGGAATCCCAAAAAATTTAAAAGAATCCAGGGTGAATTTCAAAAAATAATTTCAAATATCTTCAAATCTTTGAAACCCTACTAATTTCTAAGTAAAAAAATGACTAATGACTACAAAACAATTTAAGAAAATTCAAATGAATTGAAAAAGTTTTAAAAATCGAAAAAATCCATTTATTTTTGTAAAATTTGTGTGAATTTAGAGGAATTTAAGAAAAACGAGAAGAATTCGATGAAATGCATGAAAATTCAAGGTGAATAAAAAAAATCAAGTGAATTGACAAAAATTTAAAAATATGAAAAAAATTTAAAGAGCTGGAAAAATTCTTTGAATGGAGTAAGTTTGAAATGAATTTTAGAAAAAATTAAATAAAATTAATTAATTATCAAAAGAATTTGATAAAATTCCTAAAAATTTAAGGTGAGTTTTAATGACTTCAAGATGAATTGAACCTTTAAAAAATCCATTGACCTGAGTAAAATTGAGTGCATCTAGAAGAATTCAAAAGGATTTAAAAGAATTCAGGATAAATTAATAAGAATTCAGGGTGAAATCCAAAAAATAATTTCAAATCTCTTCATATCTTTAAAACCCTGCGAAATAACTCACTTTTCTTGAATAAATTCTTTAAACTCCACTAAAATGTTATTAAATCTCTTAAAATTATTAAAATCAATCAAAAATTCCTTGGAATCTTTTAAGATTTCCTAAAATATTTAAAATCCTTTGAAATCGTACAAAATACCTCACTTCTCGTGAACAAATTTTTTATCCACTAAAATATTATAAAATCCCTGTGAAATTCTATGATATTTCCTGAAATCCTTGAAAATGTATAGAAATACCTTGAGAGTTTTAAAATCCCTTAAAGTCATTGAAATCCTCGGTAATCTTATAAAATAAGGTGAAATCCTTTAAAATATCTTACGACCTTATAAATCCTGTAAAATCGTTTCATACCTTCCGAAATTCTAGAAAATTCTTTAGCCTAAAATATTTCAAACGCTTCGAAATTCGTTAAAATTAATTAAATTAATTAATAATTCCTTGGATTCTTTTAAAATTCCCTAAAATATTTCAAATGCTTTGAAATCCCACTAAACTACTAAAAACAATTAAAAATTACTTGAAATCTTTTAAAGAACCTAAAATAACATCAAATATTTTAAATCCTTTGAAATCCCTTGAAATTCGTTGAAGCTCTTGAAAGTGCCAATTAATAAAAAATTGCTCGGAATCTTTTAAAATTTCCTAAAATATTTAAAATAAAAAGCTCTTGAAAATGTCTTAGAAGATTTAAAAATACCCTAAAATCTTTAAAATCCCTTAAAATTATTGAAATCTATTACAAATTTCGCGGAATCTTTAAAAATAATCTGAAATATATGAAAAGAATTCAAGACAATTCAGTGACTGATGTGATCTTTTCATTTAAAACAGTGAATAAAAAATGATTTGAGAAAAAAGTGACTAATAGTGACTGTGTGTGGCAGCCCTGATTATTTTTTTTACAGTTACATCTTACAGGAATTCCCTGATTTTTGCTTTTTTTTAAATGCTCTCGGAAGCTTTGATCTTATTATAAATTTTTTTAAAGTTCCATTAAGGGGTTGCAAATAGGGTAACATAGGGACCAAATCTTGAAAAGAGGGTACTTTAGGGACCTTAACTGAATATAGGGTACAATAGGAGATATAGGGACCGGTCTGTGAGGTCTGCTTCTATTTTAATTATATTTTGTTATTTTTCAGATGATAATACTGAAATCCCAAATTCACCAGAATTGTCTCAAAATGTAGACAAAAAAGGTATTGTTATTGTTCTTATTTTAATTACATCAATGAAATAACTGTTTTATTATTTTCAATATTTTCTTTTTTACAGAGGAAATGACCCCTAGTGAAGAAACTAATACGGTTACTAAATAAGCGAAATATGGGTCGACTCCAGAGCATAAATTTGAATTAAAAACTAATCAGATTAAACTTCATAAATTTGTTCAAAGATATGTTGTAGTTTCTGAGAATATAATTATAGATATAACTTTAGGTTTAATATTTGTATATAGTCTAAGATATTTACATTTGTAGTCGCTACTGAATACTGCAGGCGATGCGACTTTGAGCCTTCATATGATGAAAATATATATGTATTCAAATAATGCACAAATTATTATAAAATGTTCAAATTTATTTATCATGTCCAAAAATATTTCAGTGAACACCTAATAATAAGTCTAAGATCTAAAATGATTACAATTACAAATATATAAAAATACATCGTATTCATATAAAAATATGTCAATAAAGAAAAATATACTATAAGAATCACAAATAATATTAAAAGATAAAAACAGTTTGAATGGAAGCTAAATTATTGATTCATTCTATAATACATTTTTAACGGACGGTAAATGAATGACATGTGATTTTTTAACTGTACAAAAAGTATAAAAATGTAATGGAGTCCTATCAGATTATTTAAAAACTAGACATAAAAATATAATTATAGGCTGTAAAATATTTTAGATGGTGTGTACTTGAAAGTCTCGCTTTTAGAGTTGATTCTCGTATCATTATCGGGGCTTCGAATTATCAGAGTCTGTCTTTTTTACATTAGATTTCACAGTTGCATTACACAATAATGTTTCAAATTATACGCGCGTGAGCAAACACAAACATTGAACGATAAAAAAATTCTAAAGCCATTCTTATCCTCGGAGAGAACATAATAAAACTTTTATAAAATTATAAATGCAAATAATATACATGTGTCTATTAAAAGTATTTAAGATGCTCACAGATATAAAAGTTAGGGCGATAAGAATATTTAACAGTTTTATTATATGAATAAATTGTAGAAAATAGAAAATTGCATTCGACGTTTTCGAATTATGAGAAATTCATTTGTTCGTTACGAAGTCTGCGAATGTTTTATAATAATACTTTCATTTGATGGGTGAACTGAAATTTTCTAATCCTTCTCTGAAAAGGTTATTAATAATAATTGGAAAATTATTAAGAATAATGTTTTCGAATACATTTTGCGATTGTTGAAAGTTGCATGTTACTCGTGCCTTCGTAGATTGTTCCAATTTTACAATCTCTGAAGAATTTTTCCTGAGGGAAAGATGTAGTAAATCCAACTCCGCCCATGAAATCTATACATTTTGCTGTGACTTTTAAAGCCGTCTCTGTAAGAATAAATTTAGAATATCAACAATAATTTAAAAGTGGAATATAATTATTTTGTTTTACAAAAGAAAATTTTTGAAATGTACTATTGTTAAATAGCAAGTATTTTTCACCTGAAAAATTATAAACCTTTAAAACCTAATAACTTGAAATTCAAACAATATCTAAGTTAACTTTTTTTTTAATTTTAAGAGTGTAGAAATTTCAATGCTCAAATTTTAAAAATCTTAACTTCAAATGTTCAGACAATTACAAAGAAGATACCAAGAAAATTTGAAACGATCAAAGACGCGCAATTGAAAAATTGAAACAAATTTGAAGGAAATATTTAAAAGAATTAACGATTTTTAATTGTGAGTCATACCATCTTCTAACTAGAATTGTAAAAATATGAAAATTTCAACATTTAATGACTAAAAAATGAGTTAAATGGAATTGAATTGAAATTAAAATGAATTAAATCGAATTTTATTAGATTGGATTAAATAGGATTGGATTGGATTGGATCCTATCCGGGATTGGATCTGATCGGATCGGATCGGATTAGACTGAATTGTACGGATTGGATCGGATTGGATCAAGTTGGATGGAATTTCATTTCATTTCATTATATTTCACTTTATTTTATTTCATAGCATTGAAATTAATTCAATGAATGTAATGACTTGAAATTGAAGCAACTTCTAATTTAACATTTTTTTATTGTAAGAATATGAAAAGTTTCAAATATGGAACAACCTCAAAAATGCTTAAGTTAACGTTAAAAAATGAAAAATCTGGGACTTTCATACTTTGCACAACTAAAAATTGAGAGTGTTCAAGACTGAACCATTTGAAAAATAAGGAGCTTTCAAATTTATTAAATTTAAAATAGAAAATGTTCAAAGTGCATTTGTATTGAATTTGAATTGTTCAGAATTATTGAACAACTTCAAATAAAGCAAGTTTTCAGATTGAAAATTTTCAACTTACACGATAAAAATGAAATCAAATCAAATCAAATTAAAAACTTTAAATATTTTTGGCGTGCAAAATTGCACAGTTTCAAGTTTAAAAATTAGAATTGTTGAAGAATTAGTTAAACATTTAAAATTTGTTTGTGAACCTTTAAATTAAAAGGAATTTCAAATAAAAGCGTTCAAACCATTTTTTTAGAGAAAAGTGTTAAAATTTTGTATATATAAAATTGGAAAATTTATAATTGGCAATGCAAAAGATTGGCCAATGTTCAAGATAAATATTACAGAATTAACCATTTTACATTAAAATATTTTTAAAATTTACAATAAACAGATGTTGAGCTGAATATAATTTATTAAAATTAAACAAATTTGAAAGTTGAAAGATCTACCTTTTTTCATCATAATTGAACAGACAAAACTTGAAAATAAAAAATAAATAAATAGAAAAAATAGAAAATAAGAAATATATATAAAATTGTGGAAGTCATACCTGAGGCCCATAATTTTGCCATGGCAGCTTCTTGCATGACTTCTTGCTTGCTTTCAACTAGTCTTGCAGCATTGTAAACCAATAATCTTGCGCATTCTAATTCCGTCACGACTTGAGCAATTTGATGTTGCATAGACTGAAAACATACAGAATTTTCGTTCATTTTCGAGAGAAATCAACTGTTTATTTTTCTTTTTACAACCCCTTTGGGAAATGCGATTTTGGGACCCTGGCGCGAAACAGTAAAAGTGATCGATTCCACGATCGATGATGAGTCCGTGTGATAAAACTTACTTTCCCACACTAGTGACCAAAAAGATTGGAAATATTAGACTTTTAACCTCAATGCTAGGACTCGACTCGGGCGGAAG
>CAKNYM010051350.1:308250-354890 GCA_932195095.1 Andricus curvator | reverse complement strand
TATATGCGTCTTCATATTCTGATTTTTCTACGTAATTAAGTATAGTTAAAGATTAAGTTGCTCAAAGCTCTGTAGGCTTTGAGGTACACATTCTCATCGTGACACTCGCGCTACGTGCTCGATTTTTGACAGACATTTGTAAATCTATATTTATTTTCTTACCTTAAAATAAATAAAACAAACTACAATTTTTTCTTTAGACATTCTTACCTATCTCGCGTTGCTATGCTCAAAATAGTATTTTTGTTTTCATACTATTTTTGGTGGCTAAAAAAAAAATATCCAACAAGTCTTCTTTTAGATTTTTCACCTATCTCGCGTCTTTTGGCGCAATATTAGAATTTTGGATTTCTTCATACCAATTTTCATAAATAAATCAAGAACGAGGAGTTCTGTCAAAAAATGGTAGAAAGAAATGTTGTAGGAATTTTCAAACGCTGAAATTCCTCCAAAAACTTTTTTTGACTTTTTCCATAGTATTTTCGATGAATAAAAAAAATGACAAGTCCTATCAAAAAATGATTCAAATAAATTTTGTAGGAGTTTTTAAACAATTTACGGGATTTTCAAGGATTGCAAAGATTTTCAGGGATTTCACGATATTCCATTAAAGGTGTACACCATATTTCAGGAATGGTTTGGAACTGACTAGTACTATATAATATAAATAAATATAAATAAATAATAAATTTCGATAATAATAATAATAATAATATCAGATACATTTCGAGACTTATTTTCGTATTTCGCGTCGTTTGATTCGAAATTTGAATGTTGTGATGTCAAATTTCGGACAATTCTAATACTTTCTCAATCATAAATGATGAGAATGTAATAAATTATAACAAATTTGTATCTGTTCTCAGGGTGAACAGGTTTTACCTACCAATTTTGTTGTACTTTTTGTCGTTTTTCCACAAATACTTCATTTTTATTTTTAATGTCATTTTTTATGATTTAAAACAAAACTACACGTCCTATGAAAAAGTTAATTATCAAAAATTTGCGTTTGACCACAAAATGGAATTTTTCATTAATTTTTTGTGCAATGAAAATTTGAATTTTCGAATTTTAAAAAAAATTTAAAAAGTTGAATTTTCTTATAGGGCTTTCAAAAATCAACGTTTTTCTTTCTTTGGCTTTTTTCATATAGTGCGCTGTTTGGCCTCAAATTGTGATTTTCGATTGATTTTAAAAATGTTATAAATGCTACAACTCTCATAATTTTCTTTTTATCGAAAAAAATCATGAGGGTCAATTGTTCGGATTTCTGAGCACTACGAATAGCCATGCATAAAATTTTTAAAACTTAAAAAAATGGTCTCAACAATTTTGAAAATGCTCTAGCTTTTTGAATTTTTATCCAAAATGGCTGGTTAACGAACTCGTTCATTCTTTGAGGACCTAAAAAGAGTGTGCCAAAGCTCGATTTGATTTTTTAATTTTTTCGAGAGTTATCGTTTTTAACGGACGGACGGACGGACGGACGGACAGGCAGACGCCATCGCCAAAACTTGATTTTCGGCTTCAGAGGGTCACAAAACTTGGAGATCTGTTGAAAAACTGAGGGGTGAAATTTCTGTCAATTCTAATACTTTTTCAATCATAAGTGATGAGAATGTAAAAAAAATGTGGGTGAGGTAGGAATTGGGTAATGTATGGCATGGCCTTAACACCGATTTCAATTTCTTTAAAGCGATTTTTTAAATTCGTCAGTTTTACAGCTGATATATTGCAGCGCCTTTATTCAAATAAAAAATATATAAAATAAAATGGAATGGAATGGTTTTAAAAACACATTTTTAATATGATCATAAGTGTTTGTATCCTAAATTAAACACATTTTTACGTTCTCATCCTAATGAGAAGGTATTAGTTTTATGTAAAATTTGACTTCGTCGGTTTTCATCGAATCTCCAGGTTCTGAAACCCCTGAGTCAGAAAAAACTATTTTTACGAAGGTGTCTGTAGTCTGTAGTCTGTAGGCACGATAACTTTCGAAAGACTAACCAGATTGGATCGAGCCTTGGAACACATTTTTAGGGCATAAAAAGAAAGAATGAGTTCGTTAACCAGCCATTTTTGACTAACGGTTCTGGTTTTATCCATCGAAAATGCATTTTATGAAATCAAAAATGCCATTTTTCAGAAAAATTATACGAGATATGAAACAGATGTTAGGGAAAAAATTGTTAATCCTAAAAAGATGTACAAGTTTTTTTTGAAACTATTTTTTGATAAGACATTTTTCGTTTTAATCGCGAAAAATGATATTAAAAATAAAAATTTAATTTTTCGGTAAAACTATGCAAGATGCTGAAAAAATCAATAAACAAGAATTGTTTATCCAAAAAAGATCTACAAATTTTTTGTGAATCTTTTTTTTTCATAGGACGCGTAGTTTTTGTTTTAAAAGTAAAAAAAACATTAAGCATTTTTTCAAATTAAATTTGTTTTAAACCAACACAAGATTAAAAAAAAATAAACAAAAGTTGTGCATATAAAAGAGATATACCAATTCGTTACAAATAATTTTTTATAGGACGCGTTGTTTTAGTTTTAATCGTGGAAAATAACATTTAAAAAATTTAATTTTTCGGAAAAACGGCACGAGATACGAAGAAAAAAATGAATAGACAAAAGTTGTTCACAAAAAAAAAAATCGACAAATTTTTTTGTGAATTATTTTTTGATAAGACGTCTAGTTTTTGTTTTCATCCTGAAAAATGACATTACGAATAAACAATAAAATGTTTAATAACAAAATTATTTGCCTAAATTATATCTGAAAATTTGCATCTGACCTTTTTTTCTCACTAGACATGTGATGAGAATGTGTTCGTTAACGCCGGTGGAGCTTTAATAAAAAAAAATTCACAATCACTATATTTCAGTTGTCGATAGTTTGACCTTTAATTTTAAAAGTCCTATGCAAAAATGTGCGGAAAGTACAATGAACGAGCGAGAAGCGCGAGGCGGGCAGATTTTAAAAAATTTTAATTACGATACATGCTTTCAAATTTTGAAAGCTTTAAATTTCGAGATTACTAATTTAAAAGTATACAAACTATTGGAGGCTAAAATAAATTTTCAAAATTGTCTTAAACATTAAAATTTTAATCTGCAAAAAGAAGTTCTTTTTTCAATTCAAATTATTTGAATAATGAGCGGAAGTTATGTTAAAACAGTACCCAGCTCTGCATAATTTTTGTTCGATAACGTGTATCATTTGTCATTCTGAAGTTAGCAAATTGGAACAGTACGCATTAGGACATTTTTATTTTTAAATCGGTCAACATTACCCCGTGCCCATTTTAAGTGGGAAAAGCTAGTTTTTTGAAAAAATGGAAAAAAGTACTTGTTATTAATTTTTCGTAAATTAAAGTTTAGTCACTTCTTAAGTAGATAATCTTTGAGGAATGATTTCCACCTAATAACATTAAATTTTTGCTTCCCAACCCTCGTGTATTGTGTCCGAAAAGTGCCCCCAAAAATGCATGTTTTATGTAAAATTCATGCTAAATACGGTATTGTTTGGCAAATTTGCAACATGAATTACTTTTATTCCATAAGTGACAAGTTTCCCAGTACTTTTAAACTAATTTTGAGTTGCTTAAACAATTATTATTTGTTTAAACAATTTTTTTTGCTTGTAAATCGTGAGAAGTTATTATATTTTCGGATAAATAATAAAGTTGACGAATTTCCAAAATGATATTTCTTCTTTAACATATTTGGTAATTCTTTAAACAATTTTCATTTGTTTAAGCAATTTTTCCTCTGTAAATCGTAAAAAGTTATTATTTTTTGGAATAACTTACACAATTAACGAATGTTTAGAGTAATAAATTTTTTAATCTAATCTCACAATTATTTAAACAATCTCATTTGTTTCAACAATTTCTTTGTCCTGCAAATCTTGAAAATTACTACTTCCTGGAATGAATAATGCATTTAATCAATTATAAGAGTGATATTTTATGTAAAAGATAGTTTGCAATTATTTAAACGATTAATCATCATTCACTTGCGCGAAAGGTGGAGAAAATTCTAATTTCCTTCTATCTCTTACACTAATTATCTTATTATTTACTATTTTTTTATGCCAGAACTTATACCTTAATTTTTAAATCAATAATAATTTTTTAAACAATTTTCTTCCAGTTACATTATTGATAGGTATTTTTTTGGATCGATTTAATTGCTAAATGAAAATACTGAATAATAAACGACCTAGCGTAAGATATTCATATAAAGTAGATTTTTCTCAATCTTTCCAATGAAGAAGACCAACTGATATTAAATCTTAAATCTCTTGAAAATGGTTTGGAATCTTACGAGGAATCTTAAAATACTTTGTGTCTACTTTTTACGTTGTGAGAAAATAATTAATGCAAGTTAAGAATAATTATTATTTAAACAATTGATTATGTTTATAACTATCTTTTCCTTGACTTTTTAGTTCGGAACAAATAATAAATATTAACATTTATTTATACAAAAATGCTCTGCATTATATTGTTTACTCATTATTTGTTCATAACTAAAAAGTCAAAGCAAAGTGAAAGATTTCAGAAAAAACCACAACTTTCAAGACATTATTTGAGAGAAGATAGCTATAAACAATAATAATTTGTTTGAACAATTATTCTTGTTAAATTTGATTAATTTTTACCGTGCTCTAAGTGCCGAGTAACAAGTTGACAAAACGTGGAAAATTTCAGAAAAAGCCGCAACTATCCAGCATTCTCTGAAGAGAATATTATAAATAATAATAAATTGTTTAAACAATTATTTCTGTTAAATTTAATTGATTATTGCTCCGACCTAACTGAAAAGTTAAAAATAAGTTGAAAAATTCAGAAAAAATCGCGACTTTCTGAATCTATTCTAAGAGAAAATCGCTAAAAGAATAATAAATTTTTTGAACAATTATTTTTGTCAAATTTTATTAATTATTACTACACTCTAAGTAGAAAGTAGACAAAAATTTGAGAATTTCAGAAAAACCACAACTTTCTAGCATTACTCAAAGAAAATTTTATTATAAATAATAATTACATTGTTTAAACAATCACGTTTCTGAACTTGAAATAATTATTACCGCACTCTAAATGAGAAGTGGACAAAAAGTGGAAAATTTAAGAAAAAACTGCAACCTTCTAGAATTCTTTTGAGAGAATATTGTTATAGATGATGATAAATTGTTTAAACCATTATTTCTGTTGAATTTAATTGATTATTGCCTCGATCTAAATGGAAAGTTGAAAATGAGTTCAAAAATTATAATAAATTCTTTTAACAATTTATAGGAACATATTATTATCAGTGGAAAGCAGATTAGAAATGATCAGCATGAAAATTCGAAATAAATTTTCCAATGCATTTTTGGACCATCTAGTCAGCTAGCCACTATTAGTGTACAGTGTGTTAAAGTAAAATCTAAAATTTCTTTTCCAAAAATCAGTTGAAGTTTTAGTTTTTGAGTTATTAAATATTTAATAACTTAATTTAATTAAAAATTCGGGCGAAAAATAAAAGGGGTCCTCCAATGCTCAGGTCAAAACACTTGACCGCTGTCTCTATTCGAGTTCACCGTTATATAGCTATCCGGCCATCCGTATAAATAGACCCTTCGTTAAATATAAGCATTTCAATTCGCAAGCATTTGTATATTATATATAATTAAAAGTTTTTTACTTCAAAAATTTTGTAATTGAAACTTTTCCATTTTTTCATTGAATTCTGAAGGCTCTCAAATTTGATGCCATTAAAACTATAATTTCTTTCAAGTTGAATTATTCGATGTTTATAAAATAGGAATAATAAAAAAGTATATAAAATTAAATCCTGAAAATTTTAAAGAATCTAATAAATTATTTTTAATTAGCTATTTAAAAAAATAAAGGAATTATAATAGCGATCCAATTTTTCAAATCGTCCACTTAAATGACGAACAACTTTAAAAAATTTTAATTTTGATGTTGTCCATAGTAGAAACTAAAAATACACATGCAAATTGAAATGAATTTTAAACAGATTATTTTTGCTCAAACTAAATAATTAATTGATATGAATAAATCATTTTGTCTTTCAGATAATCTAAGGAAAATTATCAATAAATTCTTACCCATGTCTTTCATCATCATTTCGTCATCTGTTAAATGGGTCAAAGGCCCAGGACATTGACTAAGTGATGCTGTGGAATGTATCTGTGAAGTCTTCATTAATTTTCGTAGTATCTGCAAAAACGAATCAATTTACATTGTTATAATCTTTATTAGAAGACAATGCGAATTTCAATTTCTACATCAAATTGATTGACGTATGAGAGTTACAGATAAATATGTTATAGTAGAGAATCAATTGTATGATTTACATACATTTATTATGTTCTTATCAATTTTCCAGTATCATAAGTAGCATTAATATAGTTTATTGAATAATAATCTATTCTAGGCTGCGAAACATCTGGAGAACTTGATCACATGTCAATCAAAACAAAAATTATATTTTTCGAACGAAAAAGAAAGATTTTTCTATTATTTATTATATTTTATTAAATTGTGTTCATGATATTATAACATTCTTTGTATAACCTAAATTTCAGTGAGATTAAAATTTTGTAAATATTGATATGATAAAGTGCTTTGGAGTTTCAAATATCTTAATTGAATCCAAAGTTAGAATTTTTAAACTCATCAAAAAGTTGTTTAGACTTTTTCAGATATTGTATGTAATAAAAACAGTAGATGTTTACAAAAACTCAAGACTAAAACAAAATTGACAGTTTTGTATAATGATTAACAGATTTAAAAAATGCAAATTATATAGGTACTGATATTGAATAATAAAAAAAAGGAAAATTAGTGCTTTTCATTGAATAAATTACGCTATTTCGAAATAATACTCTGACGTAGAGACCAGATAAGAAGATTATAGATATGGTAAAAAATTTCATAAGAAATCATAGAAAAATAATAGGAATTGAAATACACGCGCAAGTCCTAAACTAAAATGCGTTTTATACATAGAATGACATGATCAATAAACTGAATTAATTAAAAATTAAATATTTTCCGTACACTTAATGAACTAAATTCCGCAATTGATTTAAGGAAATATTTTATTGAACAAACAAGTACCCATATTTATTTTTTATTTATTTAAGATCTTTCGTCTGATTAAATAGTATACTTAAATCAGGTAAAATTCTGGGTCTAAAATATGAAATTCAATTTGAATGTTTATCTAGACAAATTTGAGGCAAAACAATATTTTCGTTGTTTTATCAGTTTATTGTCCATAATTATAACAGATAAGCATTGCAAAGCATGCACATTCTCTGGACTCTGATAATGAGTGCATACGTATCACACAAAGCAGATGTTTTGTGTAATCTTGAGATTTGATTCCTGGGGGGTAAAGATTCTCTACACAAAAATATCATAAATAATACTCGATAACCTACGCAAATCCACCGGATCTTTAGCTATTATCTTTCACTTTGATTGAAAATACCAATTGATTATTATTTATCCCGATGAGACTTTCATTTCCTGGATCTAATCATGAGGCAGAAATAATTGCACTCTTTTCAAAGAAATTGAGTAGAGATTATTTTCACAAAGTTTGGTATAAGTTATTAAGAATTCAAACTAATTGAATTTAAATAATTGATATTATTCTTTTCTAAACAATTTTCTATTAAGAATTATCAAAAGATTGACAGCTTTTTTTAGATTGATACTTTACGGCTTCGTGCCTCACAAAATTTCTAACTTCTACAGCACCCTCGAGATATTTTATTGATTTTAAAACTATCTTCAAAAATGTGTCTATAATGCTCGTTGGAGTATAATGAAACCAAGAGATTTTCAAAAATCGCTTTGACTCTGTTTTTTTGTCGGAAATTCCATAAAATGAACAAAGTTTAAATAATAATATTAATTTTCTTAAAATTCGCCTCTTTTTTAAATTTACAGGTTTTATTTAAAAATGTTTTTCCTTATATAAGTTTCTTTGAAAAAAAATCCCTGAAAACGGTATTTTCATCATTACATTATAATTACATACACTACGAAATTACATTATATTCCACTACAAAATCTTATTATTATTATATTTTTCCAGGAAATAAATACACAGTAAATCCTAGAGATATAATTTATCGGAAGTGAGATAAAAACGATGAAAACAATTGAAAACTACAATTATCCGATGTTAGATAATTTTTTATTGCGCTTTTATCCAACTTCAAATAAACAATATCTCTATGGCCAACGGCCATACCACGCTGAAAACCCCAGTTCTCGTCAGATCACTGAAGTTAAGCAGCGTTGGACGCGGTTAGTACTTGGATGGGTGACCATTCAAGAATACTGACATGAGTGCTGTTGGCACATCGTGGGCGTGGTGAGCCCACACTTGTAGTTATTTATAACTACAAGAAAAACCTAGAAACACTACCCGAATCGGGTAGTGTTCACGCCTACCCTGAAAGGGAAATGGTTTAATGGTATATCTAGGATTTACTGTGTAATTTTCAGTAATTTTTTTTTAATTTTGAAACTTATGGAGCCAATCATCAAAGAATTATGAAATTTTCAATTAATTCTTGAAAGCTTCATTTCTTGTAAATTTTCTTTTACATACATTCATATATGCATCCGGAAACAATTTTTCAAAAATGTTGATGAAATGAAAATTATTAAATAACCAGGGTTTTTTCCCGAAGTATTCAATTATCGTTCATGAATGATAAATTTGTACTTTGATAAAAAAATTCGATCTATATCATTGTATGTAATTCGCTTTTCTAGCTATATATACAAATTTTGTAGGTATTAATGTCCGCTGACGGTTTATTAGAGTGATTCCATAATTCCATAATTATAAATCATAAATATTTATCATATACATAAGATTAAAATATTTAAAATATTATTAAAATTTAAACAAAAAATATCTGATTTAGAGTTTTTTAAGTGGGAGGGGCTGGGGGTAGCGAAAAAATTCCGCAGCAAGGGAAATCAAAGTTGCGTCCAGCATCCCCTCCCCGCAAAATATGCCGGATTTGAATTATCTCTACCGACACCTTTTATCAACAACGTAATTTGTTTATCGGCGCGATTCTAAAAAATTTCAAAGAATTCAAGGCTTATTCCAATGAGTTTAAAAATTCATTTCCGACAAAATATGTCGGAATAGAAAATAAAGGGTGATCGGAAACTTGGAAAGGGCGACGAGTGTGACGGAACTCGCGCTTGAATTCTACAGAATTCAAAGAATTTATAATGAATTTCAAAGAATTCAAAGTAAATTCCAAAAAGTTTAAAAACTTACTCCCGGAAAACTATGCCAGAATAGAAAATGAAAGGGCTACCTTTGTGCTTGCGCTTAACTTCTAAAGAATTCCAAAGATGATTATGATGAAGATTATGATGAATTCAAACAATTGTATGATGAATTATAATTAATTTATTATGAATTCCAAAGAATTCAAGGTAAATAACCCACTTATATGCCGGAAGAGAATACACAACGTAACAGGTATTCTGAAAATATTACCAATTGCAGTGTGATAATGACACTTTTATAGAATCGATTAATTCCATATCAGCCATCACTTTTCCAGATTTAATTACTAAAAACTTGAATTTAATTGTAATAAGAAAGAAAAATAATAATACTCACTTTTGGTGAAATCTTCTTGATCGAATTCATCTTGGCTGGCTTGTCTTTCGCTCTAATCAAACACCACTCAACTTTTCGATCCCACTTGAAACAATTGTTGAAGACGACTGCTGGGTAACGTCTGGTGAGGGAGAATAAGAAACAGATCGTTACGCAATCCAGCAATAACAGATTTATTTACCTCGAAATACAGTCGGTTATCAAATGTAATTTATCGAGTAGCTTTGCGCAATAATAATTATAATCTTACACTTGACTAATTTTCAACTGTCCAAAATGCTATTGTGACGACAAAGCTTGTTATGTCGATCTATTTATCTGAATTTGATTCCGAATCTGTGGATTATCAAGCTTACTTTCGATAGCGATACGAGCCTCCGGGTTAATCGGGTAGAAGTACATTTATATTTGTACGTACGATATTCTAAAGAAAATTTAAGTAAAGACTTGCATAAGAAAACTAAGAATTCAAATCGACTCTGTACTTTATTTTTTGTTTGAAAATCAATTTTTTACAAACCAAAAAATTTTTTTTCAACTCTATTAAATTATTCAACTTTATATTTACGAAAAAATATAATCCATTTGTCTCGAACAGGGGCCGTTCATTATCTATGCCTCTCTCTATGAGAGGGACAGCGGATCTAAAAAAAAATTAATTTTTACATAGAAATCGTCACATTTTCAGGAGAGGTAAAAACATTATAAAAAATACCATAACCTGGATGCTGTAAAATCATTCGATTTTTCATTCAATAAAAATTTTCTAACTGATTTTCAATTACAAAATTAGATTTTTTCCATATCTGTGCAGACTTACAACTCAATTCAAAAGAATGAACATAATAAAACCTCGGACCATTCTGTTTTAAATTTTAACAAATTAAATACAATTTTGTTCATTTCCAATTTGAAATTGTTTAATTTGAAAGATTACAGTTTTACTTAAATTGTCATTTTAAATGAGCTGTCTATACTATTTCGGAATTTTTCGTAAAAAAATCAGCTCGTTCAGGGCTCACGTTATGGAAAATTTCGTAATGCTAGCCAGTGCCAATTTTAAAAATAAAATTTTCCAATCGAAAAGTTTCAATTTGTAATTGTTTAGTTTTTCTAGCGTACGTTTGAGAAACTATCCATTTGAAATTGTTTAATTTTTAAAGCTCCTCGTTTATTATTTAAAAAAGTGCAGTTTATTTTGAACAATTATCAGCTGGAATTTATAAAATGGAAGTTTAAACACAATTATCCAGTATGTAAGTATTTATGATAAAATTCAAACATCTTCAACTTTACTTTTTTTAATTTTAACAAACACTTTTCATTTAAGATTGTAAAATATTAAACACTCACAAACGTGTGGTTTTTAAATTTCGAACAACTGGATCTTGAAATTTTTACATTTTTGATATATTTAAATTAGAAATTTGTTACCTATTTTAAATTTTTCAAATTAGATAGAGCATTTCCGATCTTAAATTTTGTATCTTTATAGCTTTTATTTAAAACATTTTCTATTGAAATATGTAAGTTACTGAAGTTTGATGACAATATTATCAAGAACATTTTTTTTTACTAAACTGGAACTTACTTGAACTTTTTTTAATTTTCAGGTTCAATCTTAAAATTGTATGTTTTTGAATATTGTCAATTTAAATTTGGATACAAATGATTCTGTAACAAAATAATTGTAAAATTATTCAATGCTGAACATTTTCAATTTTGAATTGGAAAGTTCAAACGTTTCGAAATTCGCGACTACTTTCCACTTGGATTTCCTAAATTTAACAGATTTTAAGCCCATTCAATTATAAATAATTTAATTTTAAACCCTACAGTTAGAATTAATTCAAATTTCGGTTTAAACGTTTTAAAATGGAAGTTGTTGAATTTCAATGGTGTCAGGGATTAAAAAATTGCAAAATTAAACTATTTTTATTTTTTTTCAGAATTCGGAATTAGTCTCATATGTAGGTATATTTATTAACTAAGTGTCTATAGGCTAACTGAAAATATTTGTGCTACGCTTAGTGCTCATCGAATTTCGATGAATCAAGTCGCTCTTTTCCAGCTTTCCTGGACTTACAGAAAATATTTTTTATACGCTCACCGAATTTCGGTGAACCTAGACGCGGCCATTTATTAGATTAAGATATATTATAATTTTGCACCCCTACTATTGTAACTTTGTTTGAAAACAAAATATTTTCAAACTGCAAAAACAATATTTTATTCTATTATTAATTTTTTTCATTTTTGCATAGTCGCAGGGAATATTCCTTTCAGAAATTCGTTACTTGCTCAATGAACGGTCTTTGATTCTTAGAAAGGGGTCAATTATTTTGGTAAAATTATCCGAGGTCACTAGAAACTTAGCCTCAATAATACACATGCCATAAAACAAATTTGTCCAATTCTTAAAACCAAAAGAGCAAATAATGTTGAATCTGATTTTAATGAAGAAGTAACGTACTTGTTGAAAGGTATCAATTGATAATAAAATTAGTGCTACATTCGAGCAAGACGATATACGAGAATCGATTTACGGGAGGTAGATTCAAGTACGATATTTGTGACAGAATCATCATTATTCTAATTCTACTATGAATACCGTATTTGAAGCCGTATTTTGTAAAGTTATTCGGGTACGGATTATGCTAACTCCTGGCAAGTCACAGTGCGGCATCTTTTATTCGGAAAAATTTGAATATCGGAAAAAATTGGCAAAATTGCGGCAAGTCATATATGCGGTCGCGGTAAGTCATTGCGGCAACTTTTATTTTGAAAAATTGAAAATCTACAGAAAATTGGCAAAAATGCAGCAAGTCACATTTACGAGAAGACACATTGCGACATCTCTCATTCGGAAAAAATATGGAGTGCACAAAAAATTAGCAAAGAGTAGTGGGGTCGTTTAAATTATTTCCGTGACCAATCACAGCGCCCCCACACGAGACGTTGACACTTGTGGCAATTTTTGGTAAACTTCCAATTTTTCCGAATAAGAGATGCCGCTAAGTGACATACCGCGAATGTGAATAACCGCACAGGTGACTTGCCGCATTTTTGCCAATTATGTTCAATGAGAGTTGCCGCAATGTGACTTGCCGGGGGTTGGCATGACTGAACCCCAGTTATTCCATTTTTGGAATTAGATCCAGTGTTATTGATTCAAGAACCCAATCTTCATTAATATTTAAAATTGGATTATATAAATTACATGTATATACCATTATATACACTAGGTTGGTCCAAATTTATACCTGTAAAAATTCGACTTTCGATTTTTGGTGATAAAACCCCCCATTTTGTTAGTTTTCCGGAAAAAGAAATTCCGTAATTTTTGTTTTTCAACTTTAACCCGTGCCCCCGGGCTTTCAAAATTAACATGGGGTTTAAATGGGAAAAGCTCGATTTTCAAAAAAATGGAAAAAAGAAGTACTTGTTATACATTTTTTGTGAATTAAAGTATTGTCACCTCTTGAGGAGTATTTAAGGAATAATTTCCACCCAATAGCTTTTAATTTTGACACACCTGAACCCCTCTAACTGTGCCCGGAAAATGCCCCAAAAAATGCAAAATAGCAGTTTTCTATCAAATTCATGCTAAAGACGGTATTTTAAACCAAATTTTCAACATGAATTATTTTTAATCGATAAATGACGAGTTTTAAAGTATATTTTGAATAATTTTAAATTGTTTAAACAATTAGTATTTGTTTAAACATTTTTTTTTCCCCTGTAAATCGTGAAAAGTTATTATCTTTCGGAATAAATCGTACAAAGTTGATGAATGTCAAGAATAGTAGTTCTTGTTTAACTTATTTGGTAATTATTTAAACAATTTTCATTTGTTTAAACAATTTTTTTTCCCTAAAATCGTAAAAAGTTATTATTTTCTGAAAATAATGACACAATTGAAGAATTTTGAAAGCAATACATTTTTTAAGGATGTTTGGTAATTATTTAAACAATTTTGATTTGTTTAAACAATTTTTTCTCCTTGTAAAGCGTGAAAAATTATTACTTTCTGGAATTAATGACACAATTAAATGAATTTAAGAGTAATAGTTTTTTTCTACAGAATTTCTAGCAATTTTTAAAATAATTTTTATTTGTTTAAACAATTTTTGTTTGTTTAAAAGTTTTTTTCTCTGCAAATCGAGAAAATTTATTCTTTTCAGCAATTAATAACACAATTAACGAATTTTAAGAATAATATTTTTTTGCTTAAGATATTTTGAAATTATTTAAACAATTAATAATCATTAATAATCCACCTTTCCTATGAACAAGTGCAAGTGAAGGATTAATAGTTGTTTAAATAATTTCAAAATATCTTAAGCAAAAAAATATTATTCTTAAAATTCGTTAATTGTGTCATTAATTGCTGAAAAGAATAAATGTTCTCGATTTGCAGAGAAAAAAATTTTTAAACAAACAAAAATTGTTTAAACAAATGAAAATTATTTTAAAAATTGCTATATATTCTGTAGAAAAAAACTATTACTCTTAAATTCCTTAATTTGTGTCATTAATTCCAGAAAGTAATAATTTTTCACGCTTTACAGTGGGAAAAAATTGTTTAAACAAATAAAAATTGTTTAAATAATTACAAAACATCCTTAAAAAATGTATTGCTTTCAACATTCTTTAATTGTGTCATTATTTTAAGAAAATAATAACTTTTTACGATTTTAGGGAGAAAAATTTTTTTGAACAAATGAAAATTGTTTAAATAATTACGAAATAAGTTAAACAAGAACTACTACTCTTGACATTCATCAACTTTGTACAATTTATTCCGAAAGATAATAACTTTTCACGATTTACAGGGGAAAAAAATTGTTTAAACAAATACTAATTGTTTAAACAATTTAAAATTATTTAGAATATACTTTAAAACTCGTCACTTATCGATTAAAAATAATTCATGTTGAAAATTTGTTTAAAAATACCGTCTTTAGCATGAATTTGATAGAAAACTGCTATTTTGCCTTTTTTGGGGCATTTTCCGGGCACAATTAAAGGGGTTCATGTGTGTCAAAATTAAAAGCTATTGGGTGGAAATTATTCCTTAAATACTCCTCAAGAGGTGACAATACTTTAATTGACAAAAAATGTATAACAAGTACTTCTTTTTCCCATTTTTTTTAAAATCGAGCTTTTCCCATTTAAAACCCCATGTTAATTTCAAAAGCCCTGGGGCACGGGTTAACGTTGAACAAAAAAATTACGGAATTTCTTTTTCCGGAAAACGAACAAAATGGGGGGGGGGTTATCACCAAAAATCGAAAGTCGAATTTTTGGACCACCCTAATATACACAATGGTATACACTGAGGAATAATGGAATATGGAATTTGTATAAGGAATATGAGGAATAATTTCTCAAGTGTAACCACCGAAAAACACAAAGTTTTCTAATCGGACTGAAACTTGGGAAAATGTAGTTCTATTGGATCATAATTTCTGAAGAAAAATTTGCCTTTAGGTCTAATATTTGCCGAGTCGGAAGTGGTGGAATTTTTTTTCTTTTTGTGGATACATTTTTTTAGTCATTTTTAAATCCTTTAATATCCATAAAAAAAAGGTTGGCCAGTATGGTGTCAATACGTTTTTTCATGGCCTTTTAATTGGCGATAAAAATTTTTGAAAGAAGGAATATTTGACGTTCAAAAATAAAGGACAAAGTTAAAATTTTCTTTCTTTAGAATTAAAGAAAAGTTTGTTCAATCTTTGAAAAAAGCCGAGGATTTTTTCTTTCAGTATTTTGTTGCTTTTTGTGATTTTTTGCTTTATGTACAATGCAAAAAAAGAAGACTTTTGTTTTACGAAAACTCAGGTCAGTATTTGTGACTCCCAACTAAATGAAACTTTTTCGTTATACAATTCCGGATTTTTTTAAATTTATTTATACCATTAAACCATTTCCCTTTCAGGGTAGGCGTGACACTACCCGATTCGGGTAGTGTTTCTAGGTTTTTCTTGTAGTTATAAATAACTACAAGTGTGGGCTCACCACACCCACGATGTGCCAACAGCACTCATGTCAGTATTCTTGAATGGTCACCCATCCAAGTACTAACCGCGTCCAAGGCTGCTTAACTTCAGTGATCTGACGAGAACTGGGTTTTTCAGCGTGGTATGGCCGTTATATTTATAAAATTTGTATAAAGTTATATATTCAATTATTCATATTATAAAGGTTAGTTAAATAAAAAAAAATTTCTTATTTCACGATAAATTTAATTACAAAATGGGAAAAATTAATTCGTACAAAAGTCTACAAAGTCACTTTTATTATGATAGTTCCGATATTATCGTTCGAAATTTATCGGAAGTTTGACATGAGAGAACGCCCGAGAACGATCGAAATGTTTACAATTCTCGTATCGGAATGCAGCACTAAGTAAAATTAATAAATTCAGAAACTAAAACATTAAAATAGTCGATAACAGATACCATTTCTATAAAGCTTCTTCCTGCTATTACAAATTTACTCATCATTACTGATAAAGAAATAAAAAAGTTACTTTTTATGTGTCTGGAATATCTTACAGCTTTTAGCATTCCAAGAGAGTGCATTATCTCTTACGAAATTTGTTTTTGCTCTTCAACCAAACATTACGTTTTTCAGACTTGAAAAATTAAAATTTCTTTTTCAATGGTGAAATACGCAGTAGCCAGGATTTGAAAACAGTGATTTAGTTGAAAGGTCAAAATTAAACAAAGAAACTTTAGAAATTTTCCTCATAGTCATCACGTATATATATATTGGATATTTATTATTTTTTAATGTTTAGGTAACTCAAATTTAAAAATACAATAAAGTACAACAATGTTAAAATTGTAATTTTTCATAAAAATTTGTAATAATTACTTGTTAAAGTGTCCGATTTCTAAAACAAAACCGGAAGTTTCTTATAGTAGAATTATTTTTTACTTTTGAACGATTTTTTAAAAAACAGTGAAAAATTACAAAAATGATTCTACCAGAAGAAACTACAAACTTTTTTTTTGAAATTGGACACTTTAACAAGTAATTATTACAAATTTTTATAAAAAATTACAATTTTAACATTGTTTTACTTTATTGTATTGAAAATTTGTTTAAATGTAATTACAATGTTCGCATAATTGTCCATGGTATATTATTGTAAGTTATAATTTCTCTTTGAAAATTTTATCACTTCGTTTTTCACTTTCCTAAATGATTTTTATTGCTTAAAATAATTAAGTATTTTATTATTTTATTTGTCCAAACTTTTTTCTCTGTACTTAAGTATATATTTTTACTTTGACAACTTCGATAAGGGGCAATCCATAAATTTCATAACAGGGGGGGGGGATTGATATTGTTACAGAACATTTCTAACAGATCAACCTAATATAAAAGCGATGTATCCAAAATTATAGTATAACGTTAGATAATTATTTTGATTTTTTTATCATTCTGCAGCAAAATATCCATAAATCTGGGAGTCCGCATAAAAAAAACCGAAACCAGCTATCCCCCCCCCCCCACAGGATTTTTTAACTTACCTTCACTCATTTCTTTTTCACTGAAAAATTAAGAAAAATTATGGAAAATATGAATATTTGAAAGATTGCAAAAAATTATTACATCAGAACATCATCTTTGAGTTTTAGTAACCTAAAGTTATTCTGCCTGCATGGAAATACTTTACAATTGATTTTCATGTTATTACATACTTTTGTATTCTAGATTAAAATGATGAATTTTAAAAAGCGTGATGCATAATTTTAAAATTATTAATTTTTTAAGATTTAGTTTCACGATCCTAATCTGAGAATACTTCAATTTTAAGCGAAGTCTCGAAGTGTTTAATTTTTAACGATCCAAATATACTTGGATTTATTATTTTCAAAGCTTCCAATTAGAAATGATATAATTCTTAACGTTCTTATAGAGATTAAACTTTGATGGTTCACAATATTTAAAATTCTTTAAATTTGACCGGTGATAATAAGAGTGAATCTTTTTTCATACACACAAAATCTCATTTTTTCATAATAAAATCAATCTATTCACTTTGTATGTCATTTGATACTGCATACTATGATGCCTCTTAATCACTTTCATCAACTTTAAAATTTCTATAATTTCAATTTTAAATTATAGTTTTAAATGCGCAATTCTGAAATAGTTTAATTTTCAATGCCTTAAAACTTAAGTTGTTTAGATTCAAAAGTTTAAATTCACAAATACTTGTTTTGAAGTTTCTTAATTTTTAAATGCTCAATCAGCAACGTTACTAATTTTGTAATGTTTTGTTTGTTATGTCAGGTTTTTCGAACAGATAAAACTAATTTGAAACGTACAGTTCTTAATGCTTTTTTAGAATTCTTAAATTTCAACTTTGTGGAGGTTGTCAGTTTTTTAATTTCACTATGTGAAAACGCGTTCGCTAGGTTTTGTGCGGATACTATCATCGTCCACGATTTATTACTCTTTTAATATCAATTATTATAAAAATGTAGTTATTCAAATGAAATAAAAATAAAATAAAAATCCGTTAAATCTTGGAAATCCTATAAAAATCCTGAAAAATTGATTGAAATACCTTGACAGCTATTAAAACCCCTTAAAATCATTGAAATCTTTTGAAATCTTATTGAATCCGTTAAAATCCTTTCAAAATCGCTTTGAATCATTTAAAATATCCTGAAACCTTATAGGCTCTTAAGATCCTTCGAAATCTTCCGAAATTCTAGGAAATTTCTTAAAACTGCATATAGTTTTTTTGAATTCCTTAAAATCATTAGACTCCTTGGAAATTCCTTCAAATTTTTTGAATTTCTTGAAAATTCATTCACTCAAAAAAATGTCTGGTTAAATCAACCAGAATTCTGGTTAAATATGCCCTTACTATTTTTTCTGGTTAGACTAACCAGAATTATGGTTGAATTAACCAGAATTCCGTTTAAATTAACCAGAAATTCTGATTAAAATAATCAGAATTCTGATTACTTTAACCAGAAAAATAGTAAGGCCATATTTAACCAGAATTCTGGTAGATTTAAGCAGAAATTTTTTTGAGTGTTGGAATTCTTGGAAATACCCTAGACTATTGATAAATTATTCAGGTGCTTAGAAATTCCTACGAATCTTTCAAAATACCTTAAACCTTCAAAATCCTATAAAACCTTAAAAATTCTTGAAATCTATTCAAAATGTTTGAAAATCTTTTCAAAATTTCGAAATCCTGTAAAATTCCTCAATTCTCGTGAATATCTTGAGATATTTGAAGCCCTATGAAATCCCTTGAGATCCTGGGAAATTTATTAAGATGCCTTATTGAGAGCATTTAAAATCCCTTAGAATTACTAAAATCCTCTAAAATCTTATAAAATTTCTTAAAAATCCTTTCAAATAATAGTAAATCTCGGAAATCCTCTGAAAACCCTTGGAGTCTTTTTCAATATCCTAAAATCCTGTAGTAGTATACCATTAAGTAAATCATTAGTAAATAATATAATAATATAATAATATAACCATTAGTAAATCCTACGAAATCCTTTCCAATCTTACGAAATTTAAGGAAATTATTTTAAACCGCAGAGTAACCGAAGTATTCGAAATTATCCTCAAATCTTTGAAATTTTACGAAATCCCTTAGTTTTTGCGAAATTCTTTGTAGATTATAGAAATATAATAAAATATTGAGAATTCCTTTGAAATCTTTAAAATTCTATGAAGCCCCTTGAAATCATTAAAAATCCTATGAAATCATCTTTCAGAGTCCTTATAAAGTTTAGAAAATTCTTTGCAATTCCATCAATTTTGCTTTAATCTCTGAAAGTATTAAATCTCTTAACTAAATAAATCTCTTACTAACCGTAAAATCTTTAAACTATTTTAAATTTTCTTAGACTACAACTTAACTGCAACACATTTTATGTGACTTTGGCTTTACATTATTTACTAAAAAGTAAATACACCCTTAGATTTGGTTATCTACTTTTCTAGATTTGACGACAAATTAAACAGAAAGTAAAAATATGTATGTAAAAACTTTAGTAAAGAATTTCAGTCATCTAAATTGTTTTTACAAATATAAATTTAATTAGTTTGATCAAAGATTTTAGAAGATTATATAATCTCGTTTTATTACATTTTAATCAAAATTCATTATGATCGCAATCATTCCTTACAATGATTAGATCATTTTAATTCACGTTTAATTTGTTGAAAAATCTAGAAGATTTCGCGTCGTTTGTCTCAAAATTTGAATTTTCTATTTTGGGCATAGTATTTTCGATAAATAAAACCAAAATGACAAGTCATCGAAAAATGGTCATTATGGATTTATTCACAGTATTTTTGATAAATAAAACCAAAATGACAAGGCCTATCAACAAATGGTTCGAATGAATTTTTTAGGAATTTTTGAAAGCTGCAACTCCTTTTTGAATTTTTTCTGTACCTCACGCCGTTCTGTTCGAAATTTGAATTTTCGATTTTCTGCGTAGTAATTTCGACAAATAAAACCAAAATGACAAGTCCTATCAAAAAATAGCTAAAGTAAATTTCGTAGGACTTTCTAAAAGCTATAATTGTTCTCTGAAACTTTTCCCCTTATTTTGCCTCGTTTGGCTCAAAAACCAAAATATTAACTCTTATCAAAAAATTGTTTGCGGAAAAATTATAGGTCTTTTAAAACGCTACAATTCTTCTTTCAATCTATTTTACGTACATGTTGTTTGGCTTAAGATTAGAATTTTCGACTTACTAATTTTCGACGCTTAAAACCAAAAATACGAGTCCTATCAAAAAATCGTTAAAACCAAAACTCTAGATATTTTGAAAAACTTGAATTCTTCTTTCAAACTTTTCTCACTTATCTGTCGTTTTTTAGCGCAAAATTGGAATGTTTGATTTTTGGATAGAATTTTTGATGGATAAAACCATAACCGTTAGTTAAGGAATGCTGGTTTGCAAATTCGTTCTTTCTTTTCGAACAAAAAAAAAGTGTGCCAAAGCTCAATTTGATGCGTTCGTTTTTTCGTGAGTTAGCGTGTTTACGGACGGACAGACATACAGACAGACATACATACAGACATACATACATACAGACATACAGGCAGACGACATCTAAACAACTTGATTTGAGGCTTCAGAGGTCCTCAAAACGTGAAGATCCATTGGAAAACTGAGGTGTGAAATTTCGGACGATTCTAATACTTTATCAATCATAAATTATGAGAATGTAAAAAAAACCTAGCCCAAATAGCGCGCTACGCGCACTTCTAACATGTTTCTTCTTTTGACTATCGAATTACCAAATTGAAATATATGCTTAAATTTAAAGTACTAAAAAATATAATTAATAATCATAACACAAAATAAATATTGAAATTTTCATTTTAATCGGCTTTCAGTAATTTGCATACAGATTACTTTTATTTAAATATGAAATTTTATCCCAGCAGGAATTAGAAGCAAATGAATAATTTATTAAGTTAATTTGCGATTTTATATCGTAATAAGATGTTCTTAAAATACATATGTTCTGGAATTCTGATTTAGAGTAGTTTGACTCATTTCTCTTCGTCATAGCTAATTTTAATCAAATTCTTTCCATTTTTAACAGGTTTTATTTTTAATTTACTAGGTAGACGGTTCTTTTTCCAGTTTTTATAGACGTTTTGAATTTCTTTTTCATCTGTCGGTTCAGTCTCATCTTGGGGGTCATTGATTGATTTTTGCTTTCTCTCGCACATGTAACCTTCTATCTGAAATATCCTGCCTGATTGTCCATTTGTATTATGAATTAACGTCAGAGCAGATATTTTCGAAAACTGCTCAGTCGATTGCTGAAAGTTCTTTTTCGGTAGTGGTGAAGTTTAGTTTAGGTTTATTGAGAGATCTTCAGACTTAGCAAACTGGGTGTCCCTGTTGAGATGAAATTGCCCCTAGTTCAACGTCATTTGCATCGGTGGTCAGTGTAAATGTGTCCTTGCAATCAGGATATCTTAAGACCGGTGATGAGCAAAGAGCATTTTTCAATGTTTTAAAAATATTTTTGCAACATGGCGTCAAATTTAAGGGTTGATTTTTCTTCGTCAGTTCTGTTAATGGTTCAGCTATTGTAGAGAAGTTTTTTAAATATATTTTTGGTAATATCCAGCTAGTCATAAGAAAGACATGACTTCTTTTCGTTTTTCGGGTCTCTTGAAATTTTAGACAGCTAATAATTTATAAGAGTTTGGTCATACTTGTCCGGTTGAAGTTTATGTCCCGCAGCCCATAAACGTTCAAATAGAATAATCAGATTCTCGCTGTGTTCTTGAAATGTACTTCCAAAGTCAACACTGTCATCTAGATAAGCGAAACATATTTTTTCTACCAGTCATGTTAATGCTGGGTCCATCATTCTTTGAAATGTGGTTGAATCGTTTTTGAGTCTGAACGACATGCGGTTGCAGCGAGAATATCCTTTAGGCGTAGAAAACGCGGTATATTTTTTAGAGTCCTCGTTCATGAGAATTTGGTGAAATCCTGAGCTCAAATCAAAGGCGAAAAAGAATTTTGATTTTTCAAGATGGTCCAGAACTTCCTAAAGTCAATTACAAGCCTCCATGTACGTTTTCCCGACGCTTCGCGTTTTTTCGGGACAACTCAAAGTAGTGAATTGAATGGTGAGTCCGATGCTTCTATTATCATTTTAGTTGACATTTCATTTACCTATTTTGAAATTTCTTCTTGGTGGCATTTTGGATGTCGAGGTTGACGTATATTAATGTTCGCTTTGTCTTTCACGACTATTTTCTGCGACGCTAAACTTACTAAACCTATTGTACATGTGTTCAATGAGCATATTCGATATATTGAAGCTTCAAATTTCATTCATTAATTTTAATTTAGCATTTAATTCCTTCTGTGTAATGTTAGTTGTACGGTCCTCTCGTTCTGGGACGACATTGATAAACTTATTTCACTTGTGAGTCAACATTCCAGTAAATGGTATTTGGAATGTAGGGGTCATCTTCAACCAGAATGTGCCCCTGCTTTTTGTTTGTTGTCAAGGTTATAATTTTATTATTAGATTGATCGATGCGCCGCTATAAACTAATAATTTTACTGGTTTAGTTGCTCCGTGTAACTGTCCTCTGATATAATAAAATCTTCCGGATATTGCTGATGCTGTCTCCGATACCGTTTCTCGTATATCTTCTACTTCCTCCGTTTCTTCTTAAAGATAATTTACATGATCCGGAGGTCGACTTCTCGAGGCTTTCGTGTTAGAATGTTTCTGTTTGGACAAACATTGGTTTTTGATGTGTCCAGGTATTTTGCAGTGACTGCAAAATAACCGGAGTCTCTGCTGCAAAGTTGTGTTGTGATTCGGAGGATTGTTTTTCCAAAGGTATTTTTGTTTATTGAACTGGGAGTTAAGGGTTTCAAAAAGAGTTTCATTGAGGTTTGTGCGGATAGGTGAATGGGGTTTACTCGTGTGTAAATAGAGTCCTCTGCTTCTCCTGCAATTGTTTCTGCAATGATCCAGTCTAATAAAACTCCTGTATTTGTGCAATGTGATTCAATTCTTTCTGCAAGAACGATGAAGGGTTCAACTCCCATATCGACTTATCCATTGCATTTTTTAATTAATTGAACCGCGTCTCTCGAAGGGATAGTTAAACAACCTTCGTGGAAGCCTAGGTTCGATTCATTCTTCCTCTACATCTGTTCCGATTCTACCAATAACGCATCATCGTTAGCTGCTTCAGATTCCTCATGGTTCTTCATTTCGCTTTCGTCCGAAGCAATCAAATCTAATTTTTTGCGATAGAGCGAATTTCTTTTTTACGACTATTTATTAGGAGTTCCACTTTAGACATTCGATCCGAAATTTTTTGTATCATGCCAATTATGTCTGCATTAGTAGCTACAAGGGGGGTATTCGTTATCTTTGGAAAATTTCGATTTTGAGTTATAGGGGTCTTCGTCTTTTGGGAAGTGTTTGTTACTTGAGATCCAGGAGTATACGCCTACTCGGAAGATGCGCTTTCCTGAATTTCTTCTGCTATGGTTTTCTCCTCATTAGTGTGTTTGTGTTATTGTACCTAACTTACTGAGTTTCTTACTTAATTGACAATACACTCTAATAGTATACTACATAGCTAGGGGGCGAAAGGCGGCAATGGCTGACGAGGGTGAAGGTACCGCCCGAAAGAAGCGAGGGCGGCCAACACACAAATCAGATGTCGCAGCTATTCGCCACGAACTATGTACGATATTTCTCATAGCAAGCGCATCGGAAATTCGGCTTTCGCTGCCTTTTGATTGATAGCGAAATAAAAAATGACACGGCCAGAATTCAAAGAGGGCTCTAGAGAGACCGGATTTTCTGAAATATCTACGGACATTTGATTTCAACGAAACGATAACACTGGACCTGGATGACACGTGAGAATAATAGAAGCTTCGACGCTATATGCGTCGCTGCTTTAGTGCAATTAGCAGAGAAACACGAGACATACACGCGTTTAATCCCATCACTATCATTCAGTCGTGCAAAAGTTACTTTCGCCCCTTGGGGCGAAAGTAACTTTTGCCCCGCCAGCTGATACTCGGCAGCAATTGGTCGCTTTCGATTCGCTCAAGAGGCAGCGAAGGTCGAACTTTCGATGCGCGTGTTATGAAAAAATTGTATCATGGAATTGAATCATGGAACATTGAACATGGAAAGAAAGCAGGTGAAAATAGTGGTTGAAATGCTCACGGCCCATTGCTGCTTAAAGAAGCACCTGACTAATATGAAGATCTACAGCGAACCTCGATGTCGAAAGTGCGGCTTCCCATCCTCTCTCATGTGGAAAAGTTAATTGGGCCCAGACTATAATTAATAGTTGGGCCCCAGTTGGGTAGCCCAATCATTTCCCAATTGGGCTACTGTCAGCCCAAGGAATGCCCAGATTGAGGTAACTAGCTGGGCCTTAGTTGAGCAGCCCACTTAATAAAAAAAGGGTAAAATTATTGAATTCATAAAGTTGAAAGTAATAAATATAATACTTTAGTGCAGTCGGCAGAGGCCGTCGGCGGCACTTTTTGTGGACAAAAGTCTGTCTACAACCTAATTTTCAATGGATGTTGACGTTTTTTTTCAAATGACCGTAAGGCTTTCGGGTATATCGAGTCGGTGTGGAAATTTCGATTTGGCTAAACCACAATTTTGTATTGAACAACAAAATAAACAATATTTTATCCGAACTTTTCAGATGTACCTTTTTTTAAGATCTGCAAATTGACTAAAGAAGAGCTTAAGTCAGTGTAATTACTATCTAGCAATAGTTTTCAGTAGATTAGAGTGAGAAAGAAATTGTTTATAACGTTTCAAACAAATTAATGAACAAACGCCATTTCTTGTCATTCGCAATGATTAGTTGTTTGAAATTCACAGTCTTTATATAGAATATGAGAGAAATGTATGCCTAATTGTGATTATTCAAAAATATCTGTTGTTGGAAATTATTTAAACCATTTTTATAAACAAATACACAGTTTTCGTATGTCACAATGAATAGGCTCCATTTTTTTTGCAGAATCGACCAAAAATGTCTTGCTAATGACTCCTTGCTGTCATTTTTTTCAAATGAATGACAACTCGTAATTATTTAAACAATATTTATAAACAAATTCACATTTTTACCATTATTCCACGAATATGGCCAATTTTTTTTGCGGTCCTACTAAAGATGTATCGTTAGTGACTCCTAGCTGTAATTTTGTTCAAATTGATAAAAAATATTAATTTTTAAAACAATTTTTATAAATAAATGCACATTTTGATATTTTTCCAAAAAGAGGCTTCATTTTCTTGGCGAAATCAACTAAAAATGTATTTCCAATGACTCTTTGCTATGATACTTTGCCAACGGATGGAAAAAGTAAATAATTTAAACAATTTTTATGAACAAATGTACAATTTGTTCACATTTGCAGGAATAGCCTTTTTTCGTGGAGTAAGCTAGAAATGTCTTATCAATCAAAAGTATCCTGGTACGGATCGTCAATTTATGTGATGGTCTAAATAAAAAGATACTTCAATTTAATTTACCCTGACGCACATTCGTAGACCTGCTCAGCTAGGTTATTGAAACACAACTGGTCACTTTAGTGAAAATGAAACTATCAAGAGGCGAACAAACATCGTGGGAAAATATGGAGAAAGACGTAACCGACTTCATTAAAAAAATATCAAGCATGCCAAGGCAAAAAACTGACCCGAATTCGTCCCAAGGTTGAGACAGTCATTCCGGAAATGCCAATGCAGCCAAATGAGAAGGTCGCAATGGACATAGTCCATTCCGGAAGCAAAGAGTGGAAATAAATATATTTTATCCATTCAAGATGTGCTCACGTAGTAAATAATTCATACCAAACAATTAAAGATTCCTTACAGACGTACATGGCCGATACTGAGACGGAATGGAACAAAAACTTGAACCAAATATATGCTTTGCATTTAATACCGCAGTTCTCGAGAGCACAGAATTAACGCCGTTTGAAATGACCTTTGGAATAAAAGCCAATTTAGATTTAGCCTTAGCAACAAACACGTCATTAACCCGTCAAGAATTGTTAGACATTTTATCACGTCAAAGCAAAAGAAAGACTCCTCAGAGTCGTGAGGAAAAACGAGACAAGTACCTTTAGAAAGAGAAACTCTTACGCAGAATGCCTGCAGAGCAAGACAGCGCAACGATAATTGTCTCGTTTTCCTCACGACTCTGCGGAGCCTTCCTTTTGCTCTGAGGTGCTCATTTGTCGAAAAAGACATGATAATATGGAAAAGGGAAGGACTGCCATTAAAAAACAAAGGACCGTTTAAAAAACAGCAAGATGCAAAGATAATCCTCAGTAATCTTCTTTTGAACCAAGAGATTTAGTACTATTGCATAACGATAGCAAAAAAAAAATTAGGAAGCGTAGGGTCCAAGACATTCACTTTATCATTTTGTTTCTTTGCTATTATTATTCTATACGAATTTTTTGTGACGGTTTAAATAAAGGGACACTTTAATTTACCCTGACGAAATTTGGTAATCTAGTTAGCTAGTTTATTGAAACGCAAGTTGACGCCGTAACAGTCAGACACGAAATGAGTTTGGAGCTGAGACCCTGCAGGGTCAGTTTCGGGATGTATGAGTACAATCTACTGTCCTTATCTTAAAAAAGGGTGGGGGATTGATATCCATTGATATCCATAGCCTACGAAATGATTCTATTTTATGAAAGAGGGTTTATAAAGCTAGAATATTCTTACTTATTCGTTCCAGCTTTACACCTTGACATAACGGCGGTCTCGGTCACGGCTTGCAATGGCCTCCCAGATAACAAAATGCCCGCCAGTGGCTGACGTATGTGCACCTGAGTCAGTGGCGCACATTGAAATTTCGGCTGGGGGAGCGAACCTCCTTCCTTCGCGGGACCACCCACCCACCCCTCCAGGAAAAAACCACAAGTCACAATTTGATGAGCAAAAAAAAAAGGACCCCCGTTAAACATTCCTTTATTTTCTACACAAAACGGAGAATTTTTAACAACAAAGGGCTTTCGTTGGAAAACAAATTAATGGCCTTCACGATTTTAATGGGTACATCTTGTTCCTGGACTTGATACTGAAAGCGTCACAGCAATGGTCTATGTACTTATTTATGATATGACTATTCTTATTCAGTGAGAAGAATTTATCACATATTGGGCACTTTTTGGCACTGAGAATTAATTTTCGTTTCATAATTGCACTATTTACAATGTCCATATCTAAAACCAGTCATGCCAAAACTTAAAATTGAGAAAATGTTAAATGCTCACACCAGAGCTTCCGACGCGCATAAATTTGAATTAATAAATAATTCGGTACATTTTTTGTGTAGTAGCGTTTATTCTTATTATTCTACACTTTTTGAGCTCTAAAACTCAAACTCTAATCTGCATCTTTTTTTAAATCCACGGGACCCCCACCCACCCCCGAGACGTCGGACCTTCACAAACCCCCCAGACTAGGGGGAGCCACCGCTCCCTCTGCTCCCGTCGCGACTGACCTGAGTAGCTGAATGTGTTCGCTATTGCTGGCTATTACGCCCGCCTGACTGACTGCGCCTGCCCGTCCGGCAACTAACATGCCGGCCACATGCCAGCAATACGCATGCCCGAAGTGCTTTAGCGGCCACTTACACGTAACCAAGCGTTAAGATAACATAGTGTGTGCGTAAAAGTGGTCGCTAAAGCTCGCTCCTCATTGCTTGATCAGGCCCAACTTTGAATCTTTTTTGTGCCCAAACTAAGCTTTGCACAACTTTTTGCTAGAGGACTTTCTTTGTTTATTTTTGTGTGCACTATCACATAGTACAAGGGATTGTATATGTGATGGGACACCCGGTATAATAAATAATGAGTGTGGGGTCTGTACTCTCTAAATATGAATCAGTTAAAAATTCACTGTTCGAAATAGTAGTTGGACATTTCACTGAATAATCAGTGTTTCGGGACTTATTCACTAATCAATTTAGTAAGACCAGAGTAAATCATGTGAGACATAACCTCTAAGTTTTAAAGTAAAGCGTTGTTATTCTTTTACTTGTATGTATACATAAGATAGTTTCTTGTAGTAAATAACTACAAGTGTGGGCTCACCACACCCACGATGTGCCAACAGCACTCAGTTTTCTCGAATGATCACCCATCCAAGTACTAACCGCGCCCAACGCTGCTTAACTTCAGTGATATGACGAGAACTAGTTTTTTCAGCGTGGTATGGACGCACGCATGTACATCAAAATGTTGTTGCACTAGTCAGCGACTATTGTGTGAAATAAATCATTCACTGACCATTCTAAATTTCGATAAAACACATATTTGAATGAACGCGCATGTAGAGTATTGGCAATAGAATAAAATAAATACACTTCATGAATCAATAAGTATGAAAATTCATTAAATTTACTATTTTTCAATCAGGTTAGGACGCAAATAGGAGCACGGACGCAAATAGGTGCATTTACCTTACGAAAATATTATTTTATTATGACTACTAACTCTTAAAAGTGTTACCTTCACTGAATGAATAAGTAACTTTTCAATGGTTGTCAGTGACCGGATTCTAGCTATTTGAATCAGTGAGATATCACTGACAATCAGTGACTTTTCACTGATTCACATTTAGGGAGTAAAATAAAGGGGAAAACATATTCTACAAATTGTTATTTATTTGAAGTGATTGTAATATATAAATATATTTGAAAAGATAAATAAATATGTTAACTTCAATAAGAACATAAATCTTAGAATTACAAAGTTGAAAGACTAAGCTTTGGTATAAAGTTACAGATAATTAATTAATCGCTATCCAAAGTCGATTTTAAAAACCCGTGAAACTTTAATCTCGTCGATCGATGTGCTCGGAATTGGCTAAATTTTTATTCAGAAACTTAGTATTTCTTACCTAGATTCCTTGCAGTCACTCAAAAAAAAGGGAAAAACAACTGTGATGCGACCACACGTATAAAGCACTCTAAACGACGTACACGTACACGCCAAGCACATTGAGGTAGCCATCTCAACGCAGTCACTAAGCGCGCGCTATTCAGATCAATTTAAATAATTGCGGGCGTCTCGATTAACTAATGATGTTCGAACTTGAATAATACAATAAAATTGTAGAATTCAAACCGCCATATCATTTGGAAAAATACTGAATTTATTTTAAATAGTCTCGAACCTCGATATAACGATAGCAATTGATTATAGAAAACAATTAATATTTTAATTTAATATTATTATTAATATTTATATTATTGAGTAGTATTCTGTTAATTTCAAATTGACATTTGAATGTTCAAAACAGTATGAACAACAATTATTTTATTAAAATTATATATACTGAAAGAGAAGCAGTTGACCTTATACCGATGTTTGACTTTTTGACCATTTCCTGCTCACACGAATTAAGATATTGAGTTGAAGATGTGGATGGTGGGTATTACATAAAAAGCAATATAATTATAAATAAATTATACTTTAATTTCTCCCAGACATACGTGCTGGCATAGGGCGAACCATTGTGCACGCACGTCGGTCTCCTGCACATTTTACCGACCATGCGATGCCTTATTGCAAGCACGCGGTCCGACGCACATCGGGCGGGTTATGGCCCAGGCACGTTTGCTATCTGGGCTGGGTCTCGATATTCGCTCTGAACGTAAACATTCAGGGCCGCGTGAAACATCTCCAGTAGGAATACATTGATCAACAGAATTGTATGAAAATGTAAATTTTCCTTATCCTAAAGGATAAAAAATTTCCAATAATGAAGACTAATTAATGAAAAGAGAATTTTTAACGCATTTTTAAAAATAAATGCGAAAAATGCGTGTTAGTGTTAATACTACCTACATAGAGAGGAGATATACCGAGGTCTGTTTTAGCAAGGTTCCAGTGTATTTAAAAATCATGAAATTTTGAACATCTTTTTGAAATTTAATTTGGAAAGTTTTGTTTGAATATTTGAATCTTGAAGATTTGCAATTAAAAATTCTTTAACATTGAAAGATGCATAAATAATAATTCTTAAGTTGTGATGATTCTGAAGATCAAATGTCAAGAATTTTCAATTCTACATCTTCTCAATTGATGAAATTTGAAATGTAAATCATGAAAATGACAGCATTTTTAATTGTAAATATGGCAATTTACCATGAATTACCTAATAATAATTTTTTTTAATTCTCATAAATTTCCGGAAATTTATGAACATTTTTGGTAATTAGTGGTAATTTCACCGGTCAATATGGTAACTTACCATAAATTACCCAAAATTTATTTTTAAAAATGTCCATAAATTTCCGGGAATTTCTGAAAATGTTCGGTCATTCATGGTAATTTTACCGGTAAATATGACAATTTACCATGAATTACCCAATATTCATTGTTTTTAATTTTCATAAATTTCCGGAAATTTATGAAAATTTTCGGGCATTTATGGTAACTTTACCGGTAAATATGGTAACTTACCATAAATAACCCAAAAATTATTTTTTTAAATTTCCATAAATTTCCGGAAATTTATGAAAATTTTCGGGCATTTATGGTAATTTTACCGGTAAATATGGTAACTCACCATAAATAACCCAAAATTTATTTTTAAAAATTTCCGGAAATTTTCGGTCATTTATGGTCATTTTACCGGTGAATATGGTAATTTCTCATGAAGTACCCAATATTCATTTTTTTTAATTTCCATGTATTTCCGGAAATTTATGAAAATTTTCGGTCATTTATGGTAATTTTGCAGGTAAATATGGTAACTTACCATAAATTACCCAATATTCATTTTTTTAAATTTCCATAAATTTCCGGAAATTTATGAACATTTTCGGTAATTTACGGTAATTTATGGTAATTTTATCGGTTATATATGGTAACTTACCTTAAATTAACCAAAATTTATTTTTTTAAATTTCCATAAATTTCCGGAAATTTATGAATATTTTTGGTCATTTATGGTAATTTTACCGGTAAATATGGCAAGTTACCATGAATTACCCAATATTCATTTTTTTTTAATTTTCATAAATTTATGAAAATTGTTGGTCATTTATGGTAATTTTACCGATAAATATGGTAACTTACCATAAATAACCCAAAATTTATTTTTAAAAATTTCCGGAAAATTTTTGAAAATTTTCGGTCATTTATGGTCATTTTACCGGTGAATATGGTAATTTACCATGAAGTACCCAATATTCATTTTTTTTTAATTTCCATGAATTTCCGGAAATTTATGACAATTTTCGGTCATTTATGGTAATTTTACAGGTAAATATGGTAACTTACCATAAATTACCCAATATTCATTTTTAAAAATTTCCATAAATTTCCGGAAATTTATGAACATTCTCGGTAATTTACGGTAATTTATGGTAATTTTATCAGTTATATATGGTAACTTTCCATAAATAACCGCAACATTCTATTATCTGCAACCAAAATTTCCTCACATTGTTTGCGGTGAGTGGGCTGATAATCATAAAATGCGAGTTCATAGATGTTTAATTTTCATTATTCACCTCTGACGTCACTTTTCAGTCCCTAGGGAGTAAAAAGTAGAGTTTTAGCCCCGCTTCATAGGCGTCGAAAAGGGCTGAAATCATGCATGTGTCATAAAAAAGATTTTTTAAATATTAAGTCTGAAATAAATTACTAAGTTTTACATACATTTAAATATTTAATAATAAATTTAACCAATTTTTAAACTCAAATAAATTATTACGAGATCCTCTGAACAAAGGTAATTGGATCAAGAACACCGATGTTGGTCATTATTACAATTTTATTAATTTCTTTTGAAAATTTCCAACTAATTGTTTCCACTTATACAACTGAAATGATTTAAAAACATTATTTTTTACCTGTTGCATTTTTCAACAATACAACTTCTTATTACTTTAATATCTTTATAAAAAATATATAATGTATATCATGGAGAATAGACATAAGGAGACCAAAGTAATGTAACCGAAAATAAGCAAATTTTTGTCGTATAAAAAGGGTTACAATACTGCCCGAATTATGGCGCTAGTGTTGTACGTAGAAAAATGGCCGCCATATATGTTGACATCTTACATTATTTACCAATGTGATTTTAATAGAAATGTATAAATTATTATTAAAACGCAGAAAATTTATTTTACTCATCTCGAAATATCGGTGCTTCTATGTAATTGAAGTGATCCTGCAATGGACGTGGTAGGTACTTCAGATGTATTGCACAAACGTGGAAAACAATAAGGATATAACGGATCAGTTTTCAATCTTGTACGCATACACATCACAGAACTGATATCGGACTTCCACTTGAATATAACAGTTTTTACATTCAAATCTTCTTTAAATGCCTCAACAAATTGTTTTAGTCATTTAGGAATTTTGTATTTTTGTTTAGGGTTATATCATAGGTTATATTTACACGGACCATGACGGCGGCCATCGTTACCCGTACCACACTAGCGCCGCGCTCGAGAGATCTAGCATTTCGATGCGTTATTGTACATCCGACAGAAAAATGCTCGTTTTTGGTGAAGTCAATGTACAGGACTTTGGGCTCCTTATGTCTATTCTCCATGATGTATATGATGGTTAATGACAAACTTCAGACCAAAACTTTTTTTTTTGTCTGAAGTATGTCATTAACCATCATATACATTATATCTTTTTTATAAATTTATATCACTCAGGCAAATAACATCGCTTAAACATCTTCTATTCTAACTACTTTATTATCGTCATTAAAGATTACAAGTCAAGAGTTTTTAATTCCAAATCATCTAAACTGAAGAAATTTTAAATTTAAAACATCAAAATTACAGAATTTTTCATTGTAAAACGTGAAACTTGCATAATTTTAAATTTACAAAATTAAGAACTCTTCAATTTTAAATATTTAACATTCAAAGTTCTACCATTTTAAAGAGTTAGAATTGAAAATTCTTATATTTTGAAAATATGAAAATATGAAATTAAAAATTATTCAATTTTGAAGATTTATATTTTAAATGTGTCTAATTTTGAACGCTTTTTTTAGAATAGTTGGATTTTGAAGATTTTACTATTAGAAATTCTTCAATTTTAACGATTTGCAGTTTAAAATTCTTCCATTTATAAAATTTACAATTGAAGATTTAATAATTTGGAATTCTCGTATTATAAAATGATGGAATTTTAAACGTTTTTTGGGATATGTAGTTCAATTTTGAAGATTTGCAATCGAAAATTCTTCAATTTTTGAGATCTGCAATTGTAAAGTATCTAAATTGTATTTAATAAGACTTGACTGCAAATATTTTTCAAAATTCAGTAACGTCAGCGGGGTGGGGGGGCCTAAACCATGTTGTCACGACTTGTTACATGGGTGAGGGGAGGAATGAAAAATTGGCCAAAAATGTGTTACATGATTTATGGATGGCCCCTAAGAAGTCATTTTGAAATATATTGGAATTTTAGAGAGAAAATGTTTGTTGAAGAAAAAATGTAATTAGATAAATCTGCCTCGAAGCAATGACAATTAGGTCGCACAATTAATTTAAGAAATATTGAGCAAATTTACTGACACGGATAAGGAGCTCCTAATCTTCCTTCAGGGTATGTTGTTTTCATTCCCATTTGTTCGATAAAACTTTAATTAGTGTTTCATTATTTATGATTTAATTATCAAAGAGCCGGAAGGAAGTTAAGAATTGCAAAATTTGCTTCTCTTCTCTGTTCTTTGTTGCAATGAGACGTATCACACTTTCAAGGGTAAGAGATTGACGTAAAGTGATTGACGTAAAGAGATTGACGTAAAGAGAAGTTTTTATTAAGAATTCAACAGATAAAATAAGACTGATAACAGAAAACGCCCATAAACTACACGCAATCAATTGCTTATACACGTTTCGACTCGTTCTACAAATATGATAGATCAGCTTTGTTAGAACCAGTTCAACGGTCATTATCTCTGAATAAACTTCTATTGGACACATGCAAGAAAACACTTTGCTATTCCTAATTCTTTACAAAACTGGTTTTCATTTTTTTACATTTCAGTTAAGCCCACTTCAAAAGAATGATATTGATTAGAAATCATATTTCCAATTTGAAGCGCTTAAAACTTAATAATCTTAAAATTGATGCTCTTAAATTTCAACAATTTCATGTAAATTGAAACCCCAATGAAAAAACTAAAGTTTAAAATTATTAAATAATTTTAACAAGCAATTCTGTAAAAAATGAAGAATTAAAAAATTCTTCAGTAAAAAGCTGAAAGAATATTTAGCAGTTTAAAACTAAAAGTTTTGAATTCAAAGTAAACGATTAAAAATAATTCAATCGTGACTAGTTTTAAAAAAATGAAAAATTAGAGAATTTTTCAATCGGAAGCCATGAAGAATAGAAAATTTTTAATATATCAAGCCTTCCATAATTATTAAAGTGTTTAATATAAGAAATTCCTAATAAGAAACTATAATGGATCTACAAAACAAAAATTTGTAAAAAGTCAATACTTTTCAAGAAAAACATCGTCAAATACCGTCCTCTGTCATAACCATGTACACATGTATAATTTTGCAATTTAAATTCTAAAGATTACGACTTTCAACCGCACAAATTCTTAAATTATTCATTTTCAGCTTGAAAAATTCGTCAATTGAATTTTTTTGCATCGTTCATTCTTGAACGTTTCTTATTTGAAAATGTATTATTTTGGACAACTACATTTAAATGAAAAGTGAGAATAGCTCTAATTCTTTATGAAGAAAAAAGTATTATTTTATCAAAAACCTATTTCAAATCTACATTTGAAACACCCTCAATTTAAAGTCTTGGATATTTAAAAAAAATTTTGATTTGAAAACGTACAAATTAATCCTTTTCATTTTAATTTTTACGTTTTGGATATTCTAATCTACAAAATTTTTTTGTCCAATTGTCGACACTATTCCAATAATTCTTAAATAGTTCAATTCTGAACTCATGACGTTTTTACATTCTCGTCAGAGAAAGTATTAGATTTGTGTAAAATTTGACCACTCCATTTTTTGTCAAATGTCCACGTTTTTAAGACCCTCTGAACCCGAAGAACAGGTTTTTACGAATGTGTCTGTCTGTATGTTTGTCTCTCTGTGAGCACGATACAATTTGAAGAAATTAATCTATTAGATTCGCCTTTGGTACACTCTTTGAGTTTCATAAACTGAAAGTCAGGTTCTTTAGCCAGCTATTTTGGATAAAAATTCAAAAGGTTAGAGCATTTTAAAATTTTTGATACCATTTTCTTCAATATGTAAAAATTCTATATGCGGTTATTCATACCTAGTACTCAAAAAGTCGAACAATTTATCGAACAAATTTTGAGCCGAAAAACGCACGATATGAAAAAAGTCAGGAGAAGGAAAACGTTAATTTTGGAAAGCCCTGCAAGATTATCGTAACAACGAGGGGTCGACCACTCGGATTTTTCATGTACCAGGAATATATTCCGTGAAGAATATTCGGGAATATATAGAATATTTGGGAATACAAAGAATATGAAGAATATTGGAATATGTGGGAATATGAGAGAATATGTAAGAATATGAGGGAATATCAGGGAATATGTAGGAATATGCAGGAATATGAGGGAATATTTGGGAATATCAGACAATATTTCAGAATATATTTAAATTATGTATAATAAATTACATATATATAGGTACATATTATTTATATACTAAACTTACAGTTTAATATCACATGATATTCAAAGTGTTATTCTTTGGTCTATAAATGATCAAAATCCCTATTTGTTTATCGCAGACTCCACAGTCTTTTTCCTACTCCCCTCTTTTTCTTGTTTTTCCACTTAAATGCGAATTTAGTTAATAGAAACCAATGAGAAAATCTTAATTATTTTTGCTTGCAAGTTCATTGTTTTCAGTAGAAAAGTCTATATACTAATAAGTTTTTGGTTATGACTTCTTATATCTTTTTTTGATAAGAAAGTGAATTATTTTGTCGAAAATTTAACAATTTTGTTCAAAAGTCACACTTTTTGGTTGAAAATTCAACTGTTTTGTTGAGAATTCGTCTTTTTGGCTTAAAAATTCAACAATTCAATTGCAATTTTTTTTCTTCCTTGACTTATAAATATGTTTTGGTTGAAAATTCAATTATTTTGTTGAAAATTCATCTTTTTGGTTTGAAAATTCATCTCTTTCTGTAAAAATTTAATCTTGTTTGGTTAAAAATGCAATTGTCTGGTTAAAAATTAAACTGTTTCGGTTGAAAATTAACTTTTTTGTTAAAAATTCAATTTTTTGTAGAAAATTTGTATTTTTGACTTAAAAATTCAACAATTCAGTAGAAAATTCAACTATTTGGTTGAAAATTCATTTTAACTGAACATTTGAATATTTTGTTGAAAACTCAACTCATTGTTTAAAAATTTACTTTTTTGTTGATAATTCAACTGTCGTGTAGAAAATTCACCATTTTGGCTTGAAAATTCAACAATTTGGTATTTTTTTGAAAATTCGTTTTTGGTTTGTAAAATCCAACTGTTGTTTATTTTAAATTAAAACTTGTTTTATGAAGTATCAACTATTACACGTTTCGTTGAAAATTCATCTTTTTAGGTTGAAAATTCAATTCCTTGGTTGAAAGATTAACTACTTTCTGAAAAGTTTATTTTTTTCTTTAAGATTCCTAATTTTAGTTGAAAATTCGTATTTTTAAATTAAAAAGTAATTTTTTTAACTGAAAATTCAATTGTATTGTAGAAAATTCGTTTTTTTTTTCATTCAAAAATAATTCTCTTAAATGCAAATTCAACCATTACATTTTGTATTTAAAATTGTTATTTTTAGTATAAAAATGCAATTATTTAGTTTAAAAATTTTGAAATGAAACAAATATAAACTAAAAATTATTCAAATAAAATTTGGACTAGCATCACATTCATTGTTCAAACTATTTAGTTGAATATGTATGGGATTGTTTGGAATATTCGTCTTTTCAATAGAAAATAAATCTTTATGGTTGAAAATTCAACTATTTGGTTACAAATTTATGTATTTTGTTGGAAATTCGTATTTTCTGGTAGAAAATTAATTAATTAATCTTCTTAAAATGAGCTATTATTTAATAAATATATGCATTATTATTCTATTTCTCAGCTTGAATTATACATTGCGTAATTTGTGATATGGATCTTTGTTAACTTGCATTAATCATTACCTCACCAAGTGAAAAGTGGACAAAAAGTTTAAAAGTTCTAAGATAAGATGATTATAAACAATAATAAATTGTTTCAACAGCTATTTTTGCTAACTTGCATTATTTATTACTTCACTACGTAAAAAGGGGTTAAAAGTTAAACATTTCAGAAAAAACACAAGTTTTTAGCAGCATTCGAATTTAATATTATTAAAAATAATAATAAATACTTCAAACAATTGATTTTATTAACTCAAATTAATTATGTACATCACTCTAATTGAAAATTGGACAAAAAGTGTAAAATTAAAAAAAAAAACTGCAATTGAATACTGAACGAAAAGTGGAAATTTGTTGAAAAAAATGCGACTTTCTAACTCTGTTCTAAGAGCCAATTGCTAAAAACAATAATAAATTCTTCAAACGATTTATGTCAATATCTAATTATTAGTATAAAGTAGCATTTTATGTATTAGAAACAATTTACATACAAAAAAAAGACAAAAAATCATAATTAGCGCCAAAAACTCGCAAAACCCATTTTTTCACTTATAGGGTTTATTCGGGACCCTATAAAACATACTCATGGAGGTGATATTTAAAAAATAATATTTGATTCATATTATATGGCTGATTGTGAAGATAAATGTTGAGTTTCAACTCGATTCAGCTAATATTGACGATTCTGAATAAAATTTACAAAAACGTCTTTTTTTCTTATGGGAAATACGTGTTAAACTTAATGGGGCTTGCGCCACCTCTATATATTTAAAAAAAATGGATTCATTTTTGTGCGGATTCGAACAAATTTCCTTGCGATATGCATAAAAATTCGAGAAAAAAAATTTGATTCACCCTACTCTACATGAAAAAGTTGAGATCACTGGGCAAAGACACCTGGCAAAAAGCTATCCGAATACAATTGTACGGATGGGAAGGAATTGGAGAATTGGGGAATATAATGTTTCAGAATACATGTGAATATTAAGGAATACTTCGGAATATGTAGGAATATGAGGGAATATTTGGGAATATAAGGAATATCAAGAATATTTGGGAATATAAGGAATATCCAGAATATCAAGAATATCTGGGAATATTGAAAGAATATATCGGAATATTTCGTGAGTGTACCAGGAATATCGAAGTGATGGACCCCTCGCGTAACAACTTTTTGAATTTTCTTGGAAAATCGAAAATTAAAATTTTGATCGCACAAAAAATAATGAAAAATAAAAAATTTCATTTTTTGTTTAAACTATGCAAGATACAAAAAAAGATATGAAGACAAAAATTGTGCACCTAAAAAATATCTACAAATTTCTAATTAATCGCTTTTTGATAGAACACGTAGTTTTTGTCTTATTTATAAAAAAGATTAAAAATGAAAAAATAAAAAAAATTTGGACAAATGACACAAGCTGAAAAAATAAATAAACAACATTTGTTCATCGAAAGAAGAGCTACAAATTTGTTATTAATCGTTTTTTGATAGTATTGGTATGTATGTATTTATTTTCCCCCTTTTAAGGGTTTGAGGGCCTTCGCTCCCTTTACAGTACGTTACAAAACCATTTATACTACCTTAATAATACTTACTACCTAAATAATAATATTCTACTTATATTAACTTATATGCTATCGCTTTGTTTTAACAAAATTACTCTCGAGATTTGCTGACTATTGAGTTTCCTGGGCTTCCGTTTCCTCTTACCATTTCCGTTAACATGATTTTACAGTTCTATTTACTTTACTGTCCTTGTATAGGAGTGCGCGATTGGCCTTTCCCTACTACATGCCCCTGACTTTCTCTCATTTCTTCCAGTCTCATCGTCCAGCTTGCCCCTTGTCCACTTCCATCCAAGATCCACCTTATCCTGTCATCCTCGCCACCTGTTTCCTCCCCCGTACATCTCTCTAAAACGTGCCCCCATGATTCTATCTCGTAATAATAGACTCTATATCTTCTTTCCTCTTCATCCATCCAGTACCTACACTCTCTCATTCCTTCTCCCATCCTAAATCGTATAAGGTGGTTCCATTTACTCTCCTTTTTAACCTTTCATAAATATTCTGCTTCTCCTTCAGCCTTTAATACCTTATACCACATGTTATACTTAGATTCCACGATTTTTTCCCATCTTCCCTCCCCCTCCTTAAATATCAGTTCATTCTCTAACTCTTGCCATACTCTGACATCTGCTCTTATATCGCATTCTCTCCTCCTCTGATGTCTCTCTTCCTCCCACCTTGATCCTTCTGTGTTACCCCTAGTCTCTTTGTTTACTACTTCCCGTAGACAAGCTTGTGCTATCCTGCTTCCCTCCCCCCTCTTTAGTTTCTCCTCAAAATTCCATGCTCTCTTCATTTGTCTAACAACCATTTTACCTCTACTTAATTCCTCCCTCAACATATATCCTGGACAGCTCCAGCTCAATCCCATTAACCAGCTCAAGAATCTCTTCTGCATACTTTCCACCATCTTCTGCTCCTTCCATCCCCAGATCTCCAATCCGTAACTTAGGACAGACCACACCAACGCATCGAACATCCACAGTCTGATCTTCCAGTCATCTTTAAACCTTCTCTTTCCTATAACCCACACCTGCCCCATTACTTCAGTAGCACATTCTGTCCTTCTCACCTGTAGTTCAACCCCTCCTTTCGACTCAAATCAGAAGCCTAGGTAACTAAATTCCTCGAACTGTTCCACTTTCTCCCCGTACATCTTCCATTCATATTCTACCTTTGTCCTTCTCTTCCTAAAAATCATCACCTTCGTCTTATTTACATTAACCGTTAAGTCTTTAATTCTCACATACTCCTCAAACACTCTCATTATGAGACTCATCCCTCTCTCGTCACCCACTAATAAGACTATATCGTCTGCATACGCTAAGGAATATACCTTGCTATTTCCCAAACCCGTTCCCCCTTTTCCTTTCTTCTTCAGTTTCTCCTCCAGATCTGCCAACAAGAGACTGAATAGTAGTGGGCGCAGTGGGCACCCTCGTCTGAGCCCCCTTCCACTCCAAAAAATCTCCCCTTTTTGTTTCCCAATCCTCAACCTTATCTTAATCTCTTCGAATATCACCTTTATCTTCTCGACCAACCCTTCGTCCACCCCCTTTCTTTCATAACCTGCCATAACACCTTCCTGTTTACCGAGTCAAAAGCCACTTTAAAGTCTATAAATAAGGCCACTAACTTCCCTTTCTTCCTCCCTAAGTTCCTATTTTTGTGGTGCTAACTTTTCGGCTTTAGTGAAGGGAAAGAGGGAGTTTGAGAGGAGAAAGGGCGGTGAGTAGAGTGTTTAAGGGCTAAGGAATGAGTGAGAGTGGAGGGGTTGGTAGAAAGGTGGTGAATGATATATAATTGTCAAAAGTGGAAGAGAAGGATTCTGAGGTTAGGAACGTTTGTGAAAAGTGATGTGTTTTCACGCAGGGTGAGTGACAGGTGAGTGTGCGGGTTGAATTCATGAGAAGAGACAGTTGTTTAAGAGTGGTGAGATATAGTGTGAGAGATTTTGAGTGATTTGTTAGAGTGTTAGCTTCAGATCTAGATTGGACGATTGGCAAGGGGGATTGAAAGCGAGGGAAAAGAAAACGTGACGTAGGAAAGAATACGTGGCAGAATGCCGGTCCCAAAAAGTCCAGGAAGGACAGAGAGAGTGCAGCAGGAGACGGATACAGAGAGAGGGTCGAGAATTAACAGCAAATGTAGGCAAGAGAATGAGGCGAGCGCGAACATCGAAGGTAGCATTGGCAGTAATGAAAGTAGTGACGAGGCAGATGTGTTCGTGAAGCTCGGAAGGGGGGGGGGGAGAGAGACGGTAGAAAGAAAACGAGGCAGACCGAAGAACCTGTAAAGGCTACAAAGAGCGAACAGTTTGAATAGTACGAACGCGAAGGGCTTTTTTGATAAGTGGCAACAACCAGCGACCACGAGTGGCGAAGACGGAGGATAATAAAAGGGTTAGAGACCAGTTAGATGAGGAAGGGGAAAGTGAGAAAGCACTCAAGAAGATTAGGCAGAGAACACCACCTAAAAGGAGGTCAGGGGGGAGTAGTCTAGAAGGCCTCGAGAAACTCATCAGAGGCCTCAGAGAGGAAACCTGCAAAGGTTTTGACAGAGCGGGGACGCATAGGGAAGAAGTCAGGGAGGAAGTGAAAAAAATTAGAAAGAAATGGGAGGAGTGGGGTGCTCTGTGGAAGGCCGAGAAAGAGGAGGTATTTAGGAGACTGGATAGTATAGAGGGTAAACAGATAAATAGTGAGAAAGAAAGGAGAACAGAAATGAGTTTACTTGAGGAGAGGGTCAGGAAACTAGAATGCGGGAGTGAAAAGAAGGAAGAGGTGGGAGTAGGAGACGTAGTCAAGGGGGATGATAAGAAACTGGAGGAAGAAAATGAGAGAATGCGCAGACGGCTGAATGAAATAGAAGTAAGACTAGAAGGAGAAGAGAAAGCGAAAAGAAAGCGAAACATAGTAATTAAAGGAATGACAGTAGAAAGCGACTCGGGACAGGAAGCAGTGGAGAAGCTGATGAATGATGTTGGGGCTCAGGTGAGAGTGGAGGCGGTGAAGGTACTGGGGAGCAAGACAGAAGGGAAAACAGGTGTGCTCATAGTAAAAGTGGAAAGCGAGGAGACGAGAGAAATTATGGAAAGGAAAAGGGTACTAAGAGGTAGGAATGAAAGAATTGAAGAGGACCTGACATGGAGAGAGAGAAAGAGGAAGTGGATGATCGAACGGAGAGCATGGATAGAGAGGAGGAACGGGTGGAAAAATCAATCAGGGAAGGGAGGGAATGGGAGGTTATCAATAGGGAACGAAGAGGAAGGAAGGGCATCAATGAGGAAATCGAGATGGATGAGTGGACCCCGTACTTTAAGCGACTGTTGGGAGGAGTGGAAAATAAGGTGTTAGGTGAAAAGAGGAAAGTAATAGAAGGGGAAGATGATAGCAATAACGGGATAAGTAGGGAGGTAGTGAATAGAGCGATGGGGAGGCTTAAAAGAAATAAGGCAACAGGTGAGGACGATATTGAGAACGAGGCTTTGAGGTTTGGAGGAGAAGGGTTGAGAAAGGAAATGTGGGAGGTATGCAAAAAGGTCTGGAGAGGAGAGGGATAGCCTAAGGAATGGATGACAGGGTAGGTGGTGCCGATAATTAACAAAGGAGAGGGCAAGAAGGTGGAGGAGTATAGGGGAATCACACTTATGTCGGTATGCTACAAAATATATACGGAAGAAATTCCCGGTCATTTCCCGCTTTCCAAAAAATTTTCACGATCATTGAAATTAAAAAATTCGAACTCTTAAAATTCAAAATTTTTCATTTGAAGTTATCAAACCTGAACTGCAAATAACACATTTTTCATTAAAATGCTTAATAATTTACAGGTATAAAATGGAAGCTTTTAACACTTTAAAATTGCACAAGTTTTAATTAAATGCTGTAAAACTGCTACATTTTTAATCTTGACCTTTTATAAATTGAAGAGATCACAGATTTCTGGTTAAAAAATATAAATCCATGCTAGAATTTTCAAAGCAGTGAATTCAAAATAATCCTCCCTTTCAACTAACTTTAATGAAAATATTAAAAATAAAACATGTCCCTTTTGCAATTCCGAGGAACAATTATAATAACCAAAATGTTCTCCCTGCCAAATTAATAAAAATGTTCAAAACAAAAGAAGTGTCTCTTCAATTTTAGAAAAACTTTAAAAACAAAATTTCCTCCTTTCCTGCTCTATAAAAACCTTAACAATAGAACAAATGTTCCTCTTCCAATTCCGAAAAAATTAAACCAACATTTCCTCTCTTCCTACTCCCTAAAAAATCTTCAAAATAAAAAAATGTCCCTTTTTCAGCTCAGAAAAAGTTGGAAATATAAAAATTCCCTCCGTCAACTCAATAACATATGCTAGAAAGAAAAAATAGTCCCTACCAATTCGGAAAAAAAAACCAAAATTTCCTCCTTTTCAAATCGAGAAAAATATTTAAAATATAAAATCTTCCTCTGCCAATTCAACAAAAATTCGAGACTAAAACTTCCTCATTTCAAACTCAATAAAAATGTTAAAAATACAAAATTTTCCCGCCTTAAACTCCATAAAAATATAAAAAACAAAAAAAAATCTTACAATTCGGAAAGAAATTAAATACCAAAATTTCTTCCCTTCCTTTTTAAATTATAATTTATTTATATTTACAGTCGATCAACTTTAAACACTTTTTGTCAAAAAAAAAAACAATTATTTCACACTTTTAATTTTTAATTCTTTAAGTCTCAAAAACTGCATTTAACAATTCTTTTAATTGAAAATTTACGCTTAAAAATGAAAACCTAAAATGGAAAATGTGTAGAGTAGAAGATATTAGAATTACGCATCGTAAACTCAATGATGGTATTTCAATTGTTAGAAATAGATTTTTCTTCTAAAAATTTATAAAATTCCCAGTAAAAAAATTGATTCACTATCATTTCCCGGTCTAGTGGCAACCTTGGAATTTCCTCCGCGAGAAACATAATAACAATATAAAAATAATAGCACAAATGGTATGATTTGCAATTCAACTAACCTGGATTTTAGAGAAAAACTTAAGTACAATAAACTTGTAGAAATACTGCTGAGAGGGTAGAAATCTTATCCTTACGATGGTTTGAAGAATTTCAGACTGATGGACCGGTTTACGGAATTTATGAGCAAAGGTTGCTGGACATCAGAAGTTGCGGTGGTTCTTGTAAACATAGTGGGGGTATAGAAAAAATGATAAGGTTTCAAGTCCATCAACCTGTTGAAGAATTTCAGTTTGTTCAAACTGCATCGAGCCGATCTTAATCTGTTTAGGTCTCCAAGGTCAGGAATTAGGATAATAAAATTGAAATTTACTAAGCTGTTCAAAAACATACAATTTTTTGGATTCTCATTTTTATAAATATTTATTCCTACAATTTTAAATTTGAGATTCTCTGACATTTTAGAACTAAATATTAGATATTTAATAATCTAACCGTTCCTAACTGCTAGAAAAAATGCAAATTAGATATTTTCCATTCAACATTTATTCATTGTAATATTATGGTTTAAAGTCCATACAAATAACACTGTACATTTCTATATTGAAAATAAGAAAGTAACAAGAGATTCAATTAATATTGTTAATTTTGTACGAAAATCGGTGGTAAACTATAAATGCAGAGGAGGATATGATCACAAAAACATTGGAAGAACTGAAAGTCATTTATGAAAAATCTTAGCATAAGAAATAAAATGAGTATTTTCGCACATAAAAATAAAATTGTAGCTTTTGACGAACTTTGAGTTTGTTTTTCTTGATCCCTTTGTTTGGAGTAAACTTTTAGTAACATCCATGTATTTATACTGAAGTAGCTTCGCTCTTGATAAATTTTTTATTCAAGCTGGAATCACCTCAGTTTTATTGTCTTTTGTAACCAGCTGAAGAAGACTTCCGTTAGAGGGTCGCTCTTCTTTCTGAGCCCATTTCCAGAACAGACTATGGATTAAAAACAATTATTAATCAACATTTACCAAAATATACTAAACTAAACAAATACATTTTTCTTTTAAAAATTCCATTCATTTATAAGAACATTTTTTTTAATTAATTCCAATTTTTAAAATTACAAATTTTGTAAATTGGCTGAAATTAATCAAACATAATTATAAAAATTCTTATACAAAATTCTTATAAATAAATATAATATAATAAATTCTTATAAAAATTCCCTTTCTTCATAAAAAAATCAAACATGTTTTTGTAACATTTTTTTGTTTTCAAATAATAACATGGTGTCAAGTGAAGACCTACGATAAAATTCCCGTGCATTTCCCGTACAATTCCCGCAGGCTTTTCCAAAATTCCCGTACGTAATCAGACCCAAGAGTTAAACTGGTATTCTTCGTCTTTTGGTGGCAAATTAAATTAACTTAAATCTTGAACGATTTGTATATAATACTAAAAGATTTTTTTGTGATACGTTTGAGGAATAAAAAAATTCGCTAAAAAATATATCTCTAGAAGATAAATAATGTATATGATGAATAAATAATGTAACTGAGTTTTTAAAATTATTTTAAACGCCTGCGAATTTCAGAATGACCCTATTTTTCATTCCTTCAACTTCATACATTTTTCGACTATTTGTACCAGTGAGGTTTCAAATTATTCAAAAGATTTATTAAAACTATCTAGAAAAAAAATCAAAACTGAAACTGAAAATCGTTAAAAATATTTTTCCAAGCTATCTGGAATAAAATAATTGAATGCACTGCAATTATGGATGTTTAAAATATTGTTTAAGCTTAGGTAATCAAAAATTTAAATAAGAAAAACAAAATTCAGTGTTTTATTTTCATTTTTTCAACTTCTCACCAATAACGTCTTTATGGTGCAGTGTATAAAAATTAATCCCCAATTAATTCCCAAAACAATAAAAAATTTTAATCTATGAAAATAACTATAAAAATGATCAAAGTAATAATTTTCTGAGAAACAAGTAAATAAATTTCGTATTTTTTCAACAAATTCTTTTTTTTCGTTAAAATTTCTGTGACCAAAACTTCCTTTTCTTATTGTCAAGCTTATATTTTATCAGGGTTGCTACAAAATGTCAATCTCGAAATTCCCTTTTCATTCCCGGTCCAATTATTTATTTTCTCTGACCGTTATACATTTTTTTTCACGTATAACAAAAATTTCCCGCACCAGTCAATTTCACATACAATTCCCGCTTTTCCTATACGCTGGACACCCTTAATAGAGGTTAATTTTGATTATTAGGGTATCGTAACTCCGGGCAGAAACCCTTATAGTTTCAGTCGGGTATCCGTCCGTCCTACTTTTTCCCGGAAGGGAATGAGAATTACGGGAAGTGAGGGGGCGGGGGGAGAATTTGGGGTGAGGGAAGTAGGAGAAGTGAGGGTTGGGTTAGTATGGAAGGGATGGTGAGTAGAGGAAGGGAAGTTAGGGCAAGTAGGAAAGGTTGGGTGAGGAAGTAGGAGAAGGGATATGATGGGGGGAGAAGTATGAGAAGTATGGTGAAGTCCGAGATGTAAGGGTAGGGGTAGTAGGGGAGGCCAAGTAGGGGAAGTGAGAAGAAGTGAGGGGAGGGGAAGTAAGGGATGCGAGAAGCGAGGGGAGAAGTGAGGGTTGT
>CAKNYM010051350.1:266965-297517 GCA_932195095.1 Andricus curvator | reverse complement strand
CCTGGAATTTTCCGCTCCTACAGCCCCGAAATGAGAAACTTATCGGATTTCTACTGTATAGGTTGCCTGAAAATTTCGCTTAAGTGGACAAGCAATGTCGATCATGTAGACTCTTCCACCTTTTTTCTCTCGTATCACGATGTCGGATCGATTGGCTCGGATGTAATGATCCGTCTGGATATATCCAGATTATAGTAAAATCCCAATATAAGATGTAATCTTCGTTTTCTAAAACGGGCATTGGAATGTATCTATAGAATGGCATCCATTCTGTTAAGAGTCCTAGGTTTAGGGCAAGTTGTTGATGTATAATTCCCGCCACATCATTGTGTCTGTGCATATATTCTCTTTGAGCCATTACACGAAAACCATCAATAATGTGCTCGGTGGATTCGTAGGTATCTCCATATAATCGCGGCACCGGTCAACCACGTCTTGATGTAACACATGTTTGCGATAATTTGTGGTGCTCACAACCCTGTCCTGAATCGCAATGACGAATCCTCTCGTTTCTGGACACAGGATGCGCTTTCTCAGCCAAATATTGGATGCCTCACTATCCACTTCATTTTGATCTAACGTTTTGGGGTGCTCGCCGTGGATGGCTTTCTGTCTCCATTGCGTTTCTCATTACTCTATGGTTTTTGTCCTGATATTCAAGTCCGCTTCTGAGGACAAATTTAAGTCAAGATCCGCTTTACAGATGGTGTTGTAAATCACAGCATCTCGCTTGCTGTTAAAATAGTATCGCAACTGTATAACTTGTGACTTACATAGTTTCTTGACATCTGAAACGCCCCCACCTCTTCTATATCGTGGTAGAACTACCCCTGCAATCGCCGAATCACTGTGGTGCATTCGGTGCTTCGTCATTTCTATGCGGATGGTTTTTTTACCCTTTCAAGGTCAGTATTCGACCATTTGATGAGCCCAAAGGAGTACATAAGAAGAGGTATGGCATAGGTGTTGATTGCCCTGATCTTGTTTGCCGAGTTAAGAGAACTCTTCAGAACCAATCTGATCTTGTTGAATCTGATCTTGCGGTTCCTAATTCTCCTCTGGTTAAATGCACTGTTCTGCATTTATCAAGTCCGAACTCCATGTGGATATCATTGGAAAACTGCTTTGTGACATCGATCACTTGCTGCAGTTTATGGTCCGAACTAGCGTAAGCTTCAAGTCATCCATGTATAGAAGTAAGAAGATGGGTCACTTGATGACCATCCTCGTTATCATGTACACTAGAGTCCCGCTATAGTAATCGTTTCGGGGGTACCCTTTAATCAACATGGCACTATCTCGGTTCTTCCGTTCTCCTTATTCTCCGCCGAACCGTAAACATCACAACTCCGCTGACCTTACAAACGCCTCCCTCTCGTCCCCTTGGACCGCCTTGTCCCTTATCTCGGGAACTACTATAGAGGGACTCTAGTGTATTCGGAACCCATAAGACATGCTATTTAGTGTTTTGCTCAATGGGTTCAACGCTAAACAGAACCACAATGCACTAAAGGAGTCTCCTTGAAAGACAAGCGTCGTAATTCGTATTAATCTACAGCGTTATCCTTGGTTGTCCATGATCGAAATACTTGATTCTTGTACCCCAAAGCATCATCGCACGACTTAGAAAGTCGATGATGGGTGGGCAGACCTAGATTCACCAGTCCTTAAAATTAAAATTCGAACGATTTTAAAAATTGACTTTTAGGACAATACTTTTCAGGCTTAATCCACGCGTATCCCCTTTTGATCCGGAGAGGTTCAATTGTTACTAATATCAATTAGTGACTGAATTCTAGCCATGAATCAATTATTTTCACTGATAAATTAGCGAGTTTTACTGATTTATCAACAAAAATAATTCATTCATAGCTAGAATTTAGTCACTGATGATTGATATTCGTAAAAAAGTTATAACTGATTAACATATACAGATTTAAAATTAATAATATTATTACATTTTTCGGTGAGAATTCGTCTTATTTGGTTGAAAATTTATCTACTGAAAATTCTTTTCTTCGGTTGATTAATAGGCTTCGAAATGCTCTACGGAACTAAAAAATATATCAAAAAAGTATCTTTCTCAAAATAGTATCCTCAAAAATAAAAAATGAAGTACTAAAAAATTAGCCTCTTTAGATCAGTCAAACATTACTTTTTAAATAAAAAAGTAGTATAAAAATATAATTAAAGATAAAAAGGAACGTATTTAAAAGGAAAATTTCTTTCATCGAAAACCAAATGATGGAAATCGAAAATCGAAATTGGAACTATGTGGAAAAGTAGTGTATTGAAATTCAAAAAACATCAACTTTAAAATTTGAGATAAATCGAAGTATATTTAGTAATCCCCAAACGGCATTATAGTGTTAATAGAAAATATTTCTCAAATTAGTAAATACAAGTGACTTTGAATATAAATATATATATATATATATATATATATATGAATTCGTATTGGGTTTCTTTATAATTTAAGATAGTTTAAAAAACACAGCAATTCACTATAGCACTCGTATTCCTCTTTTAAAGCTGCACAATTTATATCCATTGCAATTTTGTCCTAAATCAATATTTTAAAAGTAATTAATTATTTATTGCAACATATGAAAATTGTGCAGATTATATATTTTCCATATTATTGCTTATATGTGAAGATTATTGTTGTTCATAAATCATCTTCATTATTTAAACTTTAACCAAATATACTCCGATTTGCTTAAAAATTCAGTAATGTCTTTTAATAAATTAGAAAACAAAAATATCGAATAATTTTTTTTACAGTTTCATGTTTTTTTAATCAGCCTCCCTAATTCGGAGCCTGGAATTGTATAATTAATTACAATTATTTGTTGTATATAGATGAACCCCTTCGACTTGTGCGTTAGCGAAATGTGCTTTAAAAAATTATTATTTCCATGTATTTTTACCAGTAGAAAAGTCTCAAATGCCTCATGAAATTCTTTCGTCATTCTAATAGATTTTTAAATTGTTTTTTTAAATAGGGGCCCTTTAAACATAAGATATTGCCTAGAGAACGTTAATTAAAAGGCTGTGGAAATTTATAGCAATTTAAGATCTCTGAAAATATTGTAAAAGATTGACATACACATAAATATAAGAACTATGGATTAAGAATTTTTAAAGCATATTTTGCTAACGCGCAAGTTGAAGACGTTTATCAATTCACAGCAGCTCCAATTTCGATTTCCATTATTTTGCTTTTCGACCTCATTTTTTAATTTTTTGAGAAAATCATCCATTTTTCTATTTTTACTTATTTCTTTCTTTTTTTAGGTAGAGTATTTTCCTTAGGCATACCATTCTTCAATTATTTATTTAAAAAATCTGAAGTTGTGAGTAAGATAAATTTCTTGCATTACTTTACTAAAAAAATAGCAAAACAGTAGCCCTGCCTGAAAGAGTATCAAAAAAGTAAAAAAAATGTGGAACTTCGAAGCTTGAGAATGTAACTATTTGGTTAAAAATTCATCTACTTTGTTGAAAATGAAATATTTTTACATAAAATATTAGGAGTTTAAAGCATTTCAACATGAATGTAATACATTATGAAACTTTCGAACGTTTCTGAAACTTTAGTCTGATTAAACGTTTCATTGTTTCATAAAACTTTAAATGTTTCAGTCAAAGGTTTCATTGACTCACATCCCCATTTGATCCTGATTTCAATAAAATTTATTTTCTGAATATTATTTCTAATCTCTAGAAATATAAAAAATTCAATCTCGTATTGTTCAACGCCAGCTTTGAAACAAACGGCAATTTACAATTTTGAATTTTCGTGCCTGCCCCTCAGCGCCACCTTGCGCATTCTAACATCATTCATAATTGAGTATGGTATGAGTATGCTTTCATTATTGAATAGCCTTCTATGTTGTATAGTTTTTGGAATCCGTAAACAGCAAAAAAAATGACAGATGAAGATAAAATTGGTACTTTGACAGAAGAAGCTTTAAAACGAAAAGAGCGGATTGCAGCCCTCAAGAGAAAAAATGAAGAGACCTGTGACAAAGCCGAACCTGTCAGAAAATTACCAACGTAAGTTTTTGTCAGAAATCTCGATTTTTGAAGTAATTTCTGTCGTTCTCAATTACCTAACCTAAAAACGTGTTTACGCTAGATTTGAGTTTGCAATATTTATTACTTTTAGGCCTAAATTTCGGAGCTACAGGCCACAGGATGATAGTTTAAAGGAAAAGGTATTGGAGGATGCAAAACCTGGTGATGTGGAAGCTGAAATTGAGGATCAACTAAAAGCTGGTGCGACGAAAGCAGTCATCGAAGAACTTGTAAGTAAAGTATTTTGTTAATGCATTTATGTCTAACATTTTTCTGATATTGTACTTTATTTAATTTTTCTTTAATTCTACCGTAAAATCTATTTTTTCAAAATATTTTACGTTCCAAATTTTGAAAATGTACCCTAAGCCGGGGCTAACACGCTAAGAAAACTTGGCCACTCATAATTTAATATTTTATCATTTCATTTATCTTTTTCTGATTAAAATCCGAAAGATTTTTTATTGTTTGTTTTTCTTTTGGAGACTGTGTGTTACAGTTTCTTTAGGAAGTTTTGATAAAAATAATATTTAAGTCGATTATAAAACGCTTGAAATTTTTTGAGCTATTTATTTCATCGTGTCATGCCCATGCATTAAAGACAAGTGTTCAAAATGTAATTTAATAGATAAACATTTCAATCCATAAAAAAATGTGAAAAAGGAGATTTTTTCGAAAATAATATAATAAGAATAAAACAATTTTTTCACTTTAGGTTAGTGTTTTTCGTCTAAAGTTGCTATTTTTGATAAAAATTATTAGATTTCAAACAATATTTCAACAAAAACAGGATAAGTTAGCGTTTTTCACCGAAAATTGTTCATTTTAAACAAAAACGATTTGACTTTAACTTCAAAAATTAAAATTACAATTTTGAACAACCTTTGGTTATGTCAGTGTCGTCAGAAATTGGTAATTTTTAACAAAAATGCAACGGTTTGATTGTCTGTTTATTGCACAAAATATTATATATTACTTCTGAAGTTAAGATATCAGTTTTCATCAATTATCAAAAGTATTGTTCTTGCTTTTCTTATCTATTATTTTAGATAATAGATATTCCAAAATTTTATATTAATATTATATTTTAATTTAAAAGTTGTGTGAGACAAAAAAAGTCGCGTGTTATTTTCTAGTTTTTATAAAAAGTTTCCAGTTTCTTTAAACAATCTGTTGAGAAGTTTCAAAATGCTACTCTCGAAGTCCAAATAGACCGAATTTCATGAATTATTTTCACTCATAAGGTTCTGATGTAAAACAATACATTAGATTATGCTTTTACTGAAATCAAGTACCTATTTTTTAGTTTTTGCATCACACAAGCTTGATTTAATTAGAAGCTTAGATTATTAAATTTATTTAAATCAAAATTACTCCTTTTTTGGGAGATAAATAGAAAAAATAGAGAGTATACAAAACAAAGGGTAAGAATTTATATATTTAAAGCATTAATATCTAATTATTGCACCCGAACATTCAGTTCTATTCAAATTTTTAATTTGTTGTATGGGAAAAACTCAGCTTTTGAATACAAAACGCTTTTACGATATTATACTCAATAAATACATTTAAAAAATTAAATAGAGCAATTAAAAGTCTTCATGGATGCTTGGAATAGTAAACAATTTGCATAATTCTGAAATAAACAATTTATGCTTTAAAGCGTTCACCCACAAACAATTCTCAGATTAAAAGGTTTAAAAGTTGAAACTCATAATTAATACCGTTAAAAATTTCGAAAATATTCAAGGAATAAATTAAAAATTATAACAATTAGTACCAGTTTATTAAACTTAATTTCTTTTTTACATAACGCTGTACCATTGCACAATATAAAATCAGCTAGCTCGACAGATCTGCATGTAGTATTTAGATTAGAAACTATAAAGCTAAAACTGAATCAGGGTGTCTACCCAAATCCCGGAAAAAAATTCCCTGACAATTCCAGGTTTTTTCCAGGTATCTTAAGTTTTTTCCAGGTACAATTTTTCATAGCATTTCATTTAATTTAAATTCAAATATTCCGCATATTTTAAACGCACTGTCTATGGTTATGGAATTTTCCGTAACTCGAACCCCTTTTCTAGCTCGTTCAGAGCTGACATAGACAGTGCCTAATTTTAAAAATTCGACTCGGAATATGTATAAATTTTCGCGAGTTTATTATAAATAATGTTTTTTTTTTCAGTTTCTAGGAATTTAATTAATATTACAAGACATTCTTAAATATTTTAGCACGATCGATTAATTAAATAATTAAATGATACTAAAAATATAATAATTTCTTGAATTTGTCTCTAAAGTCCATGAATGTAATAGTTGAATTGAAAAAAAAGAGATGAATTTTCAACTGAAATGATCGATCTCTAACTGGGATAGTTGATTTTTTAACAAAAAATATGAATTCTCAACCAATTGCATTTACCAGCGAAAAAAATGATTTGCAACAAAAACTAAACTAATTTTTAAAGAATAGTTAAATTTTCAAAGAAAGTAATGAATTTTCAACTAAAATGATGAATCTTTAACTGGAATAGTTGAATTTGAAACCAAAAACATGAATCATCAAATGTCCAACAAAAAGATTAATTTTCAACCCAGAAGATTAATTTCTACCAAACAAGTCAAAATTTTCAACTGAAAAAGATCATTTTCCAACAAAATATTGAATACTTGCAATGCAAATAAAAAAAATTTCCAACAAACAAAATTTTCAACAAAATGGTTGAAGTTGCAACTGGAATAGATCAATTTTCAGTAAAAAAAATAATTTTCAGCCAAAGAAAAAACGAATTTTCAACAAAATTTCTCATTTTTCAACCGAGGAGATGAATTTTCTATTAAAATGATGAATCTTTAACAACAAAAAATTACTTTTTAACAAAAGATAAACTCTCAACCAAGTAATTAAATCTTCATTCAAAAAGATGAGTTCGGAACGAAAAATGTAATAGTTGATATTTCAATCAAAAAAGATTGAAATTTTTAAACAAAAACAATGGAATTCAACCAAAAAGAACGATTTTTCAACAAAATACATGAATTTTCAACGAGATACTTGAATTTTCAACTAAAACCGATCAATTTTCAACCAAAAACAGAATACTTGAAATTTCACATAAAAAATTGATTTTGAACAAAACAATAAAAACGAATTTTCAACAAAATAGTTCAATACTCGTAATATAAGGCTACTTTTACAAATGAAGAATCATTGTTATTCGATTTAATATTGCAATTTACAAAAATTAAGCACGTTCTCGAAAAAATTCCCTGACTTTAAAAGAAATTCCCTGACATTTCCAGGTTTTTCCAGGTATATCAAAATTCCCTGACAATTCCAGGTTTTCCAGGTAGGGTAGACACCCTGTGAATGTTTTGTCGCTTAAATTTTACAAAATGTGTTTTGATTGTTACAGGATCTTCATAATTTAGCTCCGCGGAAGCCTGATTGGGATTTAAAAAGAGACGTTGACAAAAAGCTAGAAAAATTAGAAAAACGTACTCAGAAAGCAATAGCTGAACTCATTAGAGATCGACTCAAAATGGGTCAGGAAGATCTTGCAAGTGTAGTTAATGTTGGAACAAAAAGTTTTGAAAACGAAAATTTAAATTTAAATGCTCGCTAATTTGTAATATAATTTTTTATCAATCTGCGTTTTGTAAATATATACTTAAATATACGATACTATTTTTATCACAGAAACAAAGTATTTTCAATCTTTCGTTTAATTTCCTACTCATTTTTATGTGATAGGGAAGTGTTAAAATAAATCATAGTTTCTTCAGGCTTAAAATTTAAAATTATATTTGTAAATGAGAATACATATATCGTTTCAGAATTATATCTGATTTACAACACTAATACGTTGTAGTTGCATATTCCAATTAATGTAAAAAGGTACTTTATACACAAAGCGATTAAAAAAAAAAAAAAAATCGAGAAAGACCAGAAACTCACAAAAATGTTTGATTTTAAACATAATTAAACATAACAATGATTCGTGGTGTGGCGTTTCCGTATTTTTAATCTATTTAAAAAATGGTTACGCTAACACTATAATAAAAATTGTGTTCCAAAAGTGATACCGCAAAACTAGGATTTTAAAGAAATGCTATTTAATTCACTAGGAAACAAACAAATCTTCAATAGAAATGTAACAGGTTTTAAATAGGATAATGATCCAATATTTTATTTTTCTGTACATTTTGCGTTTGTATCATTAACTTTTTGTTTTTTTAGACAAAAACCGAAAATACTTCTAGAGTATAGAGAAATCGATTTCTGAAAAACACCAGCATTCTTATTTTTGAGTAACTGGATTAGTTTTTTTAATCCACATTCTCTCTATTTTTAAATTCTATTCTCGAGAAAAATTGTATTACTACCGTAAAGGTGCATGATCCTTTTTCAGAGAAATATATCTTGAAAAAAGTTTGCTGAATTTCATTATTAACTCGCTCTTTTTAAATCGCTGTAAACTTGAAAGTCTCAAAAATTGAATTAAATAAAAATTTATATTAAGCTAGTTCATACTGACGCGAACTACTTTCATAACTTAAGTGTTGGGCAAATAGCTACAAAAATGATAAACTATTTACAATTTGACGTATATTAATATCTCGATGTAATGTACAAGATTAATATTTATTATTTGAACTTTGAAATTTTTTGCCTTGCGAAGCAATTTTCTCAAATTAGTGCAAAAACGTACTAGCAACTTTATCACTCGCATTATCTGTAGAACTACAGAAAAAATACTGTCTAGAGAAATTTGAAAAGGTTTCAATTCAAAATCTACGCCGTAATTTCGTAACACACGAATGCCATTTCATAAAGCATTGCACAATTGAGGCAGATTAAACCGCAGTAAGTTTTGATACCGTAGTTAATTCAAGGAATTTAGAAGATGTTAAAGCAGATAGAAGAATTCAAAAAATACTATACTACTTGTAAGATAGCGTCCATTAATTACGTAAGGATGATTTTTCAATTTTTAGGACTCAATTATTTCACAAGAATTTTAAGATAATATGGACGATATCCATAGAATTTCAAAGAACGGTTAACTCCTCAAATATGTATTTATTGGACGTATGTAATATGAAATATTTCTTGATAAAGAATAAATAAAAGAAATAATTACACAATATGTATCATATTATAAAAAGAAATTTTAACAGCCAAAACAGTTTCAATTAGCATATTTTACAAAAATAATTAGAATGAGGAAACTTACGTAAGAAATACTTGACCTTTTTCCCATTAAGAATTCGCAAGATTGATCGAATCCCCTCCCCCCTTAAAAGTCTTACGTGATTAATGGACGTTCGCTATGTAATTTTTACTAAACCTGTCTACTGGTGGCAATTCAAAAAGCTGCGTGATTAGTTCAGACGACCAACGCCAGTGGCCGTTTTAACGTACACTCCAAGAGGGGTTCTTTTAACATGGAGGTATCGAATTATTGATAATGATTGTGTTTAAACATATAAATTTCAGAATATATTAATTCATAAACCTAATTCATCTAATTGAACAATAAAATGTGTATTTTACTTCCATTCAAATGTGAACTTCTAAGGTTACTTTTTAATATACTCTATTTTAGAATGATAGCCTCATAAAAACTGGCTTTAAAATTTTTTTATATATTTTGGTTGTTTGATTAAATAGTGCCGCAATGGCAAAAAAAACTAACTTGTTAAATCTATTGGCAAACAATTCAGCCAAAGATTCAACTTACTTTAATTATTAACTGAACTCAATGTAGTGTACGATTTACACGCATCGCAAAATTTACTACGGTGGAACATCCTCAATTCCTCATAGATCAACAAGCACGGGCAGATTTTACCGCTATTGTGCGCTGTAATTGCCATCTAAGATCTACTCTTTGAAGATTGCACATTCTTGATTACACCTTCATTTTTTAACTTACTATATCTGTATTCACAACGTTGATCACAATCTTTTTAACATCAGACTGACCTCAATCTTCATTAGAGAACCATCGAATTCGACCTTCAAGCTTCTTCATACAGAAAATTCCTAAACCTCTACCCCCTCCTCCTCCTCTCACGTTCCTCTGACTTCGCTTTTAATTTTCTTCTCCAGGACCAACTTCACGTCCATGACATGCAAGTTGTGTACGTTCTTCGCGGCGAATTTAATCACAGATTGCGTCGAGACCTGCGTCGTATGTCGAAGATCGAGACGCTTCAAGGCTTTGCATCTCGTCAAGTGATCGAGGGTAGTTTCCGTGAGAAGTTTGCAATTCGAGAGATTCAGGGAAATTAGATTGTTCATTGAATGGGAAGGTGGCTGAGCTAATTGTGCGACTCCAGCATCAGTGACTCTGCCACAGGACGAGAGATCTAGAGTTTCCAAGTGAGGCAGATGTTGGGAAACGTATCGCAAAGCAATGTCAGTAATGTCACAGCCAGCGAGGGATAAAGTCCTTAAATATTTCAATCGCGAAGTTTTATCGATTAGTCCAGGTCTCGAGTCAGCTGGTGGACTTAGAACTTCTCTTAAGCTCGAGTCGTTCAGACCGGAAACGTGACTTAAGTCCAGAATTGTTAAGGGAGGACACGCGCAGGTTCTAAGGGCACAAACACCAGCCCAAGTGCAACCTTGAAGAGAAAGAGTTCTGAGCTGAGGAAGCCTGGTGAGAAGCCAAGCGAGTTGTCGTTTTGTGACACTCGTCCAGTCGAGGGTGAGGCTCTCTGGTTGACGTCGAGTGATTCCAGTTAGATGAGCTGGAGTAAGTTGCACATGGGATAAATCGAGTCGTCGCCAGAGACTTGGATCTATCGTGTATCTTGCCCAAATGCGACAAACTAATGCGCAGTTTGCCAAGTCCTTCTTGGGCAAAAACCTGAAGATTGAGAGAAGAGCTGCCTTGTTGTAGATGAGTGATTGTCCGTTCATGTCGATGCCAGACCTCTGGAGGGGGGGAAGAGGCATTGGTCGAACTACAACGCTGGGTCTCTTCAAGGATTTGTTGCTTGATCCGGTTAACTGAACGGCGAGCTGAGTCCTTAAGGCTGTCCTCTGTTCGCCTTCGGCTGGTTCTCGATCGGTCCAGGTCTGGGAAATTGTTTTTAGTGGTTAAAATAAGTTTAGTTAGAAAAAAATACAACCTCGAATTTCAATGTAGATCGAATGAATTGTATTGATATTAGAGGGTGCCTAAAGACTCTTAGGAATAAAATTCAAGGTATTTTCAACGTTTTCCAGGTCAAGAAATCAAGTTTTCCCAGGTTGACTTTTTTGTACATCAAATAGCGAAATAACCGTTGGAGAAGACAAGGTTCAAAGTTTTACAGGATGTCCAGCGATTCTTCGGAACAAAATTCAAGGTCTTTTCCAGGTTTTCCAGGTCAAGAAGTCAAGTTTTTCCAGGTCTCCTTTTTTTTACATCAAATAATGAAAAACCCGTTTGTTATACATGTAAAAAATTAACCATTTAATTTTTTATTGGCGAACAATTTTTAAAGAAAGCAGAACTATGAATAAACAAATTCTTACTTTTGTGTGAACATAAGTTGTCTTTATCAAATCTTTGGGGAATCTTTTAAAATTTTTGTAAAATCTTTGAAATCCTTGAAAACTTTGAGAAATTTTTCGAAATCTTTGAAATATTTGTGAAATCTTTCTTCAATCTTTGTTTGTGAAATCCTTTGTGTGCGTTTGAAATCTTTTGAAATGTTCTTAAATTTATTGAATCTTTTTAAAATCGTTTAAAATCGTTGAAATGTTCTGAAATCTTTAAAATCTGGTGTACTGTACCCTAGTTGAAATCTTTTAAATTCTTGAAATATTTTGAAATTCTTATGAATTCTTTGAAATATTTGTGAAATATTTCTGATAGATTATGCAAGCGTTTGAAAACACTGGAATATTGGAAATCTTTGTAAAATGTTATTAAATCTTCTAACAAAAATTTGAAATCGTTTAAATTTTGTGAAATGTTTTGCAATATTTTGAAATCCTTACTAATTCTTTGAAATATTTATGAAACCTTTTTGAAATCTTTTGTCTTTGTTTTAAAGTATTGAAGTATTTAAAATCTTTATGAAATATTTCGAAATATTCTAAAAAATTTGAAATCCTTTAAAATCTTTGAAATGTTTTGAAATCTGGTGTACTGCACCATTGTTGAAATATTTAAAATTCCTCAAATATTTTGAAATCCTTATGAATTCTTTGCAATATTTGTGAAATCTTTTGTATTTGTTTAAAATCAGTGGAACATTTGAAATCTTTGTGAAAACTTCTGAAAATGTTTTAAATCGTTAAAAATCTTTGAAATGTTTTGAAATTCTTGTATTCTTTGGAAATCTTAATAATTTTTTTTGTATGAAATCTTTAAAATATGTGAAATCTTTAGGAAATCTTTTAAAATCTTCTAAAAAAATTTGAAATCGTTTCAAATCTTTTAAAATTTAGTTTACAATAACCTTTTTAAAATCTTTAAAATCCTTGACATCTTTTGAATGTTTTAAAATCTCCTTGAAATATTTATGAAATGTTCGAAATCTTTGAAATTCTTAAAATCTTTGAAATCTTTGTGAAATCTTTGTGAAATATTTCTTAAATCTTTGTTTGTAAAATCTTTTGTTTTCGTTAAAATTGTTTAATTATTTGAAATCTTTTCAAATATTCTAAACTGTTTTGAAACCTTTTGAAATCGTTTAAAATCTTTGAAATCCTTCAAATCTTTTGAATGTTTTAAAATATTTTTGAAATATTTGTGAAATCTTTGAAATTTAGTGTGCACGCCTTTTTTAAATCTTTGTACAATGTTCAAAATCCTTTTAAATATTTTAACATTTGATTCTGAAACTGAATTATTATTGAACTATTAAAGTCTGTTCATTGCAATCTATAAAATAATTGGTACAGTCTACAAAAAGTGCCTTGAAATCTCTTTGTTTATTCTGTAATGAACAAAAGATAAATTATATCTTGAGAAATAAAAAACTTTTCAGTAACAAGATTTCTTCTAAAGGAGACGTTTCTTTCATAATAGATTAAAATATTTAAATTACTCTTCGTATTTCAATAAAATAACAGTTTTAAAAACAAAACAAAAACAATCATTCTAATTCAAGGTTCTCGTGTAAAATCCAAGGAGATTTCCAGGTTTTCAAGGTTTAAAAAAAATTCAAGGAGAATTCCAGGTTTTCAAGGTTTTCAAGGTCGCTGGACATCCTGTTTTAATTATATAAAATGATTGGAAATATAAAATTTATCATAGAACTTATAAATAATATGCAACAAAGAACGTACTGACATACATTTTTATGCAATTAATAACTTAATTTAGCAGAAATCAAAAAGCTATTTTGGACATGGCACAATATGAACGTAAAAAAAGTTACTTTTTTTAGAGTGAGCCATGTCCAATAACCTTTTCAAATAATGTATTTATCAACTTTTTAAAAACGCTACTTTAAAGGAAATATATTCGTACATTAAAGAAGATTAATAAAAACAAAATCGGTGTGATCAGAACACAATATATGCATATAATTTTTAATTTATGATTAATAAGTTGAATATCACAATGAATGGATACTTCAACATTCATAAATATTTCAAAAATAATTCAAAGATTTCACAAAGATTCCAAATATTTCAAATGAAAATTCCCATACACATTTAACTTAAAAATTTATACATTACATACATTGATTAGCAGTTCGAACTCGAAAGTTCATTGCCTCACTACCCGATTCGGGTATTGTTTCTAGGTGGATATTTACTACCAATGTGGGCCCACCACACCCACGACGGGCCAACAGCACGCAGGTATTCCTGAACGGTTACCCATCCAAGTACTAACCGCGCCCAACAATGCTTAACTTCAGTGATCTTACGAGAACTGGTGTTTTCAGCGTGGTATCGCCGTTGGCACTTAAAAATTTATTTCTTATACAAATTATTTTTTTGGTAATCTATTGGAGTTTTCCAACAAAATAATAATAATACACAAAATAGATACACATATGTAAATTGTATAATTAAACCCAAGAGTTCAACTCTTATTCTTCCTCTTGTTGGTAAATTAAATTAAATCTTGAACGATTTTCATGTAATACTGATCAACAAAAGATAATTACTGTTTAACAGACTTCTCTTTTAACAACATTTTTTAAAATAACACATTTTTTTTTATACCTTTGAGGACATTCTGCTAATAAAAATTATCTGAAAAAATGTATCTCTAAAAAATAAATAATGTAAATTGAAGCTTTACAAGTTATTTCAAACGCCTCCAAACTTCTGAATGACAAAAAAAAAAACACCAGAAAATAAGTTAAGGAGTTGAAAAACTAGAAAACAGATAAACTCCCAATTTAGCATTTTTAAATTCTGCTATTTGTCTATACTTCATTCCCTCAACTTCATACGGTTTTCATAAGTTATCTTATCAGTTCAAGTTCCAAGATATTTAAAAGATTTTTTAAACAAGCTAGCAAAAAAATGTCGAAAATGAAATATGGAATACTGGCTTTTTCTTTGCGCTTTTCATGCCTTGGACTTGTCACTTGTGTTAACTGTTTATAGTGATTTCTTATCAGTAAAAAAAGCCTGAGTTTTTAAAAATATTTTTCAAAACGTTCAAAATATTGTTTAACATTAGCTAGAAAAAATATCAATTCAATATTTATCTATGATTTAAATAAGAAATATAAAATTTAGTGTTTTATTTTTATTTATTTTAACTTCACACCTGTTTTTCTAATGTTTTTCTTTTATCAGTATTATTCCGAAGTAATTTAAAACCCCATCAAAATGACTGCTGAAAACATGTTTCCTTTCCGTCTTTGGTTCCATAAACTTGGCAATTTATTCTAGTATTTTTTTGATAATTAGGTCAAAAGTATCATTATAAGCTGAGCTAAATAAATATAATATTAATTATTTCGCGAATTTTTATCAATAAGTCCTCCATATAACAGAAGCGTCTTTTATAGTACAGCGTATAAACATTAATATTTGGGTAGACTGTTATAACCTCCCGAAACAATAAAAAAATGTACATCTATGAAAATAACTATAAAAATTCCAAAAAATAATAATTTTTTCATAAACAACTAAATAAACTTTGTAGATTTTCAATAAGTTCTTTCTTTTTAGTTTCAATATCTGATACCAAAACTTCTTCATCTTATCATCAAGCTTATATTTGATCAGGGTTGCTTAAAAATCCCAACTTCGAAATTCCCTGTCTTTTCCAAGCCAAATTTTTATTTTCCCTGGCCGTTATACATTCTTTTCATTTATAAAAAAAAACCTTACACCTAAGAGATCAATAATATTAATTTCTAAATTGATCTTAACCGCTTTTAGTGATAACAGTCATCAGAATTTTATAAACATCAACTTTAGTTTGTCAAAAATTCCCGGACTCTTTAAGATTTTCCCTGATCATTTTTAAATTCCCTGACTTTCCAGAATGAAACATAACAAAATTCACGCTTCAAAAACAAAATCCCGTACAATTCTCGCTTTCCCCACACGCTATACACCCTGGAGATTTCAATAATTTTAAAATATTTCTCCAAGTTTTCAAAGATTTGAGAAAGATTTCAAAGATTTCACAACGATATCACAAAGATCTTAGTGATTTCACCAAGAGTTTAGAATTTGTACGAAGGCTTCTACACCAGATTTCTAGAGTGATCAACCCCTGGGTTCTCATAAAAAATTAAAGATTATTTCAAGGTTTTCAAGGTCGCTAGACACCCTGGATTAAATACAAGGTGAGTGTATAATAAAATAAAGTAACTCACCTCACTTGGATCAGATCTCGATCTTTTGCTCGGAGTCGTAGCTCTTTCGGAATCCGTCGTTGGGGCAGAGGATGCCGCACTCGATACAGAAAGTTTCCTCGCCCGAACTTTCGCCTGCCGTTTTCCGTCTAAATTTTTTCCCTTTTCGCAGCACTGAAGACACTCCCAACTGTTTGGCAAATCCTCGTTGAACGATATCGTCAGAGGATCTACACCAACACACTGTGGGTGAACAATATCAAAACAGACTTGACATTCCAGTAATCCAGAAGGCGTCATAGGAATTGGTTTACCTAAATAGGAAAATATACTTTAAATCTGCTACTGCACACATAGAAAATCTTTTACATAACAGAAAATACAAACCCATTAGAGGCGAAGGCTGTTGTCCCCAACCATCCAGATTACAGTTTTTACAAGCAGCTGTAACAGGAAGCATCGGTCTGAGACATTGCCTCATTAAACAAGTTTGCTTCGCGCGTCCAGTTCCACCAAATTTCACCATGTCTTGACAATAGACGCATTCCTGACAATCCTGCCTCGTGCAAGCCTCGCACTTTTTACACCTCGTGCGTCTTCTTCTTGCACAGGCGGATTTTTGTTCCGCAGTTGGTTGTGAATTCGGATGAGAATTTAGTTGTGAATTTGGATTTGGACTTTGTTTTTCCGATGATTGTTGCCGTTGGATCTTCGCGAAGGTCTTCTTAGTTGCTTTCAAACGTTCCTGTTGTAAAAGAAACGGTTAAGATCTTGAAAATTCAAATACGTAAAAATATGAAAGGGAGTGTCCAGTAATTACGCAAGGCTTTTTGTAATATTTCGTATTACATACGTAAATTTTAAATTTAAATATAAAAATGTAATCCTTGAAATCTTCAAAATCCCTTATAATCATTTAAAATCGCTGAAAATTGTTTGAAACCATTGAAATCCCATGAAATATTTTGAAATCTTAGGAGATGCCTTCAAATCTGTGCAATCTCTTTAAAAATCATTGAAATCTTTCCGAATAGCTTGAAATCCCTTACAATATATTAAAATCCATTAACATCTTTTAAGAGCCATTAAAATTCATCGAGATCCCTTAAAATCGTCGAAACCCCTTTATATTTCTTAAAATCCGTTAAAACCTCTTAGTATCCTTTGAAATCTTTTCAAATATTTTTAAGCCATCTGAAATCTTTTCAAATCTCTTATCGCATTAAATCCTTGAAATCGCTGAAAATCTCCAATATCCCATAAAATCCCTTATAACCCTTTAAAATCCATAGGAATCCCCTGAAATCTCTGAAAATCGGTTGATATCCTTAAGCTCCCGTGATTCAAATCCCTGGGAATCTTTACGAATCTCCTGAAATCCCTTACAATATATGAAAATATTTTAAAACCCATTCAAAATTTTCGAAAGTCCTTAAAATTCTTAATAATATTCAGAAATCCTTTGAAATTCCGTTCAATCTTTTGAAATCTTACAAAATCCTCTAAAATCCGTGAATATAATTTGATATATACTTTGGTATACTTCGCATATTTATTTATTATTATACTTCGGCATCTTTTAAAATATCTTAAAATCCTTTGAAATTCCATGAAATAATCGAAACCCCTTTATATCTTTTAAAATCCGTTAAAACCCCTTTAAATCGTTTGAAATCTTATAAAATCTGTTTAAATCCCTTCAAATCTTCGAAATTCCATTAAAATCCTCTATTATCATTCAAAATTCGTGAAAATACATCGATGGTATATGAAATCCTTTAAAACACTTTGAAATCCTGTGACTTATTTTAAAAGATTTCGAAATCTCTTAATATCATTTATAATATTGGAAAATTCTTTGAAAATCATTACATCTTTTGAAATCTTACGAAATCCCCTAAAATCCGTGAATATAGTTTGGAGTCTTTTGAAATATCTTAAAATCCGTTGAAATCCCGTAAAATCAACGAAACTCCATTAAATCCGTTAAAATCGTTTGAAATTTTTGCAAATCTTTTGAAATCTTATAAAATTTCTTTCAAATCTTTGAAATTTCATTAAAATACCCTATTATTCTTCAAAATTCGTGAAAATACTTCGATATCACATAAACTCCTTTGAAATTCCGTGACTTACTTTGAACTATTTCGAAATGTCTTAAAATCCCTTGAAATCCGTCTGAAATTGCACTAGTTATCTTCTTCAAACTCTTGAAATCGTTTTAAATCATCTGAAACCTATGAAACCTCTCGTAATCCTCTGGAATCGATTTAATTAACCGACAACTTTTGTAATCAATTGAAATCTTTTAAAATTCTTTGAGATCTCATGAAATCCCTAAAAATCTTTGGAAATCTCGGTTAATACGGTAATTTTTTTAAATACTCTGCAGTCCTTTGAAATATCTTAAAATTCCTTGAAATCTGTTAAAATACTTTCAAATTGCTGGTAATCTTTCAAATCTTTTGAAATCTCTTGAAATCTCGTTTACGGTGAAAATAATTCACATATTTTTGATGTGCTGAGTAAATAAACCATAAAGTATTACGTAAGAAGGGGGGCATAAAAGTTTTACGAATCCGTACAATAGGGGTACGTAATTTATGGACGTTCCCAAACCTAATTCTTATAAAATTTAAACTTACACGTTCGGCAATTGTCAAAGGTGGTGGAGCTGGCAGAACTGGCATGCCTGTCACAGCAGCTTCAGGATTGTCATGCCGATGTTGCTCCACCAAACACCTTACGTCGTGTATTAGGGCGACAGGATCGCGTATCAATTCCGGTACGTTTTTCTTTGTCGAAGGTAGGGAATGCAGGTACATAACGATTGACTTCAATCCATGAAGTTCGTAAGGTGTTAAGTGAATGTGATGAAGATGATGTAGAGGTGATGAATAATTTTGCGCATCTGAAATATCTAAATGACTTCTTCCTAAAAGGACATGGACGTACTTTTCTAAAACATACCTGAAAACATTAACAAATACTTGTTACTCTTATCTATTGGGTATTTAAACATTCTATGCGCGGTGGAGGTTTTCTTCTCGAATAATAAACTCACCACAGCATTTCCGTGAAGAAGGGATATCTAAATTTCTGCGGGACTTTCGTATGTTCCTCAACTTGTGCAACTTTCAGTTGCTTGTCGATTCCAAAGCTGTGGAGAAAATTGCCACCGAAGACTAGGGAGTCCTGAGGTGTGTAGACGGCATGGATCCACCCAGTGGGGATAAATAAGGTCATGCCAGCAGCTAAATTTATTCTACCACATCTGTCAACCATGTCCCCGAAGAAAACGTCTGATTGTTTTCCACTAAGAACCCATTCTTGATAGAGTGCTAAATTCTTTTCGGTGGGTGGAATCAGCCAGAAAATCTTGCCACCTCGGAGAATGTGGTACCAAACACTTGTACCTCCGAAATCGACGTGGAAGTCGGTGTAGCAACCTTTTACGGACATGAGACAGTACTTCTGAACCTTTGGATACATCATGTCTTCGAGAAGATTCGTGGCTTCTACTTGTGCCTCTTTTAAATGACGAGGCCAAACAACGTCAACCCAGTCGACTTGTCGGACTAAGGTCGGTGACTGGACGTAATTTTCTAGCTTCGTGTGACTAAATTCGAGCGATATTACATTTAGAAGGCGGTCCTTGTTTGGATCCTCGTAGTATTTCTGCCATTCTTTCATTGTCATGTCCTCGTTCTTTTGAGTATTTACGTCCATTACATCTAATACTCTTTTTGAACCTAGAATTAAATTAAACAATGTTTTGAGCTTCTATTTCATTGAAAAGTATTGAATTGGAAGAGATTTTAAAAACGTGTTTAACATTTTGCAAACGATTGCAAAACACGCCTCCTCAAAAAACCATGTTTCACTTAAAAGAGCAGGCTAAAGTTTGTACCCTATAAATTATGTTTTGGGGATGTCTCTTGAGTATTTTTACCGAAAATGAAAAAAAATCGTTAGGCCCCCTTTTAAAATAAATCGATATTTGTTGTTTTTTTATCAATTTATGTGATTTTTTTCGAAACAAACAAGTAATAAGTCAGGTTTTCTCTGATAAAAACCTTTAATTTTGCGTTCAAAAAAAGTTCCCTTGTGATTAATATTGATTAAGCTTCCCCTCCCCTTTAGTATACCATTAAGCCATTTCCCTTTCAGGGTAGGCGTGACACTACCCGATTCGGGTAGTGTTTCTAGGTGGATAGTTTTCTTGTAGTTATAAATAACTACAAGTTTGGGCTCACCACACCCATAATACGCCAACAGCACACAGTATTCTCGAATGGTCACCCATCCAAGTACTAACCGCGCCCAACGCTGCTTAACTTCAGTGATCTGACGAGAACTGGTTTTTTCAGCGTGGCATGGCCGTTGGCCTTAGATTTTCAAAAATGTGTAAAAGACATGAGTTTTAGTTATATTCTACGTTTTTGGTGCATTTCACGCAGAACTTCTGATGAGCAAACAAAAGTTCACAAATTTCCGAACAATTTAAAAAAAAAAGAATGTTCTAGCATAAATAGTTCTGAAGTTATGACGTTTTAAAGAGATTTTTCAGGAAAAAAAACGTTAACTCTTTTACTTTTCGAACAGTATCTTGTCTCTCATACATCCTACATTAAAGTTGTTTAAAAATAAATTAAAGCAGAATAAATGATCTTTAAACTAAAACGTTTGCAAAAGAGAATCGTCAGAAGTCAAGGTTTAAAATCGTCATTTAGAGAAAATGTATAAATCATTTATTGTTACTTCATATATTTCTAATGTATTTATACAATAAATGAGTTTTTGCATGACATTAGTGAATGAGAAATTTATTGGATTGTTGCACTGAAACAAAACAGTTACAATGATTCGATTATTCAATTTGTAAAAAAAAATTCTACAAAAAGCAGCCTGCTTTAATTTATTTTCAAGCACCTTCAATGTAGGATGCATAGGGGACAAGATATTGTATTTCACTCAAAAATCTCTTAAGACGTCATAACTTCAGAACTATTTATGCTAGAACATTCTTTTTTTCTCAATTGTTCACAAATTTGTGAACTTTTTTTTTGCTCGTCAGAATTTTAACGTAAAATGCACCAAAAACTTAGAATTTAACAAAAACTGATGTCTTTTACACATTTTTCAAAATCTAAAAAGGAGGGGAAGGTCAATCAATACTAATCACGTGGGAATTTTTTTTGCACGCAAAATTAAAGGTTTTTATCAGAGAAAACTTTACTTATTACTTGTTGGTTTTGAAAAAAATCACATCAATTGATCAAAAAACAATAAATATCGAGTTATTTTAAAAGGGGGCCTAACAATTTTTTCACTTTCTTTAAGAACACAGCGCCACAAAAAAGTAGTTTGTCTGACGGACAAGAGTAGTCACATCCTATGGATTTTGGGTCGCTGAATCCGAATCCAAGGTCAGAATTCCGCCATCACCCTCAGGTTTTTTCTAAGGTCAAAAAACATTGTTTTTGACTATTTTTGCATTGAAAAATGTGTAAAAAAACCCCGTGTTTTTTTCAATCTCGACCACAAATTCAGATTCAGCGGCGAAAAATACATAGAAATGGTCTTTTTTGGTCCGCGGGGTCCAATACTTTGCGGTGGGGGAGAGGCTGCACAGAGAAAAATACCGTAAAACTTGCCGAAAAAAATTGGATGTTTCGCCAAACCAAATTAGTCACATCCTATAGATTTCGGGTCGTTCAATCCGAATCCATAGGATGTGACTACTCTGGTTTGGCGAAACAAACAAGGTTTTACGGTATTGTTCTCTGTGCAGCTCCACCTCCACCGCAAAGTGTTGGGCCCAGCGGACCAAAAAATACCATTTCTATTTATGTTTCGCCGCTGAATCCGAATTTGTGGTCGAGAGTGAAAAAAACACGGTTTTGTTACATATTTTTCAATGAAAAAATAGCAAAAAAACAATGTTTTTCGAGGTTAGAAAAAAAACCTGAGGGTGATGGCGGAATTCTGACCTTGGATTCGGATTCAGCGACCCAAAATCCATAGGATGGTATATAGGATAGGATTAATGACGACTCTTGTCCGTCGGACAACCTCCTTTTTTTGTGAGGCTGCGGAATACTCAAGAGGCATCCTCAAATCATTTTTAATTTTCGGAACTTATTATATATATAATTTTTGAATTTTTAACTGTAAATTTTCAAAATTAAATACTCTTCAATTTTAAAAGATTTGCAATTCAAAGTTCTACAATTTTGCAGAGTTACAATGGACAATTCTTGAATTTTGAAAATATGCAATTAAAAATTATTCAATTTCAAGAATTATATTTCAGAAGTATGTAATTTGGAACATGTTTTTGGAATAGTTCAATTTTGAAGATTTAAAATGGAATATTCTTCAATTTTCACGATTTGCGATTTAAAACCCTTCAATTTTGAAGACTTAAAATTTAAAACTCTTTAATTTTGAAAGATGTATAGATAACAATTCTTAAATTGTGATGATTTGGAAGATCAAAAGTCAAGAATTTTCCATTCTAAATCTTCAAAATTGATTAAATTTGTATCATTAAAATGACAGCAATTTTAATTATCAAACTTAAACCTCGCATAATTTTTAAATTGTGAATTTTAACAATTAAATTTTAAAGATTTACAATTCAAAGTTCTACAATTTTGATAATTAAAAATTCAAATTCTTCAATCTGAACGATTTGCAGTTTAAATGTCTTTAATTTTGAAAGATTTTCAATTATTTGCAATAATTTTAAAAGATGTATGAATCAAGTCTTAAATTGTGATGATTTTGAAGATCAAAAGTCAATAGTTTCCAATTTTAAATCTTTAAAATTGATGAAATCTGAAATGTTAATCCTAAAAATTGCATAACTTTCAATTATAAAACATGAAACTTTTACAATTGTTTATTGTAAATGTTTCAAACGAGGAAATCTTCCATTTTAAAAATCGAAAATTCAAATGTTTACCATTTTGAAGGGATACAATTGAAAATTCTTGAATTTTGAATATATAGATTTGCAAATTATTCCATTATTATGACTTGCATTTTAAAGGAATTTAATTTTAAACGTTCTTGTTTTAATAGTTTAATTTTGAAGATTTACATGTGAAAATTCTTCAATGTTAACGACTTTCAATTTAAAATTCGTCATTTTTGAATATTTGCAATTGAAGAATCTTGAAGATTATTATTATTATTCATATCAATAATAATTTTATGTTTTTTAAACTGATCTTTAAATCAGTCAAGTAAATATTAATGTTATAAATTTCAATAAATTGGAAGTTGAACGTTTTTTTAAACCGAAAATATAGATAAGAATGTTATAACAGTTATTAAATTTCATGGATAACGAATAATACGAAATAAATTACTAAATTTTACATACATTTAAATATTTAATAATAAATTTAACAAATTTTTTAACTCAAATAAATTACGACGAGATCCTCTATACAGTGGTAATTAGATCAGGATCACCGTCGTTGGTCATTAATAGTTTTATTAATTTCTTTTGAAAAATTTCAACTAATTTTTTCCACTTTAAACAACTGAAAAGATTTGAAAACATTATTTTTTAACTATTACATTTTTCAACAATACAACTTCTTGTTACTTTAATATCGTTATTAATTATAATAAATACAGACGTCCAATATTTTAGTAAAGTCCGTAAGTGTCCGCTACGGCCAGTTACGACTTTCTCTCAAATCACAACTCGCCAAACTTTGTAGTTAATGGTGTTTTTCCAAATCACGGCAGTAGTACTATACCCAACTCAAACCCAAAAACAATAATTTTGACCCTGAGTTACAAAAACGCGAATATCTATTGAACTAAAATCTGCCGTAAGGGTTCCTTTCATTGGATGCCCACATACATTGTTGAAAGGAACCTGCGATTTTCGGAAAGCTTATTTAGCAACAATATACAAGTTACAAAACGCGCGAATTACGAAATGTGGAAAATCCCCGGTATAATATATCAGTCCCGGCTTTATTCCGGGATTTCCCCGGTTGGGTGGCCACCCTGTATGTGCATTTGCTTAAATTTATGTCTTTAAATAAAAAAAATTCATAATTATATATAAAAAACTTCAAATTGGAAATTTAAAAGTTCAAAAACCTCTAAAATTTGAAAGAATTTGTATTTTTAAATCACTGAACTTATGAAAATTATTATAAATTCCGCTCGCAGCATAGAGTTGGTTCGCAGAGATGTTTTTGTGTTTTATTCCTGTTTTTTGAGTTGGTTCGTTTCATTGACTAATCCTTCGTGGTTTTATCAATTAAAGTTTAAAAACACATAAGTGTAAAATGAAATCGTATTCAATTGAATATATATGAAATTCTTTGGGATCAATTTCAAATCTTCAAAATTGTACAAGAAAATGAAATTAATAATTGGTAACTAATATTTTTGAAACAAAGAAGAAGCTCACAACGTTTTTGACTTCTGATGTTAGCTTCAGTGGTTTCAGTAAAAATAATGAAATTGCTCAAATCTATTACAATTACTGAAAGCATTTAAAACAGAATAATTTTACATCAAAACATTGAAAATGGTTTGTTTTCATTTTTAAATCTTTCAAAACTGTATCGTTTGAAAATAATTAATTGTATTGTATAGTTGAAAAAATCATTAAAACCAATGCTCAGTTAAATCAATAATTTAAACCTGTAATGTCCAAAATTTTATACTTTTAAATTTACATTAAAACAATATTGTAAAATTCAAATATTTTGAACTAAAAGCCAGAATATATAAATTTGATTATGTTAATTTTTTGATAAAAAATTGACCCCAAAAACGCAAAACTCGTGGCAAATAAATTTCAAATGTGATTCCTTAAAAATTGTAGAATATAAAATTGATAGCGCGCTTTTGCTCTTGAATAAGCATGTTAAATTCAACAATTTTAAGAAGATACTTAAAATTGTATACTTTCAAAAAATTCGAAGCTGAAAATTAATTAATTTTACAATTTAATAGTGGACCATTTTCAAATTAAGAGCATTTAAATTTGAAATATTTATGATTTAAATTGCTGAAAAACGGTACAATATAAATTTACAGTCTTTAAAATAAAAAATTCTAATCTTTCAAAACTTAAGAATTAAAAATTGAAAAATTTCGGATAAGTATGCATAACTGAATATTTTAAAAGTAACTTTCCAAATTTCCAAGGCCCTTTCTACTACTTGGTTGAAAGTTGAACTACTTTGTTAAAAATTAATTTTTTTCTTGTTGGACATTCGTCATTTTACTTGGAAATTCATCTATTTGGTTGAAAAATCGTTTTTCTTTGTTAAACATTAATTTTTTAAACTAAAAATTGCACTATTCTAGCTTTTTGGCTGAAAATTCAACTACTTAGTAGAAATTTGAACTACTTTGTTAAAAATTCAGTTTTTCGTAAAAGCTTAATCATTTTAGTTGGATATTTATCTCTTTGGTTAAAAATTGAACCATTTTATTGAAAATTAATTTTGTAAACTGAAAATTTAACTATTCCATTTTTGGTTGAAAATTTATCTTTTTAAGTATAAAATTCTGCTAGGTATTTGGTTTAAAATTAATGTATTCTGTTGAAAATTCGTTATTTTTTTGTTGAAAATTAATTTTTTAAACTGAAAATTTAACTATTTTGTAGAAAATTCATCTATTTCGTTGAAAATTCGTCTTTTTAGTAGAAAATTAATCTTCTTGGTTGAAAATTCAACAGTTAAATTTTCCAGAGACAAATTTGCTGTCAAATTCAACAGTGGGATTTTTTAATTTTCAATCGACGAATTTTCTACAAAATTTAGCTGTTGCATTTTGAACTATACTACGCATTTAAAATTAAAAATTATTTTATTTTACAAAGTAAAGGTCGACCACTTCCAAATTTAGAACGTTCAGAATTGAAATTTTTTTATTTGAATTGCTGAAAAATGGTACAATATCACATTTATAGCATTAAAAATTAAAAATTCATATCTTGCAAATCTTAAAGTAATTGAAAAATTTCAAAAGAGCATTAATAGCTGAATATTTTTAAATCAGCTTTCCAATTTACCAAGCCCCTTCCAAATTAATCTGGGGGAAAAATTGTGGTAAAAATAAAACCATACAAGAACTAGGTATTAAAAATCGTATTATTTTAAATTTAATAATGTTCCAAAAAGAAAATTGCAAATTTATTGCCACTCAATTTCTTTTTGAGTGATTACACTGTACAATTTAAACTTGCAATAATAGTAACATTGTTTTATGTTTGTATCTTATTAATTGTCAATGCAATGTTTCCCGCGCGTTGTAGCGCGCGTATACTATTGCTAGTTTAAATAGTAAACTCCTAAAACCTAAAAACTATCAAATGTATATTTCTTCACACTACTTTATTCATTAAAGCCTGCGAATGTAAAAAGTTTCCATTTTTAAAAGCCACTTTAAAGGAGACCGAAATATAAACAAACGAGTTCGACCCTTTCATCTAACGTCAATTTGATCCAAATTTGATTTCTTCAGTTATAATTAAAAACTAGAGTCGATTGTGAGATATGACACAAAAAAATTAATTTAATAACTGATATATCTGCGAAAACAAAACTTACCAACGCAAGTCCTGACATCGTTGATTGTAAAGTTTGCACTGGGAACTCGAAGTCCCAATCCGGCTTTATCTCTGAAGAGGAGGGGAATACCCAAACCGTGTTTTTGCAGGTAAGCAACATTGAGCTCCTGGCCAGCCATTTCTCGAAAAAGTCCCGTGAAATTGCTCAAGTTATACCTTTCGCACTCGATCTTTTCGTCAAGCTGAAAGGTCCTTCTGCCCTCAATATCCTCATCGCCAATGGCCCAGTCATCAGTGTAAAGTTTCCTTGTTCTCTCTCGCTGTAATAACAAAATATTCGTACTTGTGTAAAAAGCACAGGGTCGGAAAACGAAGCACATGTAACTTGTCTCATTTGTTTACCAATTGTCGCTTCTTGGGCGCTGGGACAGGATCATCGGCCATTGCGTACACGCTGCCAGTAACGTATCACCGTATTTTCATTGAAAACTGCAGAATTTTGTCTCGTCGCTCCTGCAAAGTTGTTTTGACTATGGCAAATCACGGCTGACGTGTCAAATATTCACATGTCACACGATACAGAGCCAGAATCGCGAGCCGGAGACTTGGATTGCATTTGTCCCGTGAAACGAGGTCGCCATTTTGCAACCAAACACCGCCAAATCAATGTTGGCGGATAATTTAAGTCCCTAGACTTTTATTGGTTTTAGCAGTTTGTTTTAGAAACCAGGCATGCCAATAGGGAATTAGTTACACGTCATGTGACGTCATCTGGCAAGATGGCTGCACGCCGAGGGGAAAACAATAATACCAATTGCATGAGGCGAAACTATCTTTTTCTAATAACTTAGAAAAAAATGATTTTTCACTATAAGAGTAATAAGCTAATATTTTTTATTTTTAAAAAGCTATTCAATTGGATAATAAAATGGTTGCGAATATTTATCGATTTTATTATTTATTTGAATAGCCTTTAAAAAATAACACCAACATTTTATTAAAAAAAACAAAGTTTCGTCCCATGCAAAGGGCATTGTTTAACCAGAGTTTAACCTTCGGCGTGCAGACATCTTGGATTTCCCCCACCCAACCTGAAATACCTAAAGTCGGGGCCAAAATTCGAGGCCCCCCAGCGGGCAAAAAAATTAATGATGTCCTAGAGACGTCTTCGGGACATCCCTAAGACGTCTTTTCGAACATGTCTTTTGAACATCCTAGGGATGCTCTTAAGACGTCTAATGTCAGTACAAAATATGTCCCGAGAATGTCCTATGTTTTTAAGACGTCTTTAGGATATCTTTAGGACATTGGACGTCTTAGAGACGTTGATTGGACAGACATTGGACGTCCTAGGAACGTCCCAAGGACGTTCTTGAGATATTTATGGTTTTGTGCCCATTGGGCCCTCATTACTTTTGATTGCAATGTAAGGTTGGGAATATTGCATTGAAAGGCTAGAGCAAGGTGAGGGAATGTTGCATGGCAAGTTTCAGGACAGTTTGGAAGATTTATTTAACTTAATTCGATGCGCAGTAGTTTTCTATGGGATCTATGGCTGCGCAGTCGTTTTTTCGACGCTTTTAATATACCACCAGACACGCGAATCATGATTATTTCCCATATTTATAAAAAAAAAAGAAAAACTAAAGAAGAAATAAAAATTTTAATTATTTTTTGGTTTTCATTTTTTCAAAAACATGGGAAATAATCATGATACATGTGTGTGGTGGTGTATTGAAAGGGTTAAAAAAACTACTGCGCGCCCGTAGGTCCCATAGAAAACTACTGCGCACCGATTTAAACTAAATGGATCTTCCAAACTGTCCTGGAACTTGCCGTGCAACATTCTCTCACAGCGGACATTTTCTTGATTGACCGAATCTTGCTCTAACCTTTCAATGCAATATTCCCACCTAAAAATGCAAGTTTCAGGAAATCTTCACGGAATTTTTCGTGCAATCTTGGCAATATCCCAAAAAAATATTGTCGGTAACAAGCGTTGAATTCAGAAGAATTAATATTTTCAGATTTCAGCGTAAAAGTGAAGATTATTTTATTCTTTTGAATGCGCGATTTTTCCATCTGTCTAAAATGCCATTATAAGAATAGGATATCTCCGAAACTAATTCACTTCTATTCCCACAGCGACAGCCGCATAGTTTCCTATTCCCCAAAAGAGAACGTGTTTTCAATATATTTAATTCCTTCTAATTGTACCGGTAGGCAGACCTCACAGAGATGTTTTGTATTCCCCCGAAGTGTTCATATTTTGAGTTTATTTAATTCCTTCTAATTCGTTCACAAAATATGTGTAATAAATTGTTTTAATTCCTTCATGTGGAATATAAGTTTTGAAATTTTAATTCTATTCAATTCAAGTCTGCCTCTTTCGAATTAAAATTATTTTAATTCCCACATTTCAATAGATTTTATTTGTAATGTATTTTCCTCAATGTTAGCAAAGATTAATGCATTTTTTAAAACGTTTAAATAAATGATTAAAATATAAATAAATATAAATTTGAATCTTGTCCGAATGTATAAGTTATAAAACGATTTAATAATGAAAAAAAAGTTAAATAAGTGCATCATAAATATGTAAATTGATAATAATATGGTATAATTATTTTAAATTATTATAATAATCTTCCTTGTAGTATGATAAAAGAATAATTATTTAATAATGTTATTGAAATGTGTGATAAAATAAATAATTAATACTAAAAAAAAGGAAGAAATATAAAATTACAGTAATAATGAATGTACATTTTGTTAAATCTCTTGAAATCTTTTTAATTATTTTCAAATCCTTTAAAAATAATCTCTAATTATTAATTGCTTCACTGCATAATCATTTGAATTCTCAGAAATCCTGTAAAATTTCTTGAAAATCCTTTGAAATCTACCGAAATTCGCTAAAATCTATTGAAATCTCTTAAAATCCTTTATATTTTCTTAAATCACTAAAATTGTCTTCGAATCTTTTTAAATTTCTGGCAAATCCTAAAACTTTTTTCAATTCTATTATAATAGGTTTATATTATATCACTTCGTTACAATTTATATATCTATATACTATAAAATTCTTTTGAAATATACTTCTCACCTATTTTTATTAAAAAATCACCTTTTCTATCATATATAGTTTGTATCAGTAAAATTTAATACATAATGTGTTGCTTTTTAAAAACAAACTTTAAACATGTTCTAAGCATTGTAATTATTTATAATAGAGCACTGGTAAAAATATTAATATTACATATATTAATAAAAACAAGTTTGTATAATTCTGATTAGCTTTTTCTTTATCACATGCAAATGAAAGTATAATAAATCATAAAATAAATATAATATCATAAAATATAAAATATTTATTAATGAGAAAACAATCCATAAATTTCAATTCCATATAGCGTTCTCAAAGCGAAATTATTTTAACGTTTTCTATTCCTCTTACAAATACTTCATCTTGAGCACGAATGAAGAAAGGAAGCCGTTTAACGGCTCCAAATTTGCCAGAAAGTTAGAATATTTCTGACTTTCATAAGTGTTGGCGCGTGGGCCAGAAGAAAAAAAAAATTCAAAATGATATTTCTTTCGTAACAATGATCTTAACATAAATTTAATTATTGCACTGCACTCACATCACAAAACTGTTCATATCTTCATTTGCTCCTATCTTCCTATCTTCGTTTGTTCTCAAGATAAAGTATGTGTAAATAAATCCTCGTAAAAAGTAAATTATTGAATATTTCAAAATTTCGAAAAATGTATTGCATTAATGAATGTTAAAAGAAAATCTGTGAATTTTTTCAGATTTTTCCTAACGTCGGCCGCTTTCTGGAAACAGGTGAAAGTCGACGCTTGAAAAAAAAGTGAGGGGCCTCGAATTTTGGTCCCGACTTTAATCAAAGACATTAATATCTTTGTTTTAATTAGTTATTTAACGATGTGGTATCATCTGGCAAGCTGGCTGCACGCCGAGGGGCCAGCAATAATACTAACTGCATGAGGCGAAACTTTAATTTTTTAATAATTTAGAAAAAAACATTTTTCACTATAAGTGTAATTGGCTATTATTTTTTATTTTTCAAAAGCTATTCATTTGAATCATAAAATCG
>CAKNYM010051350.1:168310-246965 GCA_932195095.1 Andricus curvator | reverse complement strand
AGAGAAACATATTTACAATCGTATAATTCGCTTTAGTAGACTCAACAGTTACTCTTCACAGAAGTAAGGCATACTACACGAAATAGTAACTCTTATTCTCCTGAGTGTGGACGGTTACCAAGTGGTGCACTGCATCCTACTATTTGAAATTTTTCATCCTACTCTTTTAAGAAGTCAGTTCAAATAACCTGAATGCGAAATAGTAATTTTAACAAAATTCACCGACGAAAAGCTGCGGTTCAATTTAAAATAGTTAGAGCTGCTGGTTCACAGAGTTTTTTCAACGATCCACTTTTTTCCGTGTAGGCTTTCACGTTTACCTGGCTAGAATTTTCTGCGATTTTTTGTGAACGAGTTGCAAGCGGTCAAATTGAGGATCGCGTACTTTTGACGCCGACTATAGAAATGGACGATAAAAAAACGCCACTGCTGCAAGAGCCAAGTCTGAAGAAGATGCGATAAATTTGTTTCTTAACGATCGATTTTTTTTCAAACACCTGTAATTTTTCATCGCAATTAAATATATACCATATTGTATAGCGCAATTAGTGCTTTTAGAAAATGTACTTCTGCAACCTTCCACCTCGACGAGCACCCCCCGCAGCGGACCTAAAGGGGGTGATTGAACTTCTATAACTGTCTATTCATCGATTATCACGATAAGACAAAAAGTAAATGACAGCTGAAAGCCCTCTCTAAACGAAAAACTCGTGCTGCAAGGGCTCAATTTGGCGGAAATATGTTGCAGCGGTATTTGCTTGCGGAATTTGTTTGCTCCTGCTGCTATACTCTTGACTTGCAATGACTACATTTCTCAAATGGAGCATTCAAAAACTTTGAAAAATATTATATGTACACTTTGATAGTTAGAGGATACATGCGTAAAGATTAAATTTGAAGACATTATTAACAATTAACGTAAGGTGCGATTGATGATGACTGAGCTATTTCTAATTAAATAATAAGTAATTTGGACAGTATAGATTTACCGTAAACAATTTGGAACATTTTAAGAAAGGCAATACAATAATAATTAACAAAAAGCAGTTTAACCTTTAATACTTTTCAAGGAATATTGCTATCAGTTCTACTGATGTAAGGGTTAGTGTGGTGTCACAACAAAATAGTACTATTGACTAGTCGACCTCTTCAGAAACTGTAAAAGGATCCATTATTAGGGGCGACTGAAGTCGCGCGAGTCAAATCGCGCATTTCAATTTATCACTGCTTCTCATTGGATCTTATGGCACACTTTCCGTATGCGCGAAACCCGACGCGCGACAGTAGGGACCCCAAGGGCGGCTAAAAATCGCGGTAATTGGGAAGCAGTCTAGACTCTAGCCGCCCAGCCGACGCGACTTGAGTTTTCGAAAATACTGTCTAATATCTGTTATAATTATTATGGATGATTAAAAATTAATAGAACTTGTGCGTCAACATCCTTGCATCTTTGATACAAAAAAAAAACACCTTTGACAAGGATCTAAGTGTGAGAGGCTAACGTATGTCTAACGTAACTTTAAAAACATAAAATTTTCAAGATTTAGAAATGAAATTCAACGTTTATTTGAACATTTGTTATTTAATCTATAAATTACAAAAATTCCTTTTTATTTATCGCAGGCTTCACAATCTTTTTCCTAAATTACAAAATATTCAACGTATCGCTAACGTATGTCCAACGTAATTTTAAAAACCTAAAATTTATAAGTGTTAAAAATGAAATTCAACATTTATTTGAACATTTGTTATTTAATTTATAAAATATAAAAATTCTCGTTTGTATTATCGCAAATTGATCTGTTTTAGATGAGGATTCCAGTATTTTGTAGAAAATTATTATTTTTTTGTCAAATCCAACTGTTCCTTAAATTGTTATTGAGTTTAAAATTCAAATATCTGGTTGTACATTAACTTTTTTTTAAATTCAATCGTTTTGTAGAAAATTCGTTTTTTATTTTGTCGAAAATTAATCTTTTTTGTTACAAATTGTATCTTTTTTGGTAAAAGGGGGCAACAGTTTGGTTAAAAATTCTTGTATTTTCGTGTAATTTTCGCCATTTCCGGACCCTTTTCATGGAAAGTTAATATTCTTTGTTTAAAAATCATATGTTTGGTTCAGTATTCAACTATCTTTGTTTCCATTCATCTGGATAAAAATTCTTTTTTTTTTTTTTTAAAACTAGTTCTTTAAACTATAAAAAAAAAGAAAATTCATCTAATTGGCTTTCCAATTCAAGAATTGTGTACAAAATTACCCACTCCATTTTTGGTTGAAAATTGATCTGCTTTGGCTTAAAAATTCAACTATGTAGTTGAAAATGTTCAGGAATGAAACACATATAAACACAGTGAACTATTTGGTTGAATATTATAGTGTTATAATATTAACGTAGTGAAGGCCTTTTCCGGGATTCACTACATTAATATTATAAGATACCGGAAAAAAATTAAAACATTATAGTGTTATGTTGAAATTTTATTTATTACATTCTCATTCTAATGAGAAGGTATTGGTTTTATGTAAAATTTGACATAGTCGGTTTTCATCAAATCTCCACGTTTTGAGACCCCCTGAGCCAGAAAAAACGGTTTTTACCAAGGTGTCTGTCTGTCTGTAGTCTGTCTGTCTGTCTGTCTGTCTGTCTGTCTGTCTGTAGCCACGATAACTTTCGAAAAAATGATCAGATTTGATTGAGCTTTGGCACACTTTTTTATGGCCGAAAAATAGAGAACGAGTTCGTTAACCAGCTATTTTGGATGAAAATTCAAAAAGTGAGCACATTTTGAAAATTTTTGAGACCACTTTTTTTGAAGATTTAAAAATTCTATGTATGTACGCAACATGACGAACAAAATATTCTAATGACTTTTTGTGATAAAAAAAAAATTACTGGAGTTATAGCATTTTCAAAATTCCAAAAAACAAACGAAAATGTACATTTTAAGCCGAAAAACGCACGATATGAAAAAAAGTCAAGAGGAGAAAAACGTTGCTTTTTGAACACCCTATAATATTTTCATATCAACTTTTTGAATTTTTTGAAAAATAAAAAATTCAAATTTTGATCGCACAAAAAAATAATCAAAAATTCCATTTTGCTGTGAAACTATGCAAGATACAAGAAAAGATCATTCTACCAAAATTATGCACCCAAAAAGGATCTACAAATTTCTCATCACTCACTTTTTGATATGACGCGTAGTTTTTGTTTTATTCGTAAAAAACAGCATTGAAAATAGAAAAATCAAATTTTTAGACGAATAACATGAGCAACGAAAAAAATGACAAGAACAACATTTGTTCATCCAAGGAAGAGGTACAAATTTGTTGTAAATCATGTTTCGATAGGATGCGTAGTTTTTGTTTTATTCGTGAAAATAACATTGACAGTAAAAAAAATCAAATTTTTGAAAAAACAATGCAAGGTACGAAAACAGATAAATGAACAAAAATTGTGCATTCAAAAAAGATTTACAAACTTGTAATCAATTTTTGTTGTAAGAATATATTCAAAATGAAAAAATTAACCTTTTTGAAAAACGGCACAAGCTAAAATAAAATTGTAATGAATCAAATTTGTCGCCTAAATTATATCATTATTACATTCTCATTTTAATGAGAAGGTATTGGTTTTTTTTCATTTGAAATCAAATACAAATTTAGTAATTTGTATATGAAGAACATATAACACGAAGCACAAAGTGCGCGCTCAGTGTATTTACCAAATCGCACGCCGTAAGTGCGCTCAAACTTTTTTGTTTCTATCATACGGTTCAAATGATGCTCAAATCAAATATCGAGCGCGAAGCGCGAGTGTCTGGATGAGAATGTGTTCCTTAAGGTCGATAGAACCTTGAGTAAATAAAGTCCCTTTTCAGTCTAAAATAAAAGCAAATTTAACAATCACTTAATATGTAGAGGTTTTGATAATTTCATAATATTTGCAAACAAACTTTTTCTTTTCATCGAAGTCGAACACGAAGTTCAAAAATCTAGAGGAGCCTAGCGTAAAGCGCGATGCAAATACGCCCGAGCGCGTAGCGCGAGGTGAATACATAATCGAGCGCGAAGCGCGAGATAAATATATGATCGAGCGCGAAGCGCGAGATCCAACAGTCGCGCGCCCTAGGCGCGCTCAAACTTGCGAGCGAAGCGTGCCGCGCGCGAAGCGCGCCATGAGAATGTGCCCGCGAAGCGGGCAGATTTTTTTTCTTGAAAATGTATGTATTTGGTTGAGAATTCATATTTTGGTTGAAAATCAATTTTTTCGGCAAAGATGAAGCTTTTGTTTGAAAATTAATCTGTTTTGGTGTGGATTCCAGTATTTTGTAGCAATTTGGTTGTTGTTGTCAAATCCAACTGTTTTTAAAATTATTATTGAGTTTAAAATTAAACTATTTCCTTGTCACGAATCACTGATCGCGCGACTTGTTTCGCGCAAATCAAGTCGCGCGTTTGCGTCGCCCATACAGAAGCCAGCCGTTAGGAGGGAAAAACTTCTGAATGATTTGACCCTTCTGAACAATACTGTTATACTATGAGCGGACATCAGTAGCAGTCTCATGAATGTGACTCCCAGCGTTTTTGTCAATTTCATTCAGAATAGTCAAAAGTCAATATTACTATCTGTCCAAAAAGTTTCGGCACCTCAATTTTTTTTACAGATTTTCGTGAAAATATCAGCAGAAAATTTTTTTTTAAATATGAAACAACATGCATATTGCAGGTGAAGGTTTTGCCAATATTGATACAGAGTTTCAAAATTTTCAGATGATTAGCGATTATTTCCTGGCAAGTGAAAGCTGAAAAAGCACAATAATCATATGACCATTTCAGAATACTCAACTTTGAATGGCTGTAAGTCACTGAAAATAAATTATGAAAATTTTGCAAAAAATATATGGGTTTCATTGATCCTTTCTGTGCACAGCGGTAAAACTTAGAGGCAAAAATAATCATTTGTTAATAAGTTATTAACAAAAGAGTAGGGAGGTGTCATCTTCCAAACTAAGCAACCTGCATGTTGTCTCATATTTTTAGAATTTTTTTCTGCTGAGATTTTCATGAAAATGTGTACAAAAATTGAGGTGCCTAAACTTTTTGGACAGATAGTAGGTGAATCAAGTTGAAACTGAGCATTTATCTTCAGAATTAGCTAGAGAATACAAGTGAATGATTAGTTTTGATATATACCCTCATAATTCTGTTTTATAGGGCCCCAGAAACCCCATACGTATGAAAAATTGGGTTTCGCGAGTTTTTTGGCGCTAATTATGATATTTCTGCGTTCTTTTTGTTTATACAAATAGGTTCTAATACATAAAGGAATTACTTTCTATTAATAAATGAAGGTTTTAATAAATTTCTTGAACAATTTATTATTGTTTATAGCAGTTTTCTGTAAGAAGATAGTCAATATCCTGTTAAATTTAGCAGATCATAATTCATTTTTTCTGTACACTTTCAAATTACAGTGAGGTAATGTTTAATTCAAGTTAACAAATATAATTGTTAAAATAATTCATTATTATTTTTAATAATATATTTTTTTAATAATGTTCTAAGATAACAGCTTAACTTTCCACCAAGCAGCTTAATTTTCATTCCAAAAATGATTAATTCTGAACGAAGAATGTAGCAGTTGCTTTTTCAACCCAAAGAGATGTGAACTTTTAATAAAACAGTTGAATTGAACCAAAAAATACGAAGTTTCAACTTTGAAAGATTGTTCAGTCAAGAGAGAGAAAGAACGGCAGAGAAGGTGTTGCATTTTGGAGAAAAAATTTAATTTTAAACGAAGATGATTACTGTCCTACAAAAAAGAACGAATTTAAAAAAAAGGCCAATTTTAGAGCAAGCAGTTTAATTTTGAAGTAAAGTATATCAGTTTTGAAGCAAAAGTGGAATTGCTCCACTGTCATGAAAAAAAGTAATTGTCTACCAAACTTTTCAACTGAAATGATGTATGTTAAAGTGGAATAGTTGAATTTTAAACGAAAAAGATGAATTTTCTAGTAAAATGATGATTCTTGAGCTGCAATAGTTGAATTTTAAACCAAATTGAAAACTACATTTGAACATAATAACAGAATAGTTACAGTTTCAAGTAGAATAGTTCAATTTTCAGTAACCCATGTGCGAATTTAGCTCGGCAGCCAGACATTTGCTGTCGGCCCACGGTCGGCCCCACTTTGCCAGCCAAAGTTTAGTAACCAAAGATGAACCATCTTTGGGGATTTCGAACAACCCCTATCAGGCCAACATTGGTTAACGACACTGGTAGCCGGAGAAAGGTCGACTGTCAGCCCAACTGTGGCCGAAGATTGGCCCAATTGTCGGTGTAATACTGGCCAAAAAAAGCCGCCCTACTGCACCCGACAATCGGCCCAACTTTGGCCCAATGTAAGGCCGATGGTCTGATGAACTTTGGCAAATTTGATTTAAAATGACGAATCAGTATGGTTGGTACAACTCTGGCCGAAGGTTGTCCCGATGATCGGTGCAATACTGGCCAAAACAAGCAACCATACTGCACCCGACAATCGGCCCAACTTTGGTCCAACATAAGGCCGATGGTCTGATGAACGCTGGCAATTTGATTTGAAATGACGAATCAGTATGTCTGGTTCAAGTTTGGCCGAAGGCTGGCCCGATGATCGGTGCAATACTGGCCAAAACAAGAAACCATACTGCACCCGACAATCGGCCCAACTTTGGCCCAACATAAGGCCAATGGTCTGATGAACTCTGGCAATTTGATTTAAAATGACAAAACCAGTATGCTTGGTTCAACTCTGGCCGAAGGTTGGCCCGATGATCGGTGATCAAGGTGATGCACCCGACGGTAGGTCAAACCTTGGCCCGAGTATGAGCAGACCGTCGGATAAACTCTGGTTCGTTGTTTCAAAAAGACCGTGAAAGTACGATCGGCCCGACTCGGTGCAAGAGATGGCCCGACCATCGGCATAACATTGGCTTGTACGAGTCATCATGATGCACCGGACGCGGCGGTCGGTCAAACCTCGGCCCAAATATGGGCCGGCCGTCGGATATACTAGGGTTCATTATTTCAAAGCGACCGAAATTTGAGTACGAATAGCTGGATTTTTGTGTAGACATACCCATATTCGTACCGAAATTTCGGTGCACGTAGACGTTTCCTTTTTTTTCAAGAAAAAAATTCTAAGCTCCATCTTTATGATAAATTGTAAATGTTCCGAAAAATTTACATTTGATGTAATTCTTAATCATTTTAAAATAGTCTGAAACACCTGAAAAGCAAAACGTTACACGAAAGTATAAAAACATTTGTTATTAAAAAAATTTTCGCAGTACGCGATAAAATTTCTAAGTTCCGTCGATGCAAATTTTAAACGCTCATTAAAAATTACATTTCATGTCATTTTCAAAAGTTGTAAAATGGCCTAAAACGCGAAAAAACAAAATATTACATGAAGAAAAATTAGTCAAAGTGGCGCAAAAAAAATTTCGAAAAAAAAAAATTGTTTAAAAAAGAAATTTTCGAAAAAAAATTGTTTGAAGACAAATTTTTGAAAAAAAAATTAAAACAAAAATTTTGAAAAAAAATTTTTTTGTTGAAAAAATGTTGAAAAAAAATTTTTGTTTGAAAAGTTGTTGAAAAAAAATGTGTTGAAGAAAAATTAAAGAGTTTCAGCCCGGGGCTACGAAACCCTGAAAATTGTAATCGGTTTAAATTATTCATTTAAAAATTATTTCATTTATATTCCCGTTAACAGTTCATTTATTTAACATCTACATGATGTTGCATAATAATAAAAAAATTAATGAGAAAAAAAGAGTTAAAAAATTGTTTTTTTTTCAACTGCTTTGAGCTGTGCCTTATGAGGATGGTTTTTTCATTGACTTTCAATTCTGTAGGTATAGAGTAATGGGTGCCAACGGCGATACCACGCTGAAAACACCAGTTCTCGTAAGATCACTGAAGTTAAGCATTGTTGGGCGCGGTTAGTACTTGGATGAGTGACCGTTCAGGAATACTGCGTGCTGTTGGCCCGTCGTGGGTGTGGTGGGCCCACATTGGTAGTAAATATCCACCTAGAAACACTACCCGAAACGGGTAGTGAGGCAATGAACTTTCGAGTTCGAACTGCTAATCAATGTATGTATGTATAGAGTAATGGGTCAGACTCCCGACTGCTAGGCGATAGATTCAGTATAGATGTAGGTTCGAAACCTCGTAGCGTTAGAAATTTTATTTGTAATATAATGTTTAAAAATTTATATATGTATTTATTCATTCTAAGCAGGACCATTAACGTTCATAGTCAAAATACTCGCAATCAATTATAATTTATTTTTTGAATACCTATTTTGTGTATTTATACCTGTGTAGTACGAATCTTCACGAACACATTGGCTCAATCTTGGGTCCCCATCTCGAGCCGATGGTCGGCAAAAAACCTCGGCCCAGCGTGATCATTTCGCTAGTTGGGCCGACTACGGGTAACAAGGTTGGTTCATTGCTTCCATACACTGTCGGTCCCGTATTGGAAAGCAAAGTTGTCCCTGCCTTGTAGCCCAAGGATATGCCGATCTCGTTAAACACACTGGCCCAATCTTGGGTCCTCATGTCGGGCCGATGGTCGGCAAAAACCTCGGCCCAGCGTGATCATTTCACTAGTTGGGCCGATCTTTGGCTGACAAGGTTGGACCGAGTTTTACAAAGTCGGGCCGACTTTGGGCCGACGCGAAATTCGCACATGGGAAAAAGAAGTGACTTCTCAGCCAACGAAATAACAATTTTGCAAGAAAATAGCTCATTTTTGAACCAAAGACATGAATTTTAAAATTTAATGATGAATTTTGAACCCAAAAAATTAATTTTGAACACAAAAGTTTAACTTTCCACCAAGCAGTTTCATTGTCATTTCAAGAAAGCATGAGATTAAGATTAAGATTAGAAAATTATTCTTCTTTTTTAAAAATTAACCTTCTTCGAACACTTATATTATTCCTTTCAAATTCAAGTATTCCAGTAACATATTCAAGTACTACAGTCAAATATCATTTATCTTTTTGGTTAAAAATGAAACTTTTTTCTTGAAAGTGAAACTCCTTTCTTGCAAATTGTTCTGTTTTATTCAAAATTCATCTATTCCATTTTTTTCATTAATTGAATGTTTTTAGTCGAATGAACTGTCAGGATCATTAGCGATTGTACTATAGGGTTAATTATAAACTGTAGGGTATCTGTGGGTTAATATACCAAGGGACAGAAGCGAAGCTTTCTGAAAAAACATCCAGCCTCGCTTCATGCTTTGGGAATCGAACCCGCGCCAGCGTGGCTGCCAAGGCTGAAGTGTTGGAACATAAGACAACACCTTATTGGTAGCAGTGCTCCTTCAACCCAAAGAGATGTAAACTTTTCATGGAAAGCAGTTGAATTCGACCAAAAAAGACGAAAAAAACATGAAAATATACAAATTTGCAAATACTTGAATTTGGAACTAAAGAATATCACTTTTCAACTATAAATGATCCGCTGGATACAATAACTAGTCCGACGCTCGAAAACGCGTAAAAGTTTCGTCCGAACGTCTCAAAGAAAGAAAATTTTCAAAATCGAATAATCAATTTTTTGAAAACGTAGAATTCTAGATAATAAGGAAGTGAAACTTCTTCCTCTTTGAATTTGTTTTTCCAAACGTTTATTTTTAATAATAAAAACGAAATATTGAAAACAAGTTTTTCCCTGATTTAATAAATTTTTAAAACTTAAATCGTTCTAACTCGGCTAAATATTATTGAAATGAGTTCATATTTGTAGGACGTATTCAAAATACTCTAGCGATGCCTGTGAAATCATTAAAAAGTTAACAATCGCTTATTGTTTTATAATATTTAATTGTAAAATGAGGTCAATCGATGATTGTGTTTCCTTGGTTTCGCCGGTAAAAAGTATCCAGGTAACTTCGACTTTCAAACAGCTTCCAGTGAGAGATTTGTTCAGCAATGTTGAATGAAGTTTTTTGGAAAATCTCATATCGAATCGTTGAAAATTTACTGAGATATTCAGCTTTGGAAAAAGTACTCGACGTCTGCCCGCGCTGTTAGCTAATGCCTCGCGAGGACTGCTCTGTCAGGCAGCGTACTCGAAGTTCAGTCTGCGCGGGCAGACGTCGAGCACTTTTTCCAAATGTGAATATCTCAGTGAATTTTCAACGATTCGATAGGAGATTTTCCAAAAAACTTCATTCAACATTGCTGAACAAATCTCTCACAGGAAGTTGTTTGAAAGTCGAAGTTACCTAGATACTTTTTACGGGCGAAACCAAGAAAACACAATTATCGATTGACCTCATTTTACAATTAAATATTATTAAACAATAAGCGATTGTTAACTTTTTCATGATTTCCCAGGCATCGGTAGGGTATTTTTAATACGTCCTACAAATATGAACTCATTTCAATAATATTTGGCCGAGTTAGAACGATTTAAGTTTTAAAACTTAATTAAATTAGGGAGAAACTTTTTTTCAATATTTCGTTTTTATGATTAAAAATAAACGTTTGGCAAACAAAAATCTAAAAGGAAGAAGTTTCACTTCCTTATTATCTAGAATTCTACGTTTTCAAAAAATTGATTTTTCGATTTTGAAAATTTTCTTTCTTTGACACGATCGGACAATACATTTACGCGTTTTCGAGTGTCGGGCTGGTTATTGCATCCAGCGGGTCAAATGGAATAGCTCAATTGTCAGTAAAAAAAAAGTCATTGTCAACCAAGTTGATGAATTTCGGACGAGCGATTCAAAAGAAGAACTGGTCAGTCATACTAAACACCGTAACTAAACACCGTGACTAAACACCGTAAACGAGATCCATGGCAGAAACGCTCACCAGCCTTCACCGCCGCACCGCACCCACGCAGCAACCTTCACCCCCAACGGAGATAAAGACTTTCCCTTCTGAAATAAAGCAGCAGAAGCAAATAAATTCCGCTAACAAATACCGCAGCAGCATATTTCCGCCAAATTGAGCCCTTGCAGCACAAGTTTTTCGTTTAGAGAGGGCTTTCAGCTGTCATTTACTTTTTGTCTTATCATGATGATCAATATAGATCTTAGTTAAGTTTAATCACCCCCTTTAGGTCCGCTGCAGGGGGTGCTCGTCAAGGTGGAAGATTGCAGCAGTACATTTTTCGAAAGCACTAATTGCCCTCTACAATATGGTACACATCTCTGCCAGCCTGATGAAGAAACTGTACAACTGCATTTGAAACGAACCGAGATATTCAATAAAACGCGTTTGCATCTGTACCTTTGAACTTATGGGAGTTTTTAAAAATAAAAGTACTGTTTTTGGGTAAATCGGACATGCTCTTTTTATTGAAACAAAAAAAAATGGCGAATTTCAATTATTTATATGCAAAACTGTAGATGTGCTAGATATTAATGCACAAAGTCGCCGAGAATCCTTACTAATAAACACATCTGCATAGATGTGCTGCCGAATACAGGAATCAGCCTTTAAGAACCTCCGGGTTTCAAAAATTGATTAAAAAAAAAATTATTATGTAATTATTAATTTATTATTAAATTACAATTAATTGTTCTATAATTATTTCAGATCATTAATCATAATTATATAATTAATCAACTAGAATTATTTTTTCTTGACAAATAAAAAATGCAGATGTGCTATTGAAGGGAAGGATCGGTGGCTCAAAGTTACCCTCGAATACTGGTGAAGAACTTTAACATGTATTTGTGCTATTCAATTTCAGGAAATCGGACTGCAGAAAGACCAAGGATCCTCATGAGCAAAACACATCTGCGCAGATGTGTTTTGTTTTATCAGGATCTGAGGGCTCAGAACTATCACAAATCCTGGGATTCGTGTAGATATGCTACAATTTCTGCAGATGTATTGTTTCTTCATCAGGAATTCTCGAAAATCGCTGTAGATATGCTAATTGAGACCTAATTATCTCGAGATTTAATTGCAATTTTTAATAATGATTAGCATAGTCAAAATCGTCTATTCATTTCGAATTCAACCATATAATGATAACTTTTCACCTCACATATCACGCAGTAGGATCTCGGAGTATGGCAGCGCACAGTGAGACAAAAAAAGTTTCTGTGGACAAATCAATTTTTGGCCAACACTATGCATTCGGTTTGGACGTTCTTTTTTTAATGAAATATTTTTAAATTTCAAGAAGATTTGTGTGTTTGGATTTTCGATAAAAAAATTGGTGAATTTTTTATTTAAGGGCGTTGGAACCAGGACCCAACCTCAAAAATGAATTTCCTTATTTTAGTCCATTAATACTAGAATTACATCTTCTTTAGATAATTAGGGTCTATTCCTTTCTTTAATCACATCTGTATTCGGAGTGAAAAAATGGCTTATTTCTATAGTTTTCGTGTAGAACGTTTTTTTTTATTCTAACCCAAACATGAAAAAAAAAAACGTTTTACACAAAAACTATTGAAATTAGCCAATTTTTCACTCCGAATATAGATTTGCCCCAATGCAGGAATAGGCCCTAATCATCTAAAAAAGATGTAATTCTAGTATTTATGGAAAAAAAATTGGGCAATTCAATGTTGAGGTTGGGTCCTGGTTTCAACGCCCTTAGCAACAAAATTCAATTTTTTTAAACATCAGAATTACCATTTTTTAAAATATTTTGAGATTCATCAAGCAAGGTCTTATATCGGCTAAAACTATCTAAAAATAATTTCCAGCGAGTGGAAATTATCTTTAAAAAAATTTGTTACGTTATAAAGAAATTAATTTTAAAAAAGTTATTTTTTGGGATTGGCTATGTTTAGCTCATTTAGATCCAGAGTTTTGGTATAAAATGTGAAATAAATTGATGTTTTATTAAGAATTATTGAAAATAGATGCTATTTAGCAATTGTTCAAACAATTTCTATAAACAAATTCTCCGGTTGGATTATTTTTGGCTATTTTTCAATCAATAGGATCAACTTTCGTACGAAATCAACTAAAAATATCTTTCCGATGACTCTTCGTTATGATACTTTGAAAATTTATAAGAATAATTAATTATTAAACAACTTCCATTAACTAATTTACCGTTTGGATGTTTTTCAACGAAGAGGCTCAGTTTTTTACGGCATCATTTAGAAAAGTCTTTTCGATGACTGTTCGCTACGGTGATTTAACAATTTATAAGAATTATGAATTATTTAAACAATTTTCAGAAACGAATTCATATTTTGGCTATTTTTCAACTAATAGGCTCACTTTTTTCACGGAATCAACTAAGAATATTTTTTCGATGACTGTTTCCTATGATACTTTCAGAATTGGCATAAATTATTAATTATTTAAACACATTTTATAAACAAAAGTATTATAGGAAAAATTCATCAGAAAGACATTCGTATAGATAATTCCGTAAAAAACTTGAACCTATTGGTTACAAAATAGCTAAATTCTGTATTTGTTTATGAAAATTTTTTAAATAAATAATAATTCTTGTGAATTTGTAAAATTTGCAAAAACTCATCGGAAAGACATTCTTTGTTTGTTCTGTGAAAAGACTGAGCATATTCGTTGCAAAATAGCCAGACTCTGAATTTATAAAAATAATTAAATCTTGTAAATTTGTAAAGTATCATAGCAAAGTGTCATTGGAAAGACATTATTAGTCGATTCCGTAAAAAAATTGAACCTTTTTCTTGGAAAATATTCAATCTATGAATTTGTTTATAGGAATTGTTTAAACAATTGCCAAATAGCATCTATTTTCAATTAATCATAATGAAACATTAAATTCTCTCACACGTCATACCAAAACTCTGGATTTGAATATAAGCTAACCATTGCCAATCCCAAAAAATAACTTTTGCTCATTAATTTGTTTTTAATGTAATAAACCATTTTTTTAAATTATGCTCACTCAGTGCAAATTATTTCTAGATAGTTTAAGCACAGATATAAGACCTTGTTTGATCAATCTTAAAGTCTTAAAAAAATGGTACTTCTGAAAAGTTAAAAAAAATGTCAATTTTGTTGTTAAGTAAAAAAATTAACCAAATTTCTCATCAGAAATTAAAATGCACAAATCTTTTCAAAATTTTCAAAATTTTCATTACAAAAAAATAACATAGTTGACATTTTTTAATTTTCATTTTTTATAATCGATTTCATTCACTTGCAATTCATATTTATGTAAAACATCATAATATTAGTGCAGACACTCTCTCCAAATAATATTCAGTAGGTTAAAAAATTAAAAAAAAATTATTTATTTTTATATTAACAAATTAATGAGTAAAAGTGTTACTTCAAGATTTAAAAAAATACTGTAATAAACAAATGCATATACCTTAACTATTTCGCACTCTAAGCACTTCGTTCTTTCAACAAAATAGATAAAAAAATTATCGGCAATAAATAATGTGTACAATTTTTTAATATCTGATAACAATTGTTAATTGTTTTAATAAATTTAATAAACAAATACAAATTTTCGTCAATTTTCAACTGGCAGATTTCGTTTTTTTTTTCAACGGAAACAAATTTTAAATTACTTAGGAAAATTCTTTGCTTATGATGCCTCACCAACCAACAATAATGGTTTTTTTATAAACATTCTTATAAACAAATTCACAACTTGAATACTTCTCAACAAAAGGATGTTGTTTTGCCAGAAAATCGACTGCCAGTGACATAGTAAGGACCTGATTCATCAAAAAACTTTGTCAGGCGACAATATTTGTTATTTATTTAATTAAATTTTTTTAACAAATACAGTTTTCTTCAATTTTCAACCAGCAGATTTCATTTTTTTCAACAGAATTAACCTCGAAATAACTTGGAAAAATGCTTCCCATGACACTTTAAGAAAGAACAATAATTTTTATGTTTATAATCAATGTTGTAAACAAATTTCAGGTTGATTGAATTACAAAAAAATCTAATTTTTTCAAAAAAAGAGCAAAATCTTGATAAAATAATCACTGAATCAAAATTTTGTGAAACTTAGTCCCAGATATCCATCAAAGGAGTTAATTTGCAAATTTGGTAAAAAGCGGTTTAATATTGTAAGCTCCAGGTCGACTAAATTACTGAAAAATCCAATTAAAAAAAAGTACAAAATCTTGAAAAAATAATTAATGAATAAAAATGTTGTGAGTCTTAGTCCTGGTTATTCATCTAATGGAGTTTTGTCGAAAATTTGGCACAAATTGGTTTAATAATGTAAGCTCCAGGTCGACTGAATTACTAAAAATATTACATTTTTTTATGTGTTCTGAATCTACTAAATTTATTTGATAAAATATGGATCATACGTATGTGTACAGAAGTTATTTTTGAGTGATTTTTTAGAGAAGATTTTTTAGAGCATTCTAGAAAATTTAAAGCATTTATTTTGTAAACAAATATATATCACACTTAATACATATATTTTTACAAAAAAATTCTGGAGTGAAATGAACATATACTTTTTTTAAATTACAGAGTTGCTACAGGTCAGGTAATTCCAGAAAGTCAGGGAATGTCAGCGAAAACCTGACAGAGTTAGGGAATTTTCGATAAATTAAAGTTGAAGTTAATTTTATTATTATGGTTGAAAATTAATCTGTTTTGGTTGAGGATTTTAACTATTTTGTTGAACATTCATCTTTTTTTATTGAATTCAACTATTTTTGGTATAAAATTAAAATCCGTTTTGTTGTTGAAGTTATAATATATTACGTTTTTCGTTGAGAATTCATCTTTTTTGGTAGAAAATTCAACTACTTAGTTGGAAGTCGAACTGCTTTGTTAAAAATTCATTTATTTGGTTGATGTTTCATCATTTTAGTTAAAACCTCCTTCTTTTGTTCAAAATTTAATTTGTTTGTTGACAATAATGTTTTCTGGAGGAGAACTAATCGCATTAACTGAAAATTTAACTCGTAAATGTTTGATTCCAAATTTATCTCCCTAAGTTGAAAATTCAAATATCTGATTTAAAATTTCTGTATTTGATTGAAAACTCGAATTTTGTGGGAAAATCTTGGTGACTAATTCATTCTTTTGGTTGGAGATTCCTTTAAAAATTCAAATATTTGGTTGAAAATTCATGTACTTTGTTAAAAATTCATCTTATGGGTTGAAAATTGATCTTTTTGGTTGAAAATGAGATTTTTCTTATTTAGAATTCATTTTTCAAACTGGAAATATAACTTGCATTTTTTGTCAAAAAATTCTCTTTTCTGATAGAAATTTAATCTTCTTGGTTGAAAATTATACTATTTCTTTGAAAATTTACTTTATTATTATTAAAAATTAATTTTTAGTGAAAATTTAACTATTCTATTTTTAGTTGAAAATGTATCTGTATTCGGTGAAAATTTAACTATTTGTTGAAAATCCGTCTTTTTTTTGTAAAAGAGTACTCTCATTAGTTGAAATTGCATCTTTTTGGTTAAAAATTAATTTCTTTGGTTGAAAATTCGTTGGTTTTTTGTTTGGAAATTTATTATACTGACTGAAAATTATCCTACTTTATTTTTGGTAGAAAATTTATCTTTTTAGTTTGAAATGCATGTATTTGGTTGAAAATTAAATTTTTTTTAGTTGAAGTTTCATAATTTTAGTTGAAAATTCATTTTAACTATTACATTTTTTGTGGAAAATTTACTTTTTGGTAGAAATGTAATCTTTTTCGTTAAAAAATTATCTGTTTAGTAGAAAATTTAACTATTCTATTTTTTGTTCAGAATTAATTTCTTTCATTGAAAAAAATTGTTTAGTTGAAAATTCGTTTTTTTTGTTGTTGATAGAAAATTCATCTTTTGGATTGAAAATCCACTATTTGAACAAAATTTCATATTTTTGGTTGAAATTTCATCATAGTGATTAAAAAATCATTTCTATGGTTGAAAATTCATTTTCTTTTTTTGGTTGAACATTTATTTTTCTGAAATTTTAACTATTCTAATCTTGGTTGAAAATTGATTTTTGTTCAGACGAAAATTCATTAAATTTGTTGAAGATGGGTCTTTTTTGGTAGAAAATTAATCTTTTGGGTTGAAAATTCAATTAACAATTTGATTAAACATTCATATTTTTTGTTGGAGATTCATCAGTTTAGTTACAAATTCATTTCTTTGGTTGAAAAGTTATCTTTTTGACTTGAAAACACAACTAAAAATAGTTTTAAATATATTTAGAAACAAATTTTATTTTGCATCAATATTATTAATTTGTAATGGGGAATTGTACTGACCCTCTGGTATTAAATGAGTTGGTGTTTCTTTGTATGGGCTTCTTTTGTATGGGTTCAGTATGGATGAATAAAAAACTGTTTTTCAAATTAAAATGATTAAAAAATTCGTGAATTTTCATTATTATAATAAAGCAAATTTCTAATTATTCGTCATCGTTTCCCATTTATAATACTGCGATTAGTTCATTTATGTTTTATCTTGAATTAGTTACAATTATTCACAAACTAATTACATTATATTTTATATTCTTTAATTCAATGAATATTAGAAAAATTATTGTATTTCTAACAAAAAATTATACAACAAAAAGAGTCGTAATTGTATTTTAATCTCTAAAATTATATATTGTTCGTCACTGCTATTTTTTATCGAAAGCATATTACTGAAAACGTAAATTTGTTTTTGTTTAACATATTACTGAAAATGTAAATTTGGTTTTGTTTAGAAATAAATCACTGAAGAGGACTCCCACATGAGTCGAAACGTCTTATTAAAAAAAAACACAGTTTTTTTATTACTGGACCCTAAAGCCCATACAAAGAAACACCAACTCATTTAATATTATTAATCTTCTAGGTGCATGGTTGGTTTTATACCTAGAAGAATTTAGAAATTGGGATATTGTAGCAACCCCGAATAAGGCACTGTTTATTGTGAATAATATGTTTTCTATTACTTTGACTTCTTTTAACATTTAAATTTAACACCCTTTCCAATTTGAGGCGATGTATTTTCCCGCGAAATTTAAATAATGTAGTTATTATTAATAAAAGTAGAAAATACGATTTTTTAAATCCTAATTCAAAATGCTCATAAATGCTCATTAAATTCTCAAAGTACATAAAGGTCGAGCATATTCTCATGCTCGTGAGAATTTCTCCGAGCACTTAAACTCTTTAGAACACTAGGACCACTACATTTCATTTCAAAAAAATTTATTTATTTTTACTTTAGAAATATTTAAAAATCCTCATTGAAATAAAAAAGAGCTGCGCCCGCCCTAATAATTAAAATTTGTACATGTTCTGTATAACAAAAGATTATTCCTAATATTAGTTGTTAAAAAATGGTATCAATTCGATACAAAATATAAATATTCAAAATTTGTGTAAAGAATTTTTTGGACAAAAAATATTTATTGAATTTTCTGTAATTTGAAAGTGTTAACATTTTAACAATTAGGTTCTTTGAATTTGATAATATTTAAAGTATTCAAAATGCTCGAATGTCAAATTTGTTGGATTAAAATTTAATCGTGGCGCGCAACGCGTCCGCAAATGTTTGATCAATATTAGTTACTACATTTGCTTCAGAGTGCAGGATTTATAATCGTTTTATTTTATTTTCAGATTTTTGGGACTAAATTTGAATTTGAATAATGGCACCTTTTCACAAAGGACCAAAGAGTCTTGTTCACCTAGCAGAACTAACTTCTGATTCGCAGCAGGCGATTACCGAATATTTTTATTCTAAACAAGAGGATCAGATTGTAGAGTAATGTTTTCAGTATACCAATACTTCTATCATTTGCTTTTTTAAATATATTTACGATCACCTTTGTAATAATATTATAAAATGCAAAGACAGATTTGAATTAATAATTTAATATCTAAACATAATTTTTTAATAAAATAAAAAAGAAACTTCAGAGACATTCTATGTAAAAATAAATAATATCTGTCAGATAGTTTATTATGACTTTTAAGAAAATAATGGTGTTGATATCTTTTTTTGAGACATTGAAAAACATTTTTTTTCAAAACTTTCTTGAAAAGATAATTGTGATTTTTTTAAGATATAGCACGGTCGGTCCTCCCGGTCCAGGCCGTTTTTGAGAAAACTCAATTTTTTATATTTTTATAGAGGTTAATCAACATATTTTCATGAAAATAAGTTAAAAGTGGAATTGGCTCAATAGATTTAGTGTAGGATCTAAACAGAGCTCCAGGAGCTGAATGTCTGACGAGAACTGAAACCCTTTAATATTTTTGAAAAATGGTGAAACAAGTGGGAAAAAGTTTTTAGAAAATTGCTTCTTTCCAGTCAATTCCAAGTCTAAAGTATCTGTATAAGAATGAAATTTTATGAAATTTCCTGTAAGACAGGAAAATTCTAGTTTTTGTAAAATAACTCATTTCCTAAGGATAGCTTGTAAAAGCTGCCTGCACATTAATAAAAGGAGACTTAATGTTGAGTAAATTAAAAAAAAAAACTTTGCTTTAGGTCTAGTAGGACTGAAATTATGCACTTCTGAAAATGACACGTTTTGTAAAATTTTGTTAGACATAAATTTTTAAAATAAAATTTCTCGTATTCCACAAGAACTCATTTCCTGAGCATTGCAGCTGAAAGTTGCCACCAAATAAATTAAATAGAACTCAATTTTTCGCAAATGTAAAAAAATGCTTCAGCGGAAATAGGACCGAAGTTATAGCATTCTGAAAACGACCATTTTTATAGAATTTCGTTGAGCTTGTTTTTTTTTTAATTTCTCTTTTCCAGAGGAGATTTGACTTTAGTTTTTTCGTGATCGATATCCCTTAATTTCTTCGTTTTTCGGGAAAAAATTCCATATTTTTTTTCAAATTGGTCAACATTAACCCATGCCCCTAGATTTTTTAAATTAACATGGGGTTTTAAATGGCAATAGTTTCGGGTTTGAAAAAAATGAAAGAAGAAGTATTTTTTATTGACTTTTCGTAAATTAAAGTTTAGTCTCTTCTTTAGGAATGTTCAAGGAATAATTTCCACCTACTAGATTTCGAGATAGATTTTAATTTTGATTCCCTTAACCCCCTTTTATTATGCCTGGAATATGCCCCGAAAATGATAAATAGCAGTTTTATATCAAATTCATGCTAAAGACGGCTTTTTTCACTATTTTTTTGAACATTATTATTTTTTATGGATAAATAACCAGTTTTCCAGTATGTTTTCACTAATTTGGAATATTTTTAACAATTATTATTTGTTTGAACAATATTTTTTTCCAGTAAATCGTGAAAAGTTACTATTTTTGAGGATGAATGATATAGTTGAGGAATGTTAGAAATAATATTTTTTGGTCAATATATTTTGCAGTTGTTCAAGCAATTTCCATTTGTATAATTTTTTTTCACTGAATCGTGAAAAGCTAATATTTTCTGGGGTTAATGACACAATTAACAAATGTTAAAAGTAATATTTTTTTTAGGATTTTTGGCAATTATTTACATAATTTTCATATTTTCAAACAATTTTGTATCGCTGTAAATCCTGAAAAGTTATCATTTTCCGGAATTAATGACGCATATATGAATGAAAAGAGTGCTATTTTTTGTGAAAGTCAGTTTGCAATTATTTAAACAATTGAAATCAGTTGCTTCTTTTCATATGAAAGATGGACAACATTCAAGTTTTTTCGAATCTCTTACACTGTGCCGCTTATTAATGAATATATGCTTATCCCAACGAAACCGATCTAAAAAAATAACGATTCATAACGTAACTACAAAAAATGTTTGAGAAAATGATTTTGGTTTAAAAAATTAGGGTGCAAGTGAATGATTGTTAATTGTTTAAATAATTGTAAACTATCTTTCGCAAAAATTGGACTCTTAACATTCATGATCTGTGACATTTATTCCCGAAAATAGTAACTTTTCAAGATTTATAGGAAAAAAATGGTTTAAGCAAATGATAATTGTTTAAAGAATTTCCGAATATCGTTAAAAAATATATTACTCTCAACATTCGTTAATTGTGTCATTAATTCCAGAAAATAATCACTTTTCACGATTTACAAGGGAAAGAATTTTTTTAACAAATTAAAATTGTTTATATAATTATAAAATATGTTAACAATGAAATATGACTCTTGAAATTCATTAACTATATCATATATCCCGAAAATAATAACTTTTCACGATTTACAGGAGGGGGAATAGTTTCAACAAATAATAATTTTTTTTAAACAATTCAAAATCAGTTCAAAAATACTTTAAAACTTGTCACTCATCGAATTCAAATAATTCATGTTGAAAAACTTCCCAAAAATGCCGTCTTTAGCATTATTTTTACATAAAACTGAAATTTTGCATTTTTGGGGCATTTTCCGGGCACAGTACAAGGGGCTTGAAGGGGTTAAAATTAAAAGTTATTGCGCAGAAATAGTCTGCGTATTTTGTAAGGCCTGATTATGGTGTTTTTTATATAAAAATTGGACAATAAAACTTGTTACAAATTCTTGCAACTGTACTACTTATTTGTTTAGTCTTTTTAAATTAATTTTGTTCATAATACATTTTATTTTTTATTTAATAAAGCGTCCCGTTTTTACCCGTGTAAGGGGCAAAACGGGACGAAAAACTTTTTTCGAAAATCAATGAAAAATAGTAGAACATGGCATTTTTTCTATGCGAAATTTTTTTTTAGTACATTATTAGTTGTTTAAGGCATCTATGGTGTTCCTAAAGCAAAATCGTCCCGTTTTGCCCCATGTTCCCCTACAAGATACAAAAAAATCAGAACATTTTTCAAGAGATATTTAAAGCTAGAATTTTTTTTTTTAATTTGCTTAAAATTAAGTCCTATTTAATTCATTTAATGGCAACTTACACCTGCAATGCTCAGGAAATGAGTTTTTTTTCAAACGAGACATTTAATTCAAAAAATTGATGTTTAACAAAATTTAATAAAAAGGGTCATATTTAGAAGTTCATAATTTCGATCCTACTAGAGCTAGAGCAATATTTTTTTAGATCTACTCAAAATGAAGTCTCCTCTAATTAATTTACTGGTAGCTTTTACCAGCGATGCAGAGGAAATAATTTATTTCACCAAAACTAGATTTTTAAAAATATTAATTAAAAATCGACTGCTAAAGGCCATAACTCTGGAACTTTTAGAGATAGAACATTCAATTTGTTTTTGTTTTACAGGAAATTTCATACATTTAATTTATTATATGGGTAATTCGATCTTGTGACGGACTGGAAAGAAGCAATTTTAAAGAAACAAATTTTTCCCCAATTTTTTCGCCATTTTTCAAAAATATTGAAGGTTTTCAGTTTTTGTAAGATATTCAGCAGGTGGAGCACTTTTTTCAGTGCTTGACTAAACGGTTTAAGCCAACAAAATTTGACTTAAACAATTTTTTCATGAAAATATGTTGATTAACCTCTTCAAAAGAATTTAGTTTTCTCAAAAAGGCCCTAAGAGATTTTTTTGTCTGAAAATGATCGCGAGATATCCCAGAAGTTTAAAAATAAAAAACGAGAGGTCGAAGGCATTCGTGACCCACCGTGATAGACATGAGTTTTGAAATTTACAAATGTTTTAAAAGCGGCAAAAATTTGGTTAAAATTTGTTTTAAATAATTTTTTAATTGATGCAATTTGAAATAGTTTATAATACAAATTTTTGTTATATTAATATTTGCTTTGTCTTAAAATACTATGTAATCTTTACAGAAAATACCCAGAATGGGAAATATCCAGGTCAAGTCCTGTGGCAGAATTGATGAGAGCTCGACGGGAATTGGCCCAGGCTGAAAATGAGTTGCAGGAAAAATTTATAGATCAAAAAACGAAAAGGAAGATCATGGATGAACAATGGAGCGAATTAAGAAGTAACGAGCAGTCTCTTCGTCAATCTTTTATCAAATTTAATAAGCTTGTGAAAGAAAATTGTGAGAAAAGGGAACGAGCTGAGAAAAAAATCAAGGAAGAACGCGAACGTCAGGAAAGAAGACAGGAATACGTGCGAAAAATTACAAACTTGATTAAATTTCACAATTAAAAAGAACAGAATCTAGAAAAAAAATTTTGAATTATAAAATTCATAAATTATAAATTACATTTCTTAATCGATCATTTTGCAGATATATGAACTAATAAGCAACCTGGAAAAATTGTCAGCCACTCGGGAAAAAATGAAGAGTTATGTGAATGAATATCAAAAATACCAAAATTATCTAGAGAGAGTTGTAAGAGAAACGAATGAATTTGAATCAATTCCTGAAATTTTTAATCGATACGAAACCTTGGTAGAAGCTAAGGAAGTACTTTCTGAAAGTCAAGAGCAGAGTCTTGCAGTTTTAGAGGAAGCTAGCACTAATATGGTTAGTTTAATTATAATTTTCATTTTATTTATTTATATAAAAAAATATATGGGCTATCTCATTTTAGGGGAGACTTCCCTACAGTAAATACTGCAAATTTTTAATGAATTAAAATTAATTATTTTACGTATTTTGTGAATGACCCCTTATAAAACGTAAAAATTATTTCTTGATAATTTCTAATTAACTAACCATCTAACTGTTCAGCAATTGCAAATCTTGTTTGAACTATAATGATTTTTGTTTCAAAATACCAATTTTTGGTGTAAAACGCTAACTTAACCTAAAATTGTAAAAATAATTTGTGTATCTTCTTTGAAATCTAATTTTTAAAATAATAAATACTAATTTCTGAAGAAAAACACTAAAATGATCTAAAATTATTGGAAGATTCTAAACAATGTTCAATTTATAATTATTTTTGTCTTATGGTACCAATTTTTTGTGTAAAGTCCTACCACAACCTAAAATTGTTCAAAAATTACAAACCTTCAAAATTTGTTTGTAAAAACCCGGTTTCCTGTGAAAAAGATTAATAGAACCTGAAAATGTCAAAAATTACAAATCTTGTTCGAACTATAATGATTTTTGTTTTAAAATACCAGATTTTGTTGTAAAACGCTAACATAAATGCAAATTTGCGACGGAAAACACTAACATAATGCAAAATTGATCAAGGATTCTAAATTTTGTTTAAATCATAATGTTTTTTTGATTAAAAATACCAATTTTTGATGTGAAACGCCAACGAAACCCAAAATTCTTCAAAAATTATAAACCTTTGAAATATAATGATTTTTGTTTAAAAAAGATGAAAGGTAAAAAAAGCGTAAACATAACCGAAGAACATAAATTGATAAAAAGCTATTAATTTTTGAAATCTAATAATTTTGGATTAAAAATATCCATTTTCACTGTACATCGCAAACATAACATGAAATTGTGGAAAATTGGGAATCTTGATCATAACTTTTGTTTAAAAATACCAATTTCAGGTGAAAAAAACTTACACAACTTAAAATTTTCAGAAATTTCAAGTCTTCTTCCAAGCTTTATGATTTTTTATATTAAAATTCTTTTAAAAAATACTAATTTCCAGCGAAAAGCACTATGGTAAAACATGTATAATATTGTAAATAGTTTATTAGATAATATGAAACTTTTAATTCAACCGCCGAAGGGTTTTTCCCGTGCAGAAATTTCGATAGGGCTCTAGTGGGGCTCCGACGAGTTTTCCCTATCTCTAATCGGGCTCTAGTGAGGAAAACTAGTCGGGCCCCCATCTAGAACGTAACGCTATGGCCATAGGGGCCCTACTAGATTTTCTAGTAGGGTTCTAGTGGGGGTCGCCCGCCTACAACTCCATTTAGGAGAAGGGCCCCTGCAGGGCACCTACAGGGCCCCTGTGTTTGGTTTAAATTATTGGGGTGAATAATATTCTGCATTATAATTTAATTTACGAGTATTTTATTAATGATTTGATATTATTAATAATGTATTATTATATAAATTATAGAAAAACTTGTAAACATAAATAAATCAAGTCACGCGTAAAAAAAGCCAATTCTGATTTTAAATAACCTCACTCTGATCATCATCTTCTCGTTTGACTTTTTTCATTAGGCGGAACTTTTTGCTCTGAAGCCGTCCCTGCTGTTGCAGGCGCCTTTCGCTTCCATCGTGGAGAAGAATAATTGTAAAACACAAACAAAATTACATTGACAACTAAAAAATACAAAACTTGAAAGATCTGGTAAAGCACTGGACAGCCGTATTTGACATAACCTCTTTAACTTTAGCTGACACATATGTGCATTTTAGGCAATATAAGATTGTAGGAATTCTCGGGTCGGGGCCCCATTAGATGCAGATAGATTCGCCATACCAACACGAACCATGGAATTCTTCTCTAGAACCTGACAGGGCCCCCATCAGTTTTTTCTAGACTAGATATTCTGGTGGGGGCCCCATCAGAAACCAACTTCAAATAGGGAAAGATGGGGAAATTTCTGCACGGGTTAGGAGACCCAAATGTTTCTCAATTCGCACAAAGTTTTGAATGGGTTTTCTTATTAAAAGGGATTATTTGTAGATTGGATTTTCAAAATTTCAAATTTAAGATATAATACAACTTCAAGAAATGAAAAGCCAATCACATTTTCAACAACAATGATTGTTAGAGTTTCGATTATACATATATCGTTACACCACTATTTTTAGACAGTATATGCAAATAATGTATTCAAAACACAACGCTTTTTTCAATCCTCACTAATGTAAGAATTAATTTCCTAATATTTCTGGACGACCCGTAAATTTTATTTTGAGGTTTGGGTTAAGTGCCAATTTGGAAGCATTCTAAAATAAACTTCAAAGTAGGTCTTTTGATATTTCTAAAATGTCAATGATGTCTATTTTCTCTATTCTATTATCTATTTCTATATTCTATAAAAACTAACTTTGTAAGTACTGTAATTCAAATATATATTAGACATGGCACATTGTAACTCTCAAAAAAGTTAATTTTATTAAGTCCATATTGTGCAATGTCCAAAATATCCTTTTGATTTATGCTACATTAAATTTGTAATAGCATCAAAAAATATTTTAGTCCGTTCTCTTGTTACATATGATTAATAAGTTCTTTACTTAATTCGATATTTGATAATATTTATTTCGGGAATAATATCCTTAAAGCTTTGAACCTTATTTTCTTAGTTTGACAGTTAGTGGACTTATCTTAACTCTCATGCGATGTTTTGTCAGAGAAGAGGTCGGCAATTGTTCTCCAGAAAGGGTTTCATAGGCTACCGAGGGTCAAGGGTCATAGGGTATGGGTTAGTGGCAATGTGTCCGAGGCCAAAGGTGACGGGATACAGGTCAATGGACAGTAGTAAAAGGTCAGGAGTTAAAGGTGTGGGGTAATAATCAGTCCCGGGGTCATAGGTCCAGCACCTGGTCTTGAAGGTCAAATGCCAGGGGTCAGGTCAAACTTGCGGCGCACAGTTTCCTTATTGTCGTTATAAGATTTTCCCGTGTAATCTACGAACTTAAAAAATGTATTTTCGTCACAATTACATTTTAATTTACAATCGTTATCAGTTTTGATTATGTTGCAAAAGAACTAATTAAAGTTTTTATATCGACAGCATGAAATGACCCAAACAAAATCCAAAATGCTGATGGGCCTGAGTAACGAATTGGCTCAACTTCAAGGAAGATACGATAGAGCAAAGGCTGTCGCCATTAGATGGGAAACTATCGTTGCTCGAATAAAAGCCACGGCAGCAGCAAAAAATCTCGAATTAACTCAAATGCGGTCATGTTGTTGGAATATTTACTTGCAGATTTGCAAGAGAAAAGGGGTTCCAATTGAGGTGGATCGTAACGATCACGAGCAACAACTTCTTCACATCAAGCGCACTATCTTAGAACTGAAGCGGATCATCAAAACGGCTAGGAAGAAAGCTATCAAGGCTTCTCAGGCAGAATAGAATGGCAATTTATACACGGGCAATTGGCACAAAAAATCCTTGATTAGATGCTTTCTGGATCGAAGGTCGGAAGTCTGTTCCTTCGATTGATTGATTATCGACTATAACTCTCAGGAAAATTTATTGTACTGGCGCCTGTTGTGATGGGAATCACAGATTTTCGAGGTTTCAATCTCAACTGAATTTAACACAGTTTATTATCAAAATAAAATTTATTTTTAAAATTATTATCAGTTTATTGGTATAAAAGGTTTGATTCATTAGCAGAAAAATATATGATAGATCGTCTTTTTATTAAATTTGTAATCTTCGCATTTGTGAATGAACATTTTGAAGGTTGCATAAAATTGTTTAATTTTTAATGATTTTTAATGATATACAACGAAGAAGCTTCAATAAAAAAAAGAATTATTTAATAAAGTAGTTCATCTTTCAGCTAAGTTGGAGAATTTTCAATCAAAGAACACGACTCCTCAACGAAAAATGTAATATTTGATATTTGAACAAAAAATAATTTCTATTTTAAATTAAAAACAGTTGAATCCTCAACAAAAAAGATTAAGATTCAAATCTGTAGATTTGAATCAGTTGAAATATTTACTATTTTTAATCATTGACTGAATTCTAGCTATTAATTAATTATTTTCAGTGATAAATTAGTAACTTTTACTGATTTATCATTCAAATATAGATGATACATAGCTAGAATTCAGTCACTGATTGATATAAGTCAGCATTTCTACTGTTTCAAATTTATAGAGAACCAAACAGTTGCATTTTTTACTAAAAACAAAAAAAATTCTGCTAAAAGAGATAAATTTTCAAACCAAAAAGACGAATTTGCAACAAAATAGTTGAATTTTCGAACAAAAAAGATTGATCAGTAAAAGATAGCTGATATAACTGATTTAATAGTTGAGTTTTTAAATAAAAAATGATGAACCAAAGAGATTATTTTTCAACTTATATCACGAATCTTCACCTGGAATAATTAAATTTTCCATGAAAAAAGTAATTTTTAACAAACAAACAAACAAGTTTTCAATGAAAATAGTTACATTTCCAACCAAAAGAAATAAATTTTCAACTAAAGTGATGAATCTTCCACCAAAAGAAATCAATTTTTAACGAAGCAGTTCAACTTCAACTTTTAAAAGGTGAATTTTCAAAAAAATGTGAAAGTTGATATTTCAAACAAAAAATATTTTTATTTTCAATCAGGAACAATTGAATTCATCCAAAAAGACGAATTTTTAACAAAATGATTGAATCCTCAAACAAAGCAGATTATTTTTTATTCAAACAGTTGCGTATTTAACCAAAAAAGATGAATTTTCAAACAAAAAAGATTTGTTGTTCAAGAAAGTAAAACAATTTCTACAAAATTGTTGAATTTTCCAGTCAAAAAGACAAATTTTATACAAAGCAGTTGAATTTTCAACAAAAAAATATCATTTTCAACCAATTAGTTAAATTTTCTACCAAAATAGTTGAATTTTCCATAACGTCCTTAGCGTTCGGCCTCGCTCTCCCAGTACGCGGATAAATTTCCGAAAATGAACTTGAGAAATTCACTGCGAAAAAAATATGAAAATGTGCGGTTCGACGAGCCGCATAAATTTGATCGAAAATATTTTTTATCAAATTGATAGTTTTTTCACTAAAAATTAAAAACCGGAAATTTGTATTGTACTGAAATCAATGACTTTTTAAACTATTATTATTATTATACCATTAAGCCATTTCCCTTTCGGGGTAGGCGTGACTTCCTCGGTTGGAAAATAGTAGTGTGTATATGGGTATATAGGTATAAGGTAGGTAGGTATATAGGTACAAGTTAGATAGGTATATAGGTGTTAGGTATATATGTTTTAGATTGATCTGGAATTCTCGTGTCATTTATTCAAATGACACGTTTATTCCGCAACACTGCTCCGACCCAGGTTGCTGATCAATCTCTCTAGCGATCACCCCAAGTGAAGAGCCTCACAAAATTGTTATGTATGGTACCCACTTGGGCCCATTAGAATCCAAGGTCTTTGTTTCAGGCTTCATTCATTCTATTGTCACTCTGTTTACAAACTATTTGTCGCCACACTTTTCTGTCCTGGCATACTACTCTAGCTTCCTTCACGTCCATGCATTTGTTCATGCAAGCTCTTGTGTTTCTATGGCTTCTTACGTCTCTTCGGATTAATGTCTCATTTACCGATTCTAACCATTCTTCCGGTGGTCTACCTCTAGGCATTCTGCCATTTACTTTGCCTTTGTACACTTGTTTGGTCAGTCGCTCATCTTTCATTCTTTCAAGATGACCGAACCATCTTAACTGATTTCTTTCCCATGTGTCAACTATTGTCTCTTTTGCACCACATTCTTTGAGGATTGTCTCGTTTCGGACTTTATCCATCAGTGTTTTCCCGCATATTATGCGCAGAGGTCTCATGCCGATCCCGTTAATTTTACTCCTGTCCTTTTCTTGACATGTCCATGTTTCGCTACCGTACAGTACAGTCGGTACGAATATAGAATTATGTATGGCCATTTTAGCTTTTTTTGATATGTTTTTATTTGTTAGGATGGACCCTGCTCTACCGATAACCTGCTTACCCTTATTTATGCGCCTATCTAATTCCCCATCTATTTTTCCGTCGCTAGTGAATAGACTGCCTAGGTATACGTACTTGTCAACTTGTTCTAATCTTTCATCATTTAGGACAATGTTGCACATTGTTTTCTCACTCTTTCCCTCAAACACCATGATTTTTGTTTTATTTACGTTAATTTTGAGTCCCATGTCCTTCATGCTTGTATGAAGTTTATTCAACATTCTTTGCAAGTCCTCGACTGATTCTGCCATAACAATCTTGTCATCTGCGAAAGCTAACTCACGTACCTTAACTGTTTGGAGATCTACACCTTCTTCGTCGAAGAGTGCAGTTCTTAGACACTTATCCATGAATATGATAAATAGCCACGAGGACATAACGCATCCTTGTAAACTCGGCTTCTGCTCGACGAAATGATCTCGTTTTTTTTTCTAAATCGAAAAACTTCTGCCGATGCCAACTAAGGTTTTCTTCTGATATTTGCAACAAAAGAATTATTGCAAACCATTACCGTCAGGAATGGTTTCCTCAGACTTTGACGGAAAAAAGTCTCCCGGGAAGTTTCGCGGACGGAAAACTTCCAGTGGCAAAGTTGTTCCTTGATGTTCACGGAAAATTTTGACAAAATTTCAGCCAAATCCTTTTCTTTGTTTGAAAGATACGAGAGATTTTTTATTGCTGCGCGCGCACTCGACTCGAGTCGGCCGGCGCCCTTGTACCGCCCACAGTGGTCTAGAATAGGAATTTACTGTTTATAATTTCCCGCAGGTCGTATTTATCAACCGATTTCAAAGTTCCCTTTTTAGAAATGCTCAGCATTAAATTTTTAAGAGAATCTTGGTTTGCGATTTTTCAATTTTTGTCACAGAGCAACAATATAGAAACAAATAAAGTGACAAAATCGACCATTTCAGTTCTGTGAATTTGTATCTCAAGAAAAAATCAAAGAAAAAATACAGAAAGAGACTATCATCTGGAATGATTGATACTAAACATTTCACAATTTGCCATAGAATACGAATGAAATATTACTTTCGAAATATCACCCCCCTAAGTCTATTTTATAGGGTCCAAAAAAACTCGATAATTGAAAAAATGGCGTTTGTGAGTTTTTGGCGTTAATTATGATTTTTTTAGGTTTTTCAAATGCAAATTGTTGCTAATACATGGAATACTACTTCATACTCATAATTAGATGCTGACGTAAATTTTTTAAACAATTACTTCCTCGTAGAGGGAGGTTTGTAATGACCTAAATTTTCAAATATACTTTTTTGACATATTTCGATATAATTCGACCCCAGGAGCTCGAAAAAAAATTTAAAAAAAAATGTCCTTTGTGTGTATGTGTGTGTGTATCTTTTTTCTGTTCACCATATCTCAAAAAGTAAAAGAGCTACGATCATGAAATTTGGATGAAGTGTAGCTCCGATTATTATCCAGGTCTGATAGGATTTTGAGCTAGATCGACCATTTAGAAGTAGTTTTTTCCTTGCGTTTAGAAATTTAAAAAGAAAAATTTTACCTTGTTTATATAAGAAAAACTTTTTTGATATTCAAAATACAACAATACGATATCTAGCGTATTTGTTTGCGTCTCTGAGACTCATCGATCAACCTAATGTTGAAATTTTTATGACCTACCATTACCGATTTATGAAGTTTCAAAAAATGATTTATTATGTTTATATAAGAAAAACTTTTTTGATATTCAAAATACAAAAATATGATATCTAGCGTATTTGTTCACGTCCTTGAGACGTATCGATTTACCTATTGATGAACCTTTTATGACCCACCCGTACCGATTTATGAAGTTTCAAAAAATGGTTTATTCTGTTTGTATAAGAAAAACTTTTTTGATATTCAAACTACGACAATATTACATGTAGAGCATTTATTCGCGTCCTTAAGACGCATCGATTGACCTATTAATTAACCTTTTATGACCCACCAGTACCGATTTATGAAGTTTCAAAAAATGGTTTATTCTGTTTATATAAGAAAAACTTTTTTGATATTCAAACTACGATAATATTACATGTAGAGTATTTGTTCGCATCCTTGAGACGCATCAATTGACCTATTGGTGCACCTTTTATGACCGACCATTACCGATTTATGAAGTTTAAAAAAAATGTGTGTATTCTGTTTATATGAGAAAAACTTTGTTCATATATAATATAATTATTATAATTATGAAAAAATATGTTGTTTATCTTGTTGATATAAGGAAAACTTTTTTAATATTGGGAATACAACTATAATGTATATAATATATTTGTTCGCGTCTTCGAGACGCATCGATTGCCAAAATTAAGAACTTTTTATGATATACCATAACCTATCAATATCGTTTTTGAAATTTTAAACAAAATTAGTTTCCTTGTTTATAAAAGGATTTTTTTATACTGGGAATATCACAGTACTGCATTTGAAGTAATTGTTTGCGTCTTCGAGACGCGTGGATTGATCTTTTGACGAACTTTCGAAGACCATTATTGATTAATCAATAGCTACTCAGTAAGTTTTAAGAAAAGTTACATTGTTTCTATGAGGTTTCAATTTGAAATATAAAACTACCGTAGGTTAAATGTTACTCATTGTAACAGAACACATGAATTGACATTTTGGTGGGCTCTCTGATTTTCTGAAAATCAAATTTTCGTACAGACAGAAACATAAGCTTGAAAAATATTGAAAGTTTCAATTTTTTTCTTTTGATAGGGAAACCCTCCCTCTATGAGGAAGCAAATTGATTTGATACTTATGAGGAATTAAAATGCTCATAAAATGAGCACAAATAAATGCACCCATAGTGAATACGTCCATAGAAGTTCGCAGCTGTATTTATTATTGTTTTTAGCAATTTTCTCTTAGAATAGAGATAGAAAGTCGCGGTTTTTCAAATATTTCCCACTTTTTGTCAAATTATTAATATATTTTAATATATTAGATAAAAAAGTTAATATATTAATCAGATTATATTATATATATTAGTCAGAATGGCCGGAATTACTACATTCTAGTAAATTTCCCGTCTTTCTATTTTTTTACACTTCCGTTGTAAAGTGTATTAATTTATACCTAGTGAATTTATCATAATCTTGTAAAAATATTAAATAATATACGTAATATTCATACGGAAATCGATGCAACTTCACAGACACTTTGCAGAATTACCACGGCAACCACCGTAAACCGTCTATGTTGTCGAATGTAATTTTCAATCAGATTTTTTGTCACATGGTATATTTTTTTCAAAAGGTCAAAAATATCTCTATTAGGGGTCGTTCAACACGGAATTTCATAAGCCTTCTACTGATAAAAAAAAAAGTTTTTTCCTTCTTGTTTTAACGATTAATCACGTTGCAAAGTCAGCAGTAATTTTCAATAGTACTCACGCTGGTCATACCTGCAATTTCGGACTATGGTGTAGTTCAAATTTTAAATGCGTTACTTTTAAACTTTGAAAGCTTCGCGGACATTTTTATTGTTAATGATGTTGCATTTAAAATTATAAAATGTTTAAAAGCTTTAAAAATATCATTATATATCTTAGACTATATATCCACTCTTCCTAATAGAATTATACATGTATCAATTCTTAGTGTTGTATATTTCAAATAGTGATATGAAATTATTCAAATTTATATTAATACTTCTAAAAAAAACTCTTCTCACAATTGAAGAATATATAGTAGAAAAGTTATATTAACTAGAAAAATTATAATTAGATTTGTATATCTTTGACCTCTTTATATAGTAATTATACTCTACTGGTACTTTCTAATCTTCCTTGTTTCTTTCTCAAATTGGAGAATCAACTGATCTTATAAGAAAATAGTTTGATAAAATCCCACTTTGATGTTCGTGGTTACAAACAGGCTTTATGTTATCTTCTGTTAACCAACTGAAGAGTCTTATTTACGAGTCTCAGCCTCAGAGAATTTTACCTGGTAGAGCCTGAGGAGCCAGTAACCATTTATGTAACCTGTTACAGAGAGCCTGCAGCCAATTTTCTTCCAACTTTTGTACTTTTACTGATATCGCTTTTGCATAATCTTCCTTGCTGCTGGCAAGTTGCAACCAGATACATTGTGCAGTAAATCCGAACAATCGTTTTCCAGCCTCGCTTCCAGTTTTTCTACGGCTTCGCTTCGAGTCAATGGAGCTTCCAAGCCCTCACTCACGTTTTGGAATTCTTCTTTCTCAGCACATCTACATTCAATCATTTTTTTATAGTATTTTTTTATGAATACCTAGGGGTCTCTTTCAACCCATATAGAAATTTGCCTTTTTATATTATTGATATTTTTTTTTATATTGACAGACTTCAGAGCCCAAAATGTTCTCTAAACAGGGGGAAAAGGGTGATTTTTTTACAAAAATAGGAAAATAATGGGGTAATACATTCTTCTGGTTAAATTAATGTAGGTACCATATTCCTAAGATTTCAAGTCAAAATATATTGCATTTTCTACAAAATAGTCGAATTTTCAATTTAAAAAAAATCAATTTTCAACAAAAGTGTTGAGTTTTCAAGCTAAGAAGTAGATTTTTTTAGAAAACATTAGACTTTTAAACCCTAAAACATGAATCTTCAATTAAAAAATTAATTTCCAACTATTAAGAATGAAATAGTTGAATTTTCTACTACAAAAATTAAGCCTTAACTAAACAGTTGCATTTACAACAAAACAGTTGAACTCAAGCTAAAGAGACGAATTTTTAAACAAAAAGTTGACTTTTCCACCAAAATGATTAATTATCTACAGAACAGTTGAAGTTTCTATAAAATTGTGAAATATTCAAGGTATAAAAACGACTTTTCTACAAAACAGTTGAATTTTCAAACCTGAAATATGAATTTTCAACAAAAAAGTTAAATTTCCACAAGACAGTTGGATTTTTATTAAAAGTGTTGAATACTCAACCAAAAAAGATGAATTTTCAACTAAATCAATGTTAACTTTTTAACCAAATAATGAAATTTCAAACAAACAGTTGATTTTTGAACCCAAAAATATGAGTTTTGAACCAAGAAGATTAATTTTCTTCCAAGAACACGAGTTTTCAACAAACCATATAGTTGAATTTTCAACTATAAGATATCAATTTACAACCAAAAATGAAAAAATGAATTTTTACCCAATAAAAATGAATTCTCAACAAAAAATGTAATAGTTGATACTCCAACCAAAAAATATTTCAATTTTAAATAAAAAACAGTAGAATTCGACCAGAAAAGACGAATTTTCAACAAAATGCTTGAATCCTCAACCAAAATATATAATTTTTCAACCGAAGAGTTGAATTTTTATACAAACGAGATGAACTTTCAAACCAAAAAGACAAATTTTCAACTGAAAAAGATTTTTAAGTCAAGAAAGATAATGAAAGTAAACCAAATTGTGGAATTTTCAAGCTAAAAGGTTGAATTTTCTACAAAAAATAAAATTTTCAACCAGAAAGAAAAGAATTTCAAATGAAAAAGTTAATTTCCAACAATATAATTAAATTTTCAATGAAATTGTTGAATACTCAACAAAAATCGATCATTTTTAACATTTTTTACCAAACCGTTGACTTTTTAACCAAAAAAGACGAAATTTCTACATAAAGAGATAAATTTTGAACTCAAAAAGATAAATTGTCAACCAAAAAGATTAATTTTCTTCTAAAATGACGAATTTTCAACAAAACACATGACTTTTCAACCAGATAGTTGAATTCTCAACTAAAAAAGATCAATTTACAACCAAAAATGAAAAAGTTACATTTTTAGTTAAGAAGATCAATTCTCGTCGCGAAAAAAAAAACAATTTTCAACGAAAGTGTGGACTTTTCAATCCAAGAAGGCAAATTCTGTACACAAGCACTGAATTTTCAACTCGGAAAGATAAATGACAAAAAATTTAATTTTCAATAAAATAGTTACATTTTTAACCAAACAGATGAATCTTCAACTAAAAAAATAATTTTTTACATAGCAGTTCCACTTTCAAACAAGTAGTTGAATTTTCAACAATACAGAAAATTATTTGTTAATCAAATAGTATTGAAATTTCAACCGAAAAATATGACTTTTCTATTAAAAGATGAATTTGCAATCCAAAGGACGAATTTGCAATCAGAAAATACGAAAATTCAACAAAACAATTGAATATTTTATTTGAAAAAAAAGTTTTTTGTCAATCACAGGGGGTAAATTTGAATAATAAATATTCCTCTAAGACCTCTAAGTCTCAGGATCTTCAGTTATCATCCTCACCTTACAGACGACGTGCAAACGTTAATTTAAATTTAGACTAGTTGCAAAAAAATGGACAAAAAACTTTATATTTAAAAAAAAAAGATTTTAATTTCAATTAAAAAACAGTTAAATTGAACCAAAAAAGACGAATTCTCAACAAAATAGTTGGGACCACAGCAAAAACGGATTCTTTTTGAGCTAAACAGTTGTATTTTTAGCCAAAAAAGATAAAAATTTTTACCAAGAAGAGATAAATTTTCAAACCAAAAAGGCGAATTTTCAAAAAAGAGTTGAATTTTTATCCATTAAGGATAAGTTTCCATTCCTGAAGAGAAAAAATTTCAACCACATTGTTAAATTTTCAAGCAAATAATTTGAATTTTCTGCAATACACTTGAATTTTTTACCCAAAAATATGAATTAAAAAAAACAAAACATTTTCAACCGAAGAAATTAATCTTCAAACAAAAACATGTATTTTTAACAATGGATCTCAATTGACAATCAAGTAGTTGAACTTTAAACCAGGTATTTGAATTTTCAACCAATAAAGATGAATTCTCAACAAAAATAGTTGAATCTTCAACCAAAATAGGTAAATTTTCAACCTTTCAAGCAAACAGTTGATTTTTCAACAACAAAAAAACGAGATTTCTATTGTAAAAAATTGGAGCCAAACAGTTGCAGTTTTAACAAAAAGAAATGAATTACTACCAAGAGCTGAATTTTCAAACCAAGAAGACGAATTCTCAAAAATAGTTTTGAATTTTTAACCAATTTAAGAAGATTTTTCAGGTTGAATTTTCGTGCAAAAAAGCTCGAAAATACTAATTTTCAACAAAAAAGGTAATTTTCAACTAAATATTTGAATTTTCAACCAAAATGGAGGAATAAATAACCAAAAAGATAAATTCTCAACAAAAAATATAATAGTAGACTTTTCGGTTAAAAGGAATAAACTTTTCAAGGAAAAATAGTTGGCTTTTCTTATAGGGTTCTATTAATTCAGTTCACTTTTAAGCGAAAAAAAGGGAAAAAGGTAAGTCTATGTAAAATAGGGGGTGAAAGAGGAATTCTTTAACCCTCAAACGGCACACTAGTGCGAATTCGCACCAGCAAAAATTTCAAAGTACTGATATTCTTTCTAGAACTATTTTCAATATCTCTCCCCACTACTTTAAATATGTCCATACACCCACAAATACACGACGCGTAAACAGATATTCATCCGCCTGCACTGAGCGAAGAATTCCCGTGTAGTTCGGGTTTACACCCCAATAGTTCGGGTGGTTTCTCTTTTTTTTTGTTTCACACGAAGGTTTGGTGCGCTTGCACTACTGAGACGTGCGATCACCCGAACCATTCGGGACTCGGGTGCTCAACCGAAACAGCAGCAACCGAAGTGGTGGGGGGCCCGCCCCAATATTTGGGGAGCTTGCACGAATGATTCGGTTAGTGGCACGAATGATTAAGGTCGTTAGACAACTGGAATCAATTAAAAATCTTACACGTTGATGATTACAGTTCAACCCTGTCCTAAAGCACTACATGTACATTATCGAGTTTTCGATTATGTGATTTACCTAATCATAGAATGTTCCGTTAGTATAAATATGAGTGATGAACAATAAATTCGACATAACCTAGAAAGAGTGACATTCTTGAAGAATCTGATGTTCATCAGCCGCGGCCATTAGCGAACATGCGCAAACGTCGAACGCGCAACATCCAACGCGGTTGACGACTCGAAACTCCTGAATCATTCGTGCAAGCTCCCCAAGTATTGGGGCGGGCCCCCAACCACTTCGGTTGCTGCTGTTTCGGTTGAGCACCCGAATGGTTCGGGTGATCGCACGTCTCAGTAGTGCAAGCGCACCAAACCTTCGTGTGAAACAAAAAAAAAGAGAAACCACCCGAACTATTGGGGTGTAAACCCGAACTACACGGGAATTCTTCGCTCAGTGTGCGATCAGCCGAGGAAGTCACTGTAAAAGTTTTAAGTGGTGCAAATTCGCACTAGTGTGCCGTTAGAAGGTGCCAAGTCGTGTTTTATGAAAAATTGTAAAACGGTGTTTCTGTGCCTAAAACAAGATCTTTCATAAAAAGGTAAGTTAATTTGTTCATAACTATGTCTATAAATAAAAAGAAATATTATAAACAATAATAAATAACATTTCATATACCAGAAAAAATATTGCATGAAAAGCACAAATTTTACAATTACTCACTAATGTTAGACTCTAAATTGATATGATAATATTTTTTCAACAATATTTTTTTTATATTAAGAATGGCTGAGTAAGGACGTCGTTACAATTTGAAAACTTCTAGGACTGTTCTACAGGCATTAGCAGAGGAGTCTGAAGACGATGTGCGTCGATCACAGAACTTCTGTCTGCGTTGACTGCATCGGTTTTAATGAATAATGTTCAATGATGTTTGTCATAAGAGTAATAGTTTGACAATAAAATGATGTTAATTTTTTCTAAAACATAGGTAATAAGACTTTGTTCTTTTCCCTAAATATTCTACGTACTTTTACTCTTTTCCAACGCACCCTCACATCGCACATCACCGCCCTGACACAGTTCACTGATCAATCTTTTTACCAATCAGCCACATGAAGAGCTTCACAAAGTCATTATAAAATGAATATTTTCAAAGTTTGATATGAAAAACACTATTTTTGCCATAATATGCTTGTATACTACAAAAATAACAATGTGTGCTGTCCCGCACTCGTGATATACTTCATACGAAAATACCGAAAATCTGACACATCGGGAAAAATACTTAATATAATTTTATCGGATTGGCATATTTTTTTATAAAAGAACATCTATTTAAATAAAGAATCGCGTTAGTTTCGTTTCAATACCTTTAATTTTGAAAAAATTATGGTTTTTCGTGGAAAAGGTCTATTTTTCAAGAACACCTTTTTTTAATAACAATTTTGTTATAAGTTGATATGATTTTCAATAAATTTAAGCTGGCCCAACGGATTGGGCGAGAAATTTTACCCCAAAATCATATATTTATACGCATATTTTGAACTTTATTTCCATCTTAAAATATTCAGCTGAAATCACAAAATCCCAATTCGCACTAGTGTGCCGTTTACGTATGCTGGGTTGAAGTGTGCCGTTTGAGGGTTAAAAAAGGAAGAAAGAGGTTGAAGTCTGTATTAAACATAAAAATAACTTCAGAAATTCAAAATTCGGATATATACTGTCAATATCTTTCGATATAAGCGATATTTCTAATTGATTTACAGGGAAAACCACATAGGGACTCGATTAGGCAAATTTAGAATTTCCACACGATATAGGTTTTTCAGTATAAATTTATATGCATATAGGTATATATATTTATTTATTGAATATTAGTTCGGTTCTTAAAGAGATATTTATATTTTTTTTTTCTACAACTATATATTCAGAATATTATTATTCATTGCTTATTATTGTATAACATATAGGTATAAAAAGGATGAATTGGAATTGTTTATTATTGATAAGGATTATAAATTTCAATATAAAATAGTGTATAGAGCTGAAAAAGCAAATTCATCAACTTTATTTTTTAATTGTAAGTTTAATTATTACTTATTTCTTTATTTGACTGTACCCACCCTCAGGAAATTAAAAAAAGCCGGAGGAACCTCCGACTAACCCCCAAGTAGAAATTTTGAGAATTGAAAGACTGCATAGCCCCAGACTGGGAATTTTGAAGAAAAATAGTTCGACCGGACCTCGAATAGAACTTTTGATCAAAAAAGTACCCCGAGTAGCTTTCAGCTAGATATTTGAAGAAAAACATAGACATTTTAAAAAAAATGGCTCGACCGACCCCCGACTCGGAATATTGACCAAAAACATAGACCGATCAGTCGCTAATTAAAAATGTTAATAAAATAATAACCCAAATTGCCCCGCACCAACTTCCGACTAGGCATTTTGACAAAAAATAGCCTGACTAGCATTCGGATAGGAATTTTGACCCAAAAAAATGGCTCGAATAGCCACCGACTAGAAATTTTGACCCAAGAAATCGCCCGGTTAGTCTCCAACTAGAAAGTTAGAGAAAAAACATGAATAGCACACGACACATTTTTTTATTTTTAGTAGGCATATAGCCAAAAAAAAAAATAGCCTGACTAGCACTCGGATAAGAATTTTAACCCAAAAAAATGGCTGGAATAGTCCCCAACTAGAAAGTTGGAGAAAAGGCCTGAATAAACAAAAAGGCCCACTACCCCTCGAACCGGAATTTTGACCAAAAAAGCCCTACTTGTAATGAAGCCGAATTTTGATAGTGGAAAATCGATTAACATTAACCCGTTCCCCAAAAACCATGAAGTTTCCGATTGATTAACCACGGGGAAAATACAAGTTCTTGTTAATAATGGTACTAGCAAAACTTATAATACATGTTTCTGTTCAAATACTTCAGGGAATATGAGTCAAACATAATTTTTAATATTGTAAAATTTTAAGACCCTCCAACGAAGCCCCAAAAAATCCCTTATGGAGTCCCATAAGAGGGTCCTTAAATTTTATAAAGGCTCGTCGCCATATTACGTAACGCTTTTTTCGGCGATTTTGGGACTCTCAATCCCCCCTTGTGATGCTTGTAACAAAATACCCCCCTCCACGCTCCATTGTTACGTAACTTTCAGTAATATAATTTTTTTACTATAAATACAACGTTTTCTATGTGTGCAAAAATTATTGCTAATTTTTATGTGTACAGTTTTCTATAACAAATAACAGTATAAATTCATATGTTAGAAAAAATTCTTTTTGATCAAGTTAGAATTTTTTGAAATATGAACAAAAATAGTACATTTTTGGATTTGGCTTATCTTTTCTGATTTCGTTTACAGAAACTTCACAACTTTTAATGATGCACATTTTTCCTGTTTGGCTATTTTGAAGTGGACTGAGAACTAAGTTCAAAAAATTTTTAAGGCTTAATAGAATAGTGGTGTGTTTCTTCCGTCCAAACGGAACTAATTTTGTGATCAAAATTGTAAATAAGTATCCCATTAACCAAAAACAAAACAAAAACTTAATTTTTGGTAGTACACTGCAACCTGGATTCGTGCACGGTTTCTGGCATGGCCCGTAGTAGCCTCCGGCACAAATCCAGGGACTCCGAACGAAGACGGTCAGGGTCGCATGAATTATATCTGTTGACTTTTCACGCATGACGCAACCTGATGCAACTAACGCGCTGAGAGTACGGTCCTCATGCTGTTTGTCACGCTTGACTGAGCACCGCCTCTCTTTCGGTCCCGCGCTCCCCGCATCCCCAAAATGCGGAGGCCATCAATTCTAGGAACGCACAAATCTATTTTACGGAAATCCAGGTTCCAGTATATTTCAAAAAATTCTAACTTGATCAAAAATTCTTTTTGCTAAAATATGATTTAATATTATTATTTTTTAACGAAAACCAAAAGTAACATCTAATTTGTTTCAAATCACGGGTTGCGTCCTGATAGAATACCTCAACTTTTACACGCACCTCAAAAACAGATTTCAAAAAATATATTTTTTCCAGTCTCCCTACCCTTTTATATTATAGTACTATTTTTTTGTTAAGCTATTACATTTTGAACTATTTTACGTAACTTTTAGCAAGCCCTCTTCCCTCCCTCATGATAACAGGACCACAAAAACGCCTCTTGAACCCTTCCACCCCCCTAAAAAAGTTACGTAATTTTTTTTAGAGTCTTAATATTGAAAATTATGGCCGATTCTTATTCCCGGAAGTATTCTGAACAAGAATATCTATATTAAGGCCATGTGACGAGTGGGTCACGTGACCGGATTCCTACCTTACCGGCACTTTTTTTACACCAGAGACTCGATAGATGAACAATCTCGGGGGTTGCCTGAAAATAGCCTTGTTCATATAACGCGTACAGCGAAACGTAAACAGGCAGGGCCGCCTGAACCGTTTCCATAATATTGCGCAATCTACTTGACTGAGTAGTATAGACTATAGTGCATGCGTCCCTTCAGAGGCGGAGTCGCAACCGTCTCTCGCCCTGCCCCCTGAGAAACTTAGGGGACCAGCAATTCTAGGAATTCATATAACGCGTCCGATCGCGCGTTCAAATAGCGAGTCTCTGGTGTATTTGTAAACTTATTTTCACACGAATAGCCACATCGAGTTGAAAATTTGGGATAATAAATAAGAAGCACTAAGAAAGGTGGGTCTGGTCCTAAATTTCAATAATCATGAAAAAAGCAAACAAAAATTATTTACAAAAAAAAACTTTTTTCATAATTATAAAAATTTAGGACCAGACCCACCTTTCTCAGTACTTCTTATTTATTATACCAAATTTTCAACTTGATGTGGCTATTCGTGTGAAAATAAGTTTACAAATAAAAAAAGTGTCGGTAAGGTAGGAATCCGGTCACGTGACCCACTCGTCACATGGCCTTAAGTTATGTTAATACCATATTTTCGCGTTTAAATAAATGGATGATTTTTTTGGACATTCGAACAAAAACAGAGAGTGAGAGAAAAAGGATCTGATTTTGAAACATAAGGGCCACCCTAGTGAAGATTAATGCGGAAATACCAAAATTCATGGCAATGAAATGAGGTTTAGGAAAGTGAAAAAAGGAAAACTCACAGAGGACAAGGTTGTGTGGGAGCAATACTAGGAATGTCAGGGATTTTCAATAAGGGCTTCCTTTCTTCATCTAATCTCACGTCCGCTTTTGTCGCTTTATCAACCCAGTGCACCTTGTTGAACATATCTGTGATGCGCTTTTCGATAAGGCCAAGATATAACATGACGTTGTTCATTGTAACTTGAGAATTATCACCAAGTAATTGGAGAATGGATGAATTGTCGCAACGCAGTGCACGGAACAGGGAGTCGACTCCCTCAAGTAGCTTATCCATTTTTTCAGTGGCCTAAAAAACAGATTTAACAATTCAATATTGATCGCAAATTGTAAATGATAAATTCACAAATAAGGTAAACGTCCCAGTAATCGTCACCATAAGAGATTTCATTGGCTTCAAATATTTAGAAAATTGTTTTGGAAGGATTAGTTAAAAAATTATTGGTACTGATTGAAGCATTAAACATCCTAGAATATTATAAAAATTGGGTTTACATTATATTTAATATTACTTCTTATTGATAAACAATTAAAAGTCAAAAAGCACCGATGTCCCAGTTATCGCCATTTCCAAATCTGCCATGTACTAGTAATCGCGAGTCGTCCCAGTCTTCGCGAAAAAGGTTAAGTTTTCTTGAAATGTGTTTTTAGTGATTTGGACGTGTATTTCAAGTGTATTTTTATATTTTAAGTATACTTTAATGAAATGAAAGATGTATTATTAATTTTATATTGATTGAGATTAATGGTATAGAGAGATTGAAACCTCCGAGATGAAATCCGTCGAAACATAACCTCAAAATCGAATCTTCTGATAGTTCCAATACGTCTGATGGACATTATAATAATTAATCATAATAAAAATGAATTTTCTTTTAAAATTTTTATTTTTTATTTCAATTAAAAATATTTTCGAATAAAATTAATATTTTATTTATAAGAAATAAAGTGGTCTCAAAAATTAATCGGAATAAATATTTATTAGAATTTTTATCACGATAAGTGATAACTACAGTGCTGAAATTCTTTTATAATACTGAATATTATAATAAAAATTATTAACATTTTCCTTTTTAAAATAAAGTTCGAAAAATAATATTGAGTTATATAAAGTCATATAACCTAACTTTGTTCTATAAAATGGCTAAGTACAACATAATTACATGGGATACAAAAATTTACACACTGGTAATTTGTATAATTAACTTTTTTGCAACATAAATTATAAACACAATGACGAAATTTGATAAATTGCAGTGACTAAAAAAATCATGGGTATTTGGAGGTTATGTTCTGTTTACGTTGTCAAAACATTACAACTATCAATAATTATATATATATCTGTTACACATTTTTCTTTATATTCTGCAGTATAGATTAATGTTAGCTAATGAAAAACTACTCAATAAGTATTAACTTCACTGAAAAATGATAATAATCTAAAAAAATGATAATGAAATCGCTAAAGTCATGCCAATATTTTACATCACTTTTTTCAGTTTTAAGCACTAATTTATATTACGATTACTTTTCACGCAGTAACAAGTCAGTTCTCCGATTTCATTTCACGCCTTTTTGAAATTAATTAAATCATTATTTGTAACGAAATATGGAAATAAAATGTTGACAGATTCGTCCTTGTCTTCGCGACCGGTCGCGATTACTCGAGCAACTATGCTTTTGAAATGTCCCTAAAATCGTGCCCGATATTTCTCGAACGAGTAGGTACTAAATGAAGACTTTACTTAATTTTATGAAACAAAAATGATCTTTTATTACAAAAAAATAATTTTCGTCCTGATCAAGTAATTTTTGGACATATTAAAAGCTTAAGCAAAGAAACGTCTTTCCTAACCTAAATGTTAAGCTATTTTCCACGCTTCGTGATTCATCGCCACCGGCAAAACAAATCAATTTTTTGTACCCATGTGCACTATTTGTACAAAAAAAATAATTTGGTCTCTACAACAAGCACTGTTCAAACTTACTTAAAAATATTTGAGGAATGTATTTTAATGCGGAAAATACTTACTTCTGGCGTTTATACTTCAAAACTGACGATTACTGGGAGCGCTACGATTACTGGGACGTTTACCTTACTAAGTTATTCATTAGAATACACAATTCTTCTAACTTGCAAGGGGAGACCGCCAATATTGTGAATTTTAGTTTAGGCTAATAATTTTTTTAATGCAAGCTTTACCTGAGTATTAATTTGACAAAGCAGTAATATGCGCTTTTTCGTCATTTTCGATAAAATCGACTATGAAATATTCGCCACAGGCCATATGTAGTTTGGCAAAAAACATTTCCGAACGGCGGGTAGCTCAGGCAGTTGCGCCTCGGTTTCATAGACGGAAGGCTGGATGTTCGATTCTCGCTGCCTGCACTTTTATTTATTTATTAAAATGTTTATAAATATGATTTTCTGCAGTAATCTTCAAAAATTTTGATAATAACAATACTTCTAATTTTAAATATAATCAGTAAACATTATAAAAAAATTAATAACATTTCGTGACCCTAAAACCATGACGTTTTATTGTGAACTTTTCATGTCATTTGATTTTCACTAGTTCTGTATGTGAAGTAATAGGAAACAAATAAAAATCAAGTGACTTTTAAAATGCAAGATGGAACCCTATGTTTCTAGAGTAACCATTTATAAAAAATAAATTTGTTTGCGAAAAACATGATAAAGTTAAAAAATTCAGTCTTCCGAAAAAAATGCATTAGAAACTGATTATTTTCATAACTTTTGAAGATTGTCGAAGAAAATTGTATTTAGAAACATTTTAATTAAAAAAATAAAACAAATAAGATAAAAAAAGTGCAGCTAGTGAGAATCGAACACGCAACCTTTTGGCCATAATAAAATTATGAACCCTAACTAAAATTCACAATTGGCGCTCTACCCTTGTTAGGACACTAATGTTAGGGCACAACCATATTTTGGAAAAATTTAAACTGTGGTATTAGGGTGGTCAGAAAAATCGACTTTACATGTTTTTCTGGCTATTAAAATTATAATGGGATTTTAAATGGGAAAAGCTCGGTTCTTGAAAAAATGGAAAAATGAAATACTTGTTATTAACTTTTTAGAAATTGAAGTTTAGCCTCTTCGTAAGGAATGTTCCAGGAATAACTTCCATCAAATACATTTTCATTTTGACTCCCTAAGCCCCCTTGTATTGTGCCCAGAAAATGCCCAAAAAAATGTAAAATTCATGCTGAAAACGGTATGTTTTTCGACAGAAATTATTTTTATTCGATAAGTGACAAGTTTCCAAGTATTTTTTAAAACTAATTTTCAATTGTTTGAACAATTTCTTTTTCCCTGTAAATCAATTATTCAAGCAAATTGTATTTCTTTAAACAATTGTTCACCCTGCGTGAATCATGAAAACATATTATTTTCTGATATTAATGACACAAGTAATGAATGTTGAGGGTATAATTTTTTAAGGATATTTGGCAATTATTTAAACATTTTTTATTTCGCAAATTTTGAAAAGTTAATGTTTTTGGAAACAAACAACACAAGCTACGAAAAAAAAAATTAACAAAAGTTGTTGACCCAAAAAAGAGCTACAAATTTGTTATTGATCAATTTTTATAGGACGCGTAGTTTCAGTTTTAATCGAAAAAATTAACATTAAAAATAAACAAATTTAATTTTTGGAAAAACGATACAAGGTACGGAAAAAAATTAGAAGACAAAAGTTGTACAACCAAGAAAGATTTACAAATTTGTTATTAAGCATTTTTTGATATGTCGCGTAGTTTTTGTTTTAATCGTAAAAAATAACATTCAAAAAAGTTATATTTTTTAAAAAACGACAGCAGCTACGAAAAAAAAAATGAATTGACAAAAGCTGTTCACCTAAAAAAGGTCTACAAATTCGTCATAAATTATTTATTGATAAAATGCACAGTTTACTTTTAATTGTAAAAAATAATATTAAAAATATAAAAAAATTAAATTTTGGGAAAAACGACACAAGCTAAGAAAAAAAAATGGATAAAAAAAGTTGTTCACCTAAAGAAGAGCTAAAAATGTTCTATTAACCGTTTTTTGATAGGACGCGTAGTTTTTGTTTTAATAGTAAAAAATAAAATTAATTAAATTTTTGGATGCAAGCTACAATAACATTTTATTTAACAAGATTGGTCGCCAAAATTATATCTAAAAATTTGCTCAGAATCACTTTACGCTAGGATGCGTATTTTTGGTTTAAATCGTAAAAAAATAACATTGAAAATGAACAAATTAAATTTATGGAAATACGAGACAAGTTACAATAAAATGTTTAATAACAACATTTTTTTATAGAATACGCACTTTTTTGTATAAAAGCAAGACAATGAATTTTCAGGGTAGCTAAGAATACTATTTGATGCAAAATAACAAACAAATATTAAAGTAATCGTGATAAATAAAATGTGTGCTTTATTTTGCAATATCTGAATAAGCAATGGCAGGCCGAGGTACATAAATAAATGTAATATACATTTAATATAATAGTGTTAAACATAATGTAGAAAAGTTCGCATTTTTGACAAAATCAAGTACAAAAATCAAGACAAAATGAAGCACGAGATACGTAATGACAAAGTTTTCGTTAAATTCAAAGGAGCTTTAACAAAAGAGAATTCACAATCACGAAACTACAGTTGCCGATGCTTTGAAGTTTAATTTAAAAAAGGTCTGTGCACAAATGTGGGGGAAGTACAAAGACCGAGCGCGTAGCGCGAGTTAAATACATTATCGAGCGCGAAGTGCGAGAACCAACAAACGCGCGCTCGAACTACAATTTGCTTCATCTATCCTATGAAAAGGAGCAAGTGATATTAATTCTTCATATAATTGCAAAGTGTCTTTCACAAAAAATATCACTCTGAACATTCACTAGCTGCGTCATTAACTTAGGAAAATAATAACTTCTCACGATTTACAGCGGAACAAATTGTTTAAACAAGTTAAAATTGTTTAAATAATTGCCAAATAGCCTCAAGAACTATAACTCCTAATATTCGTTAATTTTTTTATTAATTCCAGAAAATAATAACTTTTCACGATTTAGTAGAAAAAAAATGATACAAATAGAAATTTTTTAAACAATTGCAAAATATGTTAAACGAAAAATATTATTTTTGACATTCATCAACTATATCATTTATTCCAGCTAGAAATTATACCTTGAACATTCCATAAGAAGTCATTCTTTAATTTACAAAAAGTTAAAAAAAAGTACTTCTTTTATACATTTGTTCGAAAACTGAACTTTTCTTATTTAAAATCCTATGTTAATTTCAAAAGTCCGGGGATATGGGTTAATGTTAAGCGATTTGAAAAAATAGGGAATTTATTCTTCCGAAAAGGAACAAATTTGGGAGGGGAGGTCGGTCACCAAAAATTAAAAATTAAATTTCAGCTAGCATAACTTTGGACCACTCTATTGTGGTATAGCTTCTAATTTATAATGCTTTCAAATTTCAGACATTTTGAGTTTCTGGAAAATTTTTCTTTTCGGACGTTAAATAAGCCGCAAAAAAATTAGAAACGGCCTTAATTTCTAAAGAATATATACTTGAAAATTTATCTTAAATTTTTGAATGATACTGTTTCACGGCGTATTTCAAATTTTTCAATTCATACAAACTGATTTTTTTAGTAACCAAAAAAAATTATAATTCCAGACTTTAAAAAAATGTTACATTAATATCATCGAGAATTGTTTCGAATTCAACAATCATTATAACCGCACAAGAAATTATTTTTAAATTTGTCTGCGATCAGCAGAATGTGTAGAAATTGTATCCACTGAATTGAAAAAAAAGGAGAACTGGAATTTTTTCGAAAGTAGACCTGAAAAACCGCGAAGAGTGATAAAATTTTGAAACCGGACTTTTGTAGCAACCGTGATGTTTTATGAATAAAAATTCGTTTATAAATTTTAAAAGTACCTCTGCGAGGCTTTTTTCAGCATCATCGGCAAACCTGGTTTCTTCTTCAAGATCTTTTTTTAATTTTTCCAAGGTCTCAGCCTGTTTCTGGCCTCTCTGAGTGTTTAGATCTTTAGCCTCGTCGATACCAATTCTCAGTTGTTCTACGCGAGTTTGAAGACCTTGCATCTCGTCGTTGAGTTCATTCACATAACTAAAGAGAGCAAAGTTCTCCTCTTCCTGCTTTATAAAATTAGCAGCTAACTTGTCGATTTCATCTTCTCCTGAAATATTATGCATGCATTTTTAGGATATGTAGTAAAGAAGATAAATAAAAAATAATTTTTTATTACACCTTCATCATAATTGCGATTTTGGAGCCTGCAAACGATCCCTAAATAGTTATTCATGATACAAGGACCCTAAGTGGTACTTTTTCTTCGTGTGAAGTTGCAATACGAGCCAGAGCTCGAGGTGTAGCCGAGGCGAAGCGTAGCTGAGGCAATAGACGAGGCAAAGCGAAGACGAGGAAAAAGTTCCACACAGGGTCTGTGTATCATACAATATTTGATATTACAAATTAATCATATGTAAGTGCGTTTTTAAGGTCTCATAACGTTCTCCAGACGTGCTATCGTCAACTACTCAACTGTCATGTGGTGTGTTGACAGTGCCATAGTGTCGCGGTGATGTGAATCGCGCAGGGTCCGATAAAGTCTACTACAGCTGTTCGTTAGCCAATCAGACCACAGTACGTCATTACTTTAGAAGCCTAGGACCCTATGTAAACAGCTTATAGTCCTAGGCCTATAAATACTTATAAAGTAATGATGTGCTGTGATTTGATTGGCTAACGAACAGCTATAGCAGACTCAAGCAGACTTTATTATTACCTATTATTACATAAATGGGCCCACCATCCATCCCGCAGGTACTCATGACCTGGTACTTCGCTACTAAACACGGTCGCGAAACGCGGCAAGTGATTAGTAGATTCGTTGATTTCAGTCGTTGTTTCGGAACTCTATATTCTGCTTGCGCATTCGTCATAATTCGCGACTATATACACTGGAGAGCCCATCTATAGGGATCCCACAAGCGCACTGGAGAGCCCTATAGGGATCCAACATCCATCCTGGAGAGCCCGTTTATAGGGTTCCAACATTCATCCTGGAGTGCCTGTTTATAGGGATCCAAATATTCATCCTGGAAAGCCCATTTATTGGGATCCATCTTTCTTACAAAAGCTAGTTACAATGCCAACGACTGACACCAACGATTCAAAATATTAACTTTATTTACTTTAAAAGGCGGGAGACAAACACAACTTCACACACGCACACGGACATACACATATACAAAAAAAGAGATCAAAAATTGAAAGTCAAAAAGTAAAAGTCGAAAATTAAAAATGCGTTTATCACAGTCATCTGTCGTGTACGCGGGATGGCCAGAGAAGACGATTTCAGCCGCTATCATTGTTCACTCCCAGAAAACTCAGGACGATGCGGCACGTGTTCAGCAATACTGCCTTCTGAATTAGATGTAGCGAATTTCCAGCTCCTAGTTCTTCCAAGATTTGTATGCACCTCGCATGAACGTTCCGAGTGGAGGAGATCACGACCGGGTGGATGGCGACCTTGTTCCCCTCCACACGGTCAGGATCTCCTGCTTCAGCTACGAATATTTCTGGATCTTCTCAGTATATCGGAGCCTAATGTTGTTGTTAAGGGGAACGCTTATGTCTATTATTCTGACGTGTTGAGCACGTTTATCTAACCAGAGGACATCTGGAGGATTGTGTATGACTCGACGGTCAGTCAGAATAGTCTTGTCCCAGTAAAGGAGATGGTGTCCGTTCTCTAGTACTTTAACTGGGCTATATTTGTAGTAAGGCTCAAATCTCTCTAGTAAACCAGTGTTCAGGAAAATTTGTTCGTGAATGATCTCAGTAACATCATTATGTCTGCGCGTGTATTCTTGCGAGGCAAGCATCGTACAGCCATCAATTATGTGCTCGATGTTCTCATTGGGATTTCCAACAAAGGTGGCCTCTGTCAGTAACTGCCGCCATATTGAGGATGTGTTTTTGGTAATTCCTCGTCTTGATTACCCTGTCCTGGATGGCAATAACAAATCCTTCCGTTTCCGGAAAGAGTTCTCCCCGCCTTAACCAGAGCTTTGAGGCATCACTATCCCTGTTTCTTTCGCCACTGAGCAGCTAACTGTCCAGCGGTGAGATGTACGATGTTCTGGAAATCAACAGTTGCCAGTTTTAAGGGGGTATACAGGTCAACTCTACAGATGTAGTTGTAAAGTGAGATGTTAGTCCTGTTTTGGAAATATTCGCGCAATTGCGTTACCTGAGAGTCACACAATCGACGAACATCCAAAATCCCTCTGCTTCCAAGCTTGCGTGGCACAACTATTCTCTCTACAGCTGTCCTTTCATGGTGCATTCGGTGCTCAGAAATTTTAACGCGGATGATTCTGTTAAGCCTCTCGAGGTCAGTCATGGACCAGGTGACCAAGCCAAAGGAGTATGTTAGGAGAGGAATGGCATGAGTGTTAATTGCCTTTGTGATGTTCTTCGCACTGAGGCCAAACGCCAGAATCCGACTAAGGCGACCCGAAAAAGCAGTCTCGAGTGCCTTTTTAATTGCAGACTGGAGCGGACCCCTCGCCTGAAATATGCCAAGGTACCTGTACGATTCTTTATCAGTCATCGCCTCAATCAGAGCGTGGTCGTCCAGTATCAGTGGAGCATTTATCTCTCCATAGGACAAATGCATCAGTCCAAACCATTTCTGCATTTGTCCAAATCCAGAGACATCCTGATGTCATAGGAGAACTGCAGCAAGATGTTAAGTAGGCTGTTCAGTTTCGACTCTTGAGCTTGCATACACCTTTATATCGTCCATGTACAGAAGGTAAGTGAGTTGAGACTCAGCCACTCCCACCTCACTTTTGAACCCATAGGACATGTTGTTGAGTGTCCAACTTGGTGGGTTCAATGCTAAACAAAACCATAGTGCGCTAATTGAATCACCCTGGAAGATTCCTCGTTTAATGGGCAAGGACCGGGTATCCCTCATCACCCCACGACTAAAACATTTAATCCTTGTGCGCCACGTGTGCATAGCGTGATCCAAAAATTCGATGACGCGCGGACAGATCTTATATGCCTTAAGGACCTCACGTAAATAATCGTGGGGTATGGAGGGAAACGCCTGTTGGTAGTATCATATACGTTACGCCCTCCGTCATAAAAGAGGGCAAGTGATCTGGGTTCTCCAGGATGTTTTGGAAGGCCCCAGCAAGGGCGGGGTGCAGAACATCCAGGTATTTGTACCAGAAGCTGTGCACCCCATCCACACCCGGCGCTTTCCAGTTCTTAGCCCTCTTTAGGATACGAGTCACATCGGAGGCTGAGATGGATAGATAATTCATCCCAGGCAACCGTGCAACTCTGTCCTTTTCTAGGTGGAGCCACGTCATGTCTAGTTGACTTGACCTGTGAGTACCCCAGATGCTCGACCAGTATCTGACCACTTCCTCGGTTTTATGCTCCTCATCCTGGAACACGCGACCGCAGCGCAATATGCAAGAGTCTGCACCTGCAGCAAGCTCATATCCCACTGCAAGAACAGAGGCAGTATCTCGGTGTTTAAGCCACCAACTAACCGGGAATGTCCTTGTTGACTCTAAATTTCAGCAGACCTTTTCGCATTAATGGTTCTTGTTCTGCGTACTCTAGGATAGCATCAGTGAAGCACACTATGAGACGCGGGCTTTCCTTATTGAGCTCTTCAATGAGTTCAGCAGGAGCAGGGGCAGGCTGTGGCGGCTGCAAGCCTAACGACTGTCGACCATGAGACAATCGCCCTTCTACATCCCCCAGATCCAGCCCCCGCTCGTCTATAGCGTCTCGCGTCACGGGTATATGAACCTCCTCTTCCACCGTATCTTTGGGGTGCACTACTGCTGCTAGTTGTTGTTGCACCTGTTTTTCGATGTTACTTATCTCGACCTCGGATATAAGGTGGCGCCGCCTAATGGATCTCAATTGATCAGCAAGATGTTCTTCAGTCACTCTATGGGCCAGCTCGGGATGAAGACCCAAGAAGAGACGATGTTGTTCGCCCCTGACGGTTCCGCCCCGTGCTGTTGCCTGAAAGTGACATCTGATCAGGTCTCCATTCATTTCCGGCGTCCACCTAATCCTCTCTTTGGCCTGCACACCCTGGAGTTGCTGGCGGAATGCATTCTCAACCTCCCATCTCATCCGGTTGATGGTTCTTCTAGGGAGGAGGTTCTCATCTATAATCTGACGCCTTCGCTGTTCAAGGTCGTCGTGTGTTTCAAAGTTGATGCGTTTCCGCGGCATTCCTGTGGAAGTGGTCGGCTGGGGGGTCCCAGCTCAAACATCCTCCGCAGGCGCAACTGATGTTCTGCTGCTAACCGCTTTTTGCCGATTTTCTGGCTGAACAGTAGCCCTTGCGGGTATCCCGGTGAGATCTACCTATCCATCACGTAGCTCACCACCACTGGAAGCGACCACCGTCTATACAGATTTAAAAACTTCTCCATGATAAATGGTTTTTTGGTGCTCCTCTTAGTCCCTTTCATCTTCGTTATCTACATGTCTGGCATGGAAAACCCTGCCAGTAGCAATGCTACAGCCAACATAGCCGTCAAATTCATGAGAGGAAAGCTCAAGCCCTACCGCGACGACAACGCGAGAACACCTTCGGTAGGGCCTATTACTATTATTTAAATGGGCCTACCATCCATTCCACAGGTACTCATGACCTGGTACCTCGTACTACCTGGTACTTTATTATTATTATATATACATTATTATTATATATATTATTACCTTTATTATACCCTATTATTCGAACTTATGATAACGTTGTGATAACAAATATTGTATGACACACAGACCCTGTGTGGAATATTTTCCTCATCTTCGCTTTGCCTCGGCTATCGCCTCAGCTACACCTCGGGCTCTGGGTCGTATTGTAACTTCACACGAGGAATAAGTGCCACTGAGAGTCCTTGCATCATAAACAGCTATTACGAAAAATATTAAATTGTTTAAACCTGTAAACTCCTTGACAGCATCGAGGGTCTGTGTATAAGAGGCAACTATGTTTTCCATTTCTTGTTTTTTCGCCAGTTTTTCTGCTTCCTTTTTAGTATCCAAATCAGTTGTTTCTCGGAACTGACCTTTGACTCCGAGAAACTCCTGAAGCTTTATCTCATTGTCGAGAGTTCGCTGAAGCTCGCACATTTCCGAAGTATGACTTTTCAAATCCCTTGCACCCCTTTATGAAAAAGAAAGATTTACTGCACATATTCATTAGAGATTTAATTTAAGAACACTAGAAAACAAACATGCGCGCTAAGCGCGCGATTATTTTTCGTTTTGTCTCACGCAATTTTGAAATCATTGTATAAAATTAATATTAATACGAAATTTTCTGTACACTGGAACCTGGAATTAGAAACCTCAGATTTACGATATTCCTGGAACTGATGTCCTCGGCAGTTTCGGGCAGTTTCGGCCGCACTCTCAGCGCGTTAGTTGCATCAGGTTTGCGTGGTGCGTCCAAATCCAACAGAAATGGTTCACGAGGCCCTGCTTGTTTACGTTTAGATTTCCTGGACTAAAGATCAAGGCCGCTGCAAGCCATGCCCGAAACCGATCTTCATTCCAGGTTTCAGTGCATTTCATTGCATCTATTATCTAAGCATTTTCGTTTAAAAATGCCAATTTCTGAAGAAAAAAAATAACATATTCTAAAGTTATTCAAAATTGTAAGTTTAATTTTTATTAATTTTATTTATTGCTCAAATAATGTAAATAATCTTTAAAATCGAATTAATTTTTATGGAAAGTACCGATTTCCGGTATAAAACGCCAAAGGTTTCAAAAATTGTGAAAAAAAGATGAATTTAAAGCCATGCGATAAAAGGCATTAAAGAACGTTTTTATACAAACGTTTCTTAGTGCCTTCTATTTAATTTCCCAAATAGGAAACTCGTCTTTTCAATTTGTGTAAACGTAAGTTGTTCTGAAAAGAATGTCGATAATCAGAAAAATCTTATGATTTTTTAAATAAAAAATACCAATTTTTGACGGAAAAAATTAATATACCATAAAACAAAATTGTTCCAAATTATAAATCTTCTTTGAAAGTTGATGATTTTCGTTAGAATAACTGATTTCCGGTGAAAAGTGTTAACATTACTTTAAATTGTTCCAAAAATGTACATCTTCTTTGAAATATATATCGAAAATTCCAGTGAAAACCGCTGGCGTAAAGCATAATTGTACAAACATTTTTGATCTTCTTTGAAATATAATGATTTTTACTAAAAATATCGCTTCAGGGTCTAAAAGACCAGCATAACCTAAGATTGTTAAAAAGTTGTGAATTTTCTTTGAAATGTTTGAAATATCATTTTTTAAATTAAAAGTACCAGTCTACGTCGAGAAACACTAACATAATCCAAGATTGTTGAAAGATTCTAATTCTTGTTCAATTTATAATCATTTCTTGTTTGAAAATACTAATTTTTGATGTAAAGCGCCAGCGTAAACTAAAATTTAAAAAATATATAAATCTTCTTTGAAATCTAATGATAGGTGAATAAAAATATCAACTTCTAACAAAAAACTCTAACACAATCCGAATTTTTTCAATCTTGTAAATCTGATTTTTTTAAACAAAAATCATTGGATTAAAATATATAATGATTTTTGTTTCAAAATAATCATTTCAAGTGTAACATACTAATATAACCTAAAGCTATTGGAAAATTATCAATATTATTTGAAACCCAATAATTTTTTATTAAAAATAGCAATAATTTTCGACGAAAAACACTGTTATGACATAACATTGATTAGAATTTTAACTCTTCTATGAAATCTAATGGTTTTTGTTTAAAATAACCGTAAATTGTTTAAAAATTCCTAATCTTTGAAGTCTAATCATTTTTTATTATATATATATATATATATATATATATATATATATATATATATATATCTGGTGTAAAAACGCTAATATAACTTAAAATTGTGGAAAATTAGGAATCTTCATGATTATCTTTGTTTAAAGATGCACATTTCTGATGAGAAAACTAACACAACCTACAATTTTTAAAAACTTTAAGTCTCCTTCAAAACTGTATGATTTTGTATTAAAATTCTTTTTTCTAAATACTAATTTGCAGCAAAAATCACTAACATAAAACGTGTATTATATTTTTAATAATTCATTAGATAATTTGAATGATTAATTTAACCGCTCAAGAGTATTTAAAACGCACAAATTTTTCTTAATTAGCATAAGGTTTTCTATGATTTTTCTTACTGAAAGCGATTATTTCTAGATTTAGTTTTCAAAATTTCAAATTTCATATATAAAAAAACTTCCAAGTAATAAAAAGCCAATCAGGTTTTCAAGAACAATGATTGTGAGATTTTCGAAAAATATCGTTACTCTAATTTTGCAGATGAAAATTCAATATATTTATATATTTAAATGAAAAAATTGTAGATAAAAAAAATAATAATCTTCTTGAACTCTCTCAAAGCATTTAATGTCGTGCAACATCTAACACTTTGGCTTTGAGAAAAAAATAGTACCATTTGAAAGAATGTAACACCTTACCCCCTAAATTTAGTCCTTGCAACAAAAAATCCACCATTTATTTTTATTTTAAAAATACGAAATTTTAGAGTTTAAGAAATAAAATAATTTGCCATTAAATCTGGAAGAATTCTCTAGTAGGAAATTCAAACTCATATCTAGTAACTGATTGCATTATAAGTTAAATATTGACTAAAGTCGGGTTCAAAAGTCCTTACACCTGACTTTGAAGCTTTATTACTCGGCGAGAAAAAATCGCAGAATGTTGAGTCAAAGACAGAAATATTCTTCAACATTATGCGTGTAAAATGATGTCAGTTTGATTTTCGTCAAAAAATTTTTGACTTTCCTGTGACACAAAATGTGTGAAAAAAAGGAGAAATGGCCCTCAACTTTCACTACGTCGACTTTGAAGTCCTCCACACGTTCAAAAATTGGTACCAGCAATTTGAAAAAATTCATGAGTATTCAGTAATATGTACTCAACAAAATAGCAATTTGCCTTATTTCAATTCAATAATCATTTTAATTAGTAGAGCTGAAAATGTAAAAAATAATTGTCTCAGCTCTGGATAGAGATTTTTAGCTGAACTCTAGCGTCGGAATAATTACGATCTTAATGAGTTTCAATACTGGAAAACTCGTATTGAAAAAACGTCCTTTCTCAGCATTGTCCAATTTAAGCGTGAAAGAGATCCCTTAAAAAAAAAATATTTCTGTCTTTGACTCAACATTCTGCGATTTTTCCTCGCCGATTAATAAAGCTTCAAAGTCAGGTGTCAGGACTTTTGAACCGACTTTAGTTATTGAGACATAAATTCAGGTGATTAACTTTGAGACATTTTAAATTTGAATTTAAATAACTTGATACCATCTAGAGTTTCTAATTGGATCGATTTTGAGGTATCGTTTACGAAATCGGATTGAATTTCACGTAATTAATGCACAAGGAAGCCAACGGATGTCTAATCCGTCAAACATCAAAGCACATTAACTTTCGCACTTCCACCTAGCCATAGGTATTGAGGCACAAAGATAAAGAAAATTAGATGCAAATAAAAAGGAAAATCTGCAAATGGAAAAGTAAAAATTATGAATATTTACAATCCTGGATTATTATAATCTGTAAATAAAGTGAATACTCTAAATAAATAAAATATCAAATTTAAAAGTAATTGTACCTAATTATACATTAAATTATTGAATTTTAAATAATTATATGTATCATTTTAAATTCAAGTGAACCATCACAAATGAAAGACAGAAGTCCATAGATGTAATCTACATTAACACAAAAAATCTTTATGAAAATTGTATAGATTCTTAAAATTTAATGAGAATTCAAAACATATTCAATGACAAATATTGAGAAAGTACTGAATAATTCAAAAGGATTTTGATACGTTTCAAAATTTGTTATTTCTTTCAAATAAACATTTAAAGAATTTCAAAACATTGTTAAACATTAAAATATATTTCCGTAATCTCTAAAATTTTCCAAAATTTCGAAAGATCCGTGTGAATTTGAAAATTCCAAAGGATTTTGGATAGTTTTCAAGAATTTGCGATGATTTAGCAATATTATTCAAAGATTTTAATGGAATTAAATAAATGGACAGAAAAATCAAGGCTTTTTTAAAAGACTTCTGAAATTTCGAAAAAAATTCAAATATTTTACAAGATTTCGCCCACTTGTTAGAAAAAATATTTAATGCAATTATAATGATTATAATTTATCATGTTTTTTTTTAATTTTCGCAGAGTAAACAAAAGATTTCAGGCCATAAGCTCAGCGCGACTGCCGACAGTTTCCCTGGACTACTCATAACAAATAATGAATTTTACAAAAATATTATTTCGAACAATTCGTGTATGAAGTTATTTCAAAAATATATTTCTTAACTTAAAGAAAATGCTTATTTGGCATGTATCATTTTATTTTATTTATCAAAAGAAAAATCTCTTCCGAGTAAATAAATTTATACTTAACTGAACAAATTACTTCATTCAACTAATGACACGGTCTATTGGAATAACAGTATAAATCCCATATATGAGAGAAACATCTCTTTCACTCAATTAATATTGCTTTAGTTATCTCAATATTTCTTTGATTCAAACAAACCAAAATATTTGTTTACGCATCGATAAATTACTTATTTGAAATAGAATATTTTTCAATTAAAAGGCTAAAAACCATTGAAGTAAAGAGATATTTCTTTGGATGCGAAAACAAAATTCAAGGAAACTAGGTTCTGAGTTTTAAATATATCAATTTCTCGACTTAATTATCTCACATTCTAAAGCCAAGAAATATTTCTTCGTTTCAAAGAAATGGCGCCTAAAGAAATAATTCCTTTGAATCAATAAACGAGTTTGTTGCCTCTAAGCAATATTAATTACAATTAAGTAAACGGTTTTCTTGGCTCAGAGAAATGGAATCAAAGAAATGCATTTCTTTGGTTGTAATTGTATAGTTGTATATTCGCGCATGTTAAAAATGCGGCATCTTACGCATTTCTTTAAATACATTTTTTGTATCAGGGATTTTTTTTGGATAAAGGAAGAGAAAATTCACCTCTCACGAAGTGCATGTAACTTATTAAGTTCTTCATCTCTCTGATTGAAAGCGATGGTTGCTTGTTCGATCAGATCATTGATCATTCTCTTGCCCGTATTAAGTTGAGCAGCGAGTTTTGACCACTGGACATTGAACTGGGTTCTCTCCTTCAGGAGCCCATCAATTTCATTGCGAAGTTTTGCATTATTTGCTACCGTCAAATTAAACCTTTTTGTGACCACTTCTAGCCGATTTTCCAGTATAGCGACCAACTTGTTCTGCTTCATCACTATTTCCTTCGATTCAGCATCCGTGCGAACTTTCTTCTTCATAGCGTCCACTTCCTTCGATACCTGTAATTAAACTCCACCTTTGCATTAAGCCTGCACGAATCCTTTAAAATTATAAATTTACTGAGAATTTCTTAAGCACCAAAGCAGGAAATTGCCCGATTCATTTTCTTATGGAACTAATTAATAACACTACAAATTAGGATTATTAGTTTTATTACGTAATGATCTTGGATAAATTAATAAAGGATGTTGCGAGGGGAAATTTACTCGTCAGAAACCTGTACGGAGTAATCCCTTTCACGCATTATTACAAAATTATTACACGGATAATAACTAGTCATAAATTAAAGTCTACTTTCGAAGTGTTTGATTTTGTTAACATTCATTATTGTTCCAAACAATAAATAATTCTCGTAATGCTTGAAATTAAATTCAAGATTAAACTACTTACAACCAAATGAATTAAATGAACATTTCTTATTTTGCCTATTAAATCTTTTCAGAGATTTCTTGTGATCTAGTTAATATTAATTTTTGATCAAGATTTCACACGATAAAAAATATTAAATAACATTAACATTTCCACAATTACAATTTTTAGACAAATCATAATGGGAAATATTTTTATTAAGGATGCGTATTAAAGTTTTATAACGTCATTTTTTGCTGTATGTGCATAAAACGTTCATTAATTATACCAAATTCTGATACAGCATTCACTAATGTGTAATAATTGTTGTAGCTAGCTATTTTATGAATGATTTTACGTAATTATACATTTAATACGATTTTCTGTTTGGCAAGAGTGATTCAGGTTACGCTTACCAAAGCCGATAACAGGGCGGTATTAAATAAAGGCAATAAAAGAATTTGCTTCTTTCTACGTGATGATGTGAAATTTGTGAATTTTTTTAGATAAGTTGTTCATCAAAATTATAAATTTGATGTAACATGTACATTAAACATTAATATTAACTATCTTCCAAGATGCTCTGATGAGAAAATAGTATATTGTGCTACAAGTGCAGGAAATTTTCGATTTGAGAAACAATGAGAATAATTTTTTTTGGAAATTCATGGTAATTTTTGGAAATTTAAGGTAAAATTACCAAAAATTACCGAAAAATTCCGGTGAATTTGTATATTACCGAAAATTTCCAGAAATTTGAGATATCCAAAGGTTTTTGAAAAAAATCGGAAAATTTCAAAAATTTCCGGAAAATGGAAAATTGCTGAATTTCAAAAATTTCCGGAAATTTATGAAAAGTTGCTAAATCGTCGAAAACTTCAGGTATCCAAAGCTTTTTGGAAAGATTTCAAAAATTTCCAGAAATTTATGGAAAATTTCTAAATTTCCTGTAATTTATGGAAAATTGCTAAATTACCGGAAATTTCAGGTGGCCAAAGCTTGTTGGAAGTTTGTCCAATCACTATTCACTACTCACAATCAGTCTCTCAAGCGTCAAATCATAATGAAGTGAGGTTATTATTCCGGCAGTCCTGGAAAGTAAATCTGAATCGAAATGCGCAAGCGCAACAGCAAGAAAAAGTAATCTGGATGGAACTGCGCAAGCGCAGCAGCTAGAAAAAGTACTCTTGCTCAAAGAGCGCAAGCGCAGCAGCTGGAAAAAGTCTTTTTATGACTGCTTTTTACCACAGCTTTGGAATTGGTCACTTCCCGCACGCAATGCATGCCTCGAAAAGCGAACATTTCGTGCGTGCGTTACAAAAATGATTTTTTGACACAGTGTGCGTAAAATGCGTTTTTACACACCGTTTTTACATGAGTGCGTAAAACAACTTATTTTTACACACTCATATGCACGTTTTACGAATATCGTATGCAACATGTGCGTACGATTTACCCACTTGTGGTGATCGCGTGTGTAAAACCGCATTTTACGCACATGCTGCATAATATACTATTTTTAACAAAGAAATGTTCATTTGTGCTATTTGTTTATACTATTTGTTATTGTTCATAATAGTCGTTAATTTTATTATTAGCTAAAAGTCTTCATTAAATATCAGTATTGACTTGTTTCCGACGTAACTTATTGAAAAAAAACGAAAATTTCCACGAATAAACGTTGCTTGGAGGCATTTGTTTGATATATTTGTTATAAACAAAAAAAAATATTTCCTATTAAAAATCACAAATTTAATACAAATAAGTCATTTTACGTAAGAAATCAGTGTTTTCAACATTTTCGCACAATACGAAAATTTTACTCGCTATTACGCAACTATTACCCATTATTACGCGTTATTTTGCATTATTATGCGTTATTACGCATTATTACGCGCTGCCACAATTTTAACGCGTTATTAGGCATTATTGCGCCGTTACCACGCGTTATTGCGCATTAATTCACGTTATTACGCATTACGACTTATTAATTCGCTTTATTACATGATTATTGCGCGATTATTATACGTTAATATGCAATATTACGCGTTTCATACGCGATCATTACGCATTACTACGCATTATTACGCGTTGTTGCGCTATTGATGCACTTTATTAGGCGGTATTAACGCGTTATTACGTGTTATTAATCGTTATTACGCATTATTACGTGTGAAGTTACGGAATAATACGTGAGTGAATTCCCTCTCAGGATGTAGACTAATTATCCCAACTTGAAACTGAATTTTCAATAAATAGTTTACGAAGTCGACAAAAATAAGGATATTGTTGAGTATAACAAATTTTATGTGCGATTTGAAAAGAATACACTGGAACTTGGAATTAAGGAATCCGAGTTTCGGTGTTCATAGTTTCGCAGTTTCGTGATAAGCGGGGCCATGGGGCCAAAAAGAAGGCGGTGCTCAGTCAAGCGTGAAAAACAGCATGAGGGCCGCACTCTCAGCGCTTTAGTTGCATCAGGGTGCGTCATGCGTCAAAATCCAGCTGAAATTATTCATGTGGCCCTGTCTGTTTATGTTTGGATTGTCTCGATTTACGGTGAAGACGACTGCAAGCCATGTCCAAAACCGTGTGTAATTCCAAGTTACAGTGTAGTTGAATCTGTAATTATTTCTTAAAAATTATAGTTACTTCGGGTTTTTTGCATTCCGCCTTCCCCCTTAGACAAAATATGATATTGTTATTCAATTTTCATCACTGATAGCTTATTTTGTTCTTCAAAATATTATCTAAAATTCTATTTGATTAATTCATATTAAAGCAGAGTTAAATTTTCATGAAATAAATTGTTAATTAAATAATTATTGGAAATAATCAATATTGTTGAATAGCTATCATTACATACACAGTAATCCTCGAAATCATTCATTCACTTGTCCACATTAAAACTCCTATGTTTCAAGATCCTAATTTTAAAATGCTTGAATATTTAAACGAAGTTTAGAATTATTTAATTTTTGATGCTACAGTTTTCAATTTATTCATTTTGAAGGTCTCCAGTTAAAAAACATATAATTTTCAAAATTTTTAGAACAATTACACTTCAAAGGTTCACAGAATTTAAAATTCTTTAATTTTTAACAGTGAAAACGATAGTGATTTTTCTTAAAACCTTGAAATTAAAGGTTTTTTTTACTTTAAAACCTTAAATTCAAGAATATTTATTTCGCCAATTCTTAATTTTTGGAGAATTCCAATTTCAAATTTAACAATTTTGTAGTTTTTAAATTTGAAATATACTAAATTGTTTGGTTTTAGTTTTAGTCAGTTTAAAAGTTCATAATTTTTAACTGAAGTATTTTTAATTATTTGGTTTGAATTTTAAATGTACAATATTATGTGTTTTTTTAAATTCTTCGAAATCGTAGAATATCAAATTGAAAAATTTTGCTCGATTTTATAAACTGTTTGAAAAATTTGTGATGAGATATTTTTAGTGAACATTTTTAGATGAATAAGGAATATTTACATGGGAGCAAATAAGACTATTCCAAAATTGTTCATATTGAAAATAGACGTCAAGTTGTATAGGAGAAATGATATGGATTTGAATTAAAAAATCTGTTTTTAAATGCATAAAATAAAAAACTAGTTGATAAATAATTAATTTTACCTTAATAATTTGTTCCTGGAGCTCAGCGATTTGTTGTTTCTCGTTTGCAATCATTTCTAAATATTTGGTCCGTTTTGCTAGAAGGCACTTCAGTTGGGCCTCCATAGCTTTATCTTTTTTTGTATTTGTTTCAGACTTGGATGCTTTAATGGCTATGGCGAGTTCAGCCTTTTCAAATTCGAGACGATCAATTATTTTCTGCTGATTGCGAAGTTGCAATCGAGCCTCTTCTGCATAAGCTATTCGGTCGTTTTCCATTATCCGGTACTGTCTTTTCAACCTAGCGAGTTCAGCCTCCGCCATCGTTTCCAACTCCATCTCATCTTGGACCTGAGTTTGTTGTCTGTAGGCCATCTTTAAACGTTATCAGCAATCTTTCTGGTCTGCAAGAAAGATATATTTTTAACGTACTGTCTGCCGTTACAGAATTTTCCGTAATACTAACCCCTTTTTCAGCTCGCTCAGGGCTAAAGTTACGGAAAATTCCTTTATATCAGTCCTAGCGCTATAATTGACCTATGAGTTTTACGAAAAATTCCGTGATACCAGTCAGTGCATATTTTAAGTTTTTGTTTTCAAATATAAAAAATACTGCAGGGTCTCTACTAATTTCAACCCACCATCAATTTCCCGTTTATTTCCCCGCAGTTTTTTCTCGGCGATAAATATCAAATCTCCCCTGGCGGACCGAATGAACGGAACGGATACGCTACAGCGTATCCTTATAGTATCCACATCGTATCCTCTCCGTATCATGCAAGAAAAACTCATTAAAAAAGAAAGATGAACATTTAACTTGTTGAATTTCGGATTCTACGTGCAATTTCCCGTTAAAAGGTCACGGAGTAATTGGAATAGTTTTTCTTGCAACGTCAAAAACTTTAAAAAAATATTATTCCTGCGTCATTATTCTGGGCTGAAGGCGACTTCAATTGCATCGTCGGTCAGTAGTAACATACTACCTACGCGATTATGGATGCGCTTGAAGTCGCCTTCGGCCCACGTTGTCGATAGGTATTATATTTTTTTAAAGTTTTTAACGTTGCAAGAAAAACTATTGCAATTACTCCGTGACCTTCTAACGCAAATTTTCACGTAGAATCCGAGTTTGAACAAGTTAAATGTTCATCTTGCTTTTTTAATGAGTTTTTCTTGCATGATACCACGCTGAAAAAACCAGTTCTCATCAGATCACTGAAGTTAAGCAGCGTTGGGCGCGGTTAGCACTTGGATGGGTGACCATTCGAGAAAAACTGAGTGCTGTTGGCACATCGTGGGTGTGGTGAGCCCACACTTGTAGTTATTTACTACAAGTTATCAACCTAGAAACACTACCCGAATCGGGTAGTGTCACGCCTACCCCGAAAGGGAAATGGCTTAATGGTATAAATAAATACGGACAGGATACGATGTGGATACTATAAGGATACGCTGTAGCGTATCCGTTCCGTTCATTCGGTCCACCAGGGTCCTCTTACTAGAAGTACGAATGAACCGCATTTAACATATAAGGTTACTATATAATGTGATTTTATATCATGGAATATCTTATTATATTTAAACAAAATAACATTATTGTAATTTATGACGTCGAGTAAATCTGCACATATTTGGTTAACATAACGGTTGTTATTTTTTATAAATATATCTTTCGTCAATTATTTTTATGTTCTTATTGATAAATGTATGTATGTATGTATGTATACCATTAAGCCATTTCCCTTTCAGGGTAGGTGTGACACTACCCGATTCGGGTAGTGTTTCTAGGTGGATAGCTTTTTCTTGTAGTTATAAATAACTACAAGTTTGGGCTCACCACACCCATAATATGCCAACAGCACACAGTATTCTCGAATGGTCACCCATCCAAGTACTTACCGCGCCCAACGCTGCTTAACTTCAGTGATCTGACGAGAACTGGTTTTTTCAGCGTGGCATGGCCGTTGGCCATATAATAATATATAATAATATATATAATAATTATATATAATAATTATAATAACATATAATAATTCCTAGATATAATTTTTAAGGGTTTTAAAATGACTCCTGTTATCGCCAGATCCAAAATATGTCCACGAGGATGCATTGTTCAATGTAATATTCGGACCACATAATCTAAGGCAATTTTACTTGCGGTTTCAAAGCGATTTTTTCGAAAGATATTCTTGTTGTTGTTTTGGTTTCTAATTGAAAATTGGGCTTCTGTAAAATGCAATGCGCCTGCTTAGAGTAATATATAATATAACGACGTGGCTATTTGTACCGCTAGCGGGAGGAATAGTGTGGGTATCTTATTTAGCCCGCTAGCGGTACAAATAGCGATTGCACCTCGGTGTGGCTATTTGTACCGCTAGCGGGAGGAATAATGTGGGTATCTTCTTTAGCCCGCTAATTGTATGAATAGTGAGGCTATGTCATTCAGACCGCCAGTGGGATGAAAATGGGAAGTATATTTATTTATAGCCAACTAATTTTAGTCAGACTGTGCCCATTAAAAAATAGAAATGATGGTGTTATTAATTGATATTGAATTGAATGTCATTGCTTGCTATATAACCTCAATTTCTGAGCTGACTGTGAAAAGGACAAAAACAAATACGTTGTTACTTTGTATTTACGAAAAAAGAAACAAATACACGGAGTTAACCTTTTTTTTTAAAATAAGAGAGAATTATAAAATGATTTTTTTAAAAAAGTTTTGTGAAATTGATTGTTTTTTTGTTACAAAAATGGATTTTAATCAAATTGACAGAAATTGGGGTAATGGGATTGATGCGATAGGTGGACCTGTGAAAAATATCAAACAATTTTACTTAATGAGTAATAAATTAAGGTCAATAATTTTACAACAAGTACTTTCTGATCAAATGCAAAATTCATGGAGTTTTACCTGAAAAGATTTTTGACATCAATAAAAATGTTAGCTTCGATTTCAAAAACAAAAGAAACAAAGAAAAGTTTGATATAGATACTGAAAAATAAAAAATAAATCTCTCTTAAATTTGACTATCAAGGAATGCAATTCACAGATACATTCTTTGAATGTTAAGATAAAACAAATTGTTGAGAAATAGCCTTTTCAAAACATAAGGTTACACATGGTCATGATTTTATTTTGAATGATATTACATTTCTTTATCATGAAAGAAATCAGAAGAAGAGATTATTCATAGAGATTTTATTTACAAAGAGAGAAGGTAACAAGGCTATCAACTTAAAAAAGGACCTCTCAAGGTATAACAAAGTATTGGATAGAGTAATTAATTGGTTAAAGTAATTTCTTTGACTTGATAATAGAATAATTTTCTTTTCTATTAAACAATCAATTTCTCAATGAATAATTTTGGTTATATTAAACTTAATCAATTTTTAATGAATATTTTCTTTACAGGTTATATTAATTTTTTCATACCTTTAGTTATTCCCTATAAATAATCCCTGATGAGGAAGTTTAAATTGACCTCGAAACATGTTGGTCCCCTCGTAGTATAAAAAGGACGGAGAAGTCAGAAGTTATAACCTGAAAATGCAATTGCCGTATTTCGCTCCATAAATACTAGCAATACTAGCAATAATAATAATAAGAGAGAAAGATTTCAAACATCGTAATAAATTAACTTATTTGCCAACAGCCATACCACGCTGAAAAAACCAGTTCTCGTCAGATCACTGAAGTTAAGCAGCGTTGGGCGCGGTTAGTGCTTGAATGGGTGACCATTCGAGAAAACTGAGTGCTGTTGGCACATCGTGGGTGTGGTGAGCCCACACTTGTAGTTATTTACTACAAGAAACTAACCTAGAAACACTACTCGAATCGGGTAGTTGTCACGCCTACCCTGAAAGGGAAATGGCTTAATGGTATACATACATACATACATTTAACATCCTCATCTCATCAGTCACTTGACTTAGCCGTCGCTATGATGAAAACCGGGTTTACCCAAGAACAAATTTGAAAAAAAAATAATAATAATCTCCCTGCCGAAGGTGTTTTCGCGTTGTTGTCACGGTAGGGCTTTTACTTTCCTCTCATGACTTTGACATATATGTTGGCGGTAGCACTGCTACTGACAGCGTTTCCCATGCCAGACAGACCCATGATTTATCATGGAGAGTCTATTAAAGATTTTGAAACGCTTGACGCTTCCTGAGGATCATCGGGGCGCCCCTGGAGCCACCGCTGGCGGCCACAGCATGCGGGACGGTGAGCTGCGAGATGGTCGGGCAGATCTCACTAATCAAACAGCTATCCAGCAAGAACATCTGCGACGAACGGTAAGCAGTGGAACATCAACTGTCTCTGCTGAGGATGCTTTGACTAGCGTTAGCTATTTGCAGCCAAGCACCTCAACAGAAATACCGGGGGAGAGCATCAAGTCGGATACCACAATGAAAGAGGAATTAGTGCGTCTCTACTATGAAAGTGCGAAGTTTGAAACCGAAAGCAAAGAAGGATAAAACTTTAGGATGAAGTTTGCTGCAAAGTATCCTCATATAAAGAAAATCGCACTAAGAGATTATATCGCTAAAGTGAAGGACATCAAGACTAAGCTACGTATTTCAGAAGATCAAGCAATGAAGATTAAACAACAGGTTGATTTGGCGTGGAAAAACGTCGACAATGAACATCAGTTAGAGGAAGCCGCGTCACACGATGAAGCAGCGGCAATAAAATAAAATAATAATAAAATACATAAATAATCAAATAAAGCAGACAGGGTCAGATAAAATCAACAACTTTTGGTGGAAGAAGTATACTTCTACGCACGTATATTTACTACTTTCTTAAACGGAGAAAACCCCATTCCGCAGTGGTTAGTAGAAGGACGCACGGTACTGATCCCTAAGACCGGATATTTGTGAAATTCAAAGAACTACAGGGCCATAGTTTGTTTCAACACCAGTTACAAGCTGTTCACTAACATCCTCAAAGAGAGGATATTAACATCTATCAAGCCGGTATGGAGTGCAGTAGTGGAACAACGTGGATGCAAGCGAGGGATGACAGGTTGCAGGGAGAACTTGTTAATAGACAGGTGTATTACCCAGAACTCGATCAGAAATCGATGCAATCTGTCCAAGAATCTAAGAACATTGAGATGCATAAAAGACCTTATGCTCTTATGGCGGACAAGATTTGTCGTAACATCTGACAAAAGACAAGTGACTACCAGCTATGTCACATACAAGAGGGGGGTCTTCCAAGGAGACTCTCTTAGTCCAATACTTTTCTGCATCTCCCTCTTGCCTCTTTCTATTGTTCTCTGAGGCAATAGCTCTGGATACCTATGTGGCCCGCCGAACAGAAGAAAAAGTAAGGTCAACCACATTTCATATATGGATGACCTTAAACTGTATGTATGGCTCTTCAGAAAACGATCTTAACATCCTTGTGGCGGCGGTAAATAGGTACTCTAAGGCGATTGGCATGAGCTTTGGACTCAACAAGTGTGCCTGCGTCCACCTACGCAAAGGAACACTAGGAAACACATAATCGCAAGCGGAAACACAAGATGTTCTTGTGTTAAAAACGGCACTTCAAAAAAGGTAGCGCTAAATTTTCGGAAAAATTTGGGTTTCCGAATTATATGGGAAGCATAAGATCCAGGCGACCAATATGCTGATCGCTCCTATACTGCTTTACACGTTTGGTGCAGTAAAATGGAACATTCATGAATTGAAGCAACTTGTCCGAAGCGCACGCAAGATGATGACAATCCATCGAAGTCATCATCCTCGATCTTCTGTACCTCGAATATACTTCCCTCGAGATGAAGGGGGCAGAGGTTTACTGCGCTTGGAGTGTCTTCATTGAAGAACGGTTCTGGCTACAGCCTGCTCAGTTCTAAATAGCACATATTCTCTTATGCGATTCGTACACCAACACTTAAGTCGTCAATGCCTTTGGTGCTCAAAAGTCTTGTACGTGAAGCAGAACATTCGCTTTTACTAAGAGAGCATGCTGACAAACCCCTTCGTGGTAAATTCTACGGCATTATACGTAGAGAAGAGCTATCGAAGGGTCTATCTAACATGTTTCTCTAGTCTTCTGGATTGAGGTCGAAGACTGAGGGATTTTTTTTTGCCTTTCAAGACGACTTTATAGACACCTTAGTTTATCGCGGGCGCATAATGAATGTACTTGTAGAGGATACCAACTGCCGAGCGTGCAAGCAAGAGCCAGAAACACTTGGACATGTTCTCAGTGGATGCTCAAAGTATGCACGCTACGGGCACATAGAGGAACACAAGGCGGCTTTAAAAGTGTTGTATTACCATCTTCGGTACTTCTATGGTGTACATAAAATGCTCGCCTTGCCATGAGCCAAGGGGGAAGTGGAGTCTGTTGTGGAGAATGACCAGTGTAAGATCTACTAGAATTTCTCATTCACCACCACCCAACGTATCAGTGTTACAAAGCCTGATATTGTCCTCCAAGATATGAAGACGAAGATCATTTACGTGATTAAATTCTCGGCACCAGCACATGATAATATCAGGGTAAAGGAGGAATAAAAGCGAGCTAAATATCAAGCACTTCCATTCCCATAATCAGCTGCCTTGGATATATGAAAGCTTCATTTCTCAGCCAACTCAACAAGATTCCAGCTTGCCAGCGTCAGGCTCAGTTTATCGCAAACCGGATGTAAAAGGCTGTTCTTCTGGGATCACTTCATCCGGTCCGTCAACACTGTTTCTCATAACATTCTATAAAGATTGGTTGCTCTAAAAAAGTATCCAGAGGTGAAAGCTTCACCTCCAACCGTAAGGTCATCCGCGGTTCGAGACCGGATTCTAAGGAACAGTGTTGCACGATGTCATCTTGCTCAAATTTCCCACTCTTGTTTACCTTCTAGGACAGAAGGAGCAGAAGTGGAGGATGTACACGTTCCGGTTGCGCCACAGATAAGAATGTGCTCGCGCAGTGGGCATATTTTTTCACTAGAATTTTGTGTGAGGGGGAAAAACAGTTTACCTAACCAAATCTTCCGTTACTTTCACGTTATTTGAGGTTACCATTTGAAAAATTTGTTCAATGCAAAAATTCTAATATCAAACTGATTTTCACAGTTATTCACAGTTCTGTGCAGATATTCGCCCCCCCCTCTCCTAAAATACCGATATTGAAAACAGTTTTATGCGTCAACGCTGGGAGGGGTAAACTGAAGGCGAGTTTTCGAAAAATTATGATTATGTTTAATTATTATCTATTTTTGTCTCAGGCTTAAGATGGTCAAAGCCCAATATGTCGAAGGCATTTTTTGTTAGAGTTGGATTTTTGAATAGTCTGCACGATGTTGTCCCAGTATACATCATCAGTCACGGACGCATTTTTGTAATGCAATCAAGTGATCTGATAAGAGCAGTGTGCCTAATTTGACATATTGGGCAAAGCCTGGTTTTTAACCCATCATTCACGGACTGGGTTACAGCCAAATGCATGATCCCTCGTGAAAAGAAAGACCAACTTAAGATCACTTTTAGACCAGTTTCAAACCACGTTTGGTCTTTTTCTGGTCTTTTCCCTTCAGCTTATACCTGCCTCATTTTGAGGGCATTGAAATAGACACCACTCTCTCTCTCTGAAATAAGGATAGCTGTCTGTATCAACAGATTAGCTATACCTAAAAGTCCTAAAGAACCTGGGCTGATTTATGAGCATTTATGAGATCTAGAGGCTTTAACCAGTTTCCGTTATATTTATGGAACTCTGTCCCTCCCTCCATAGTTATGGTCCTGACTCGTGATGAGCTTAATAATGATGGGATATTGGGGGTTCAAACTGCCGGGGCAGGACTATACCTGCCTATACTGTGATCTAAAGTTGGTCTTTCTTTTCACGAGGGATAGGAGTGACCTACAGCTTAAGGTGGGATCCGAACCACCAAAACTTCGGTAAAGGTACATAGAAAAATTTCCAGAGGTACCGGCTCAGGGATCGAACTCCGGGCTTCTAACGTGAAGCCCGAGCGCCTAAGGGATCGTCCATGTATTACGAAAGACGTTTTTCTTTTGTTTAAATGAAGACGCCTTAGATAATATATGGACGATCCCTAATCAACTGAGCCACCGAGGATATTTATATGTTATATATATATATATATATATATTTATTATTATTGCTAGTATTGCTAGTATTTAAGGAGTAAAAGGATACAATTGAATTTTCAGGTTATAGCTTTTGACCGCTAGAGTCTTATAAAAGAATATTTTTCAAAAATAAACGAACCAACATTCTTCAGAAAGGTTTTAGAAATATTTGATAATTATCTACTTTTCCAATTTATTATTATTTATTAATTTATTATTTCAAACACTGCACTAAATTTTGATGGTGAGTTACTGAGTTGCTTATTTGTTGGTAAGAAAAAAACTTCCTTACCGGCAACAAGGAGGATATTATATTAGGGGCCGTTCAAAAAATACGTAACGCTTTTTTCCGAAAATGTTCACGCCCCTCCCCCCCAAAGGTAACGCTTTTTCTATAGTAAATGTAACTTTAACACTAGTGTAACGCTCGAGGTGCCCCCCCCCCGGCCCCTAAAGGCGTCACGTATTTTTTGAACGGCCCCTTATATATATTTTCGAAAAATTATCATCATATGTTGTCTTTATTTATTTTTATCGTTGTATTATATTATATTATATCATATTATTATATTATAATATATAACTCTAAGCGACGAAGACGCGGTACTTGGAGATTTTATTCTTCACATTAGGTCGGATGACTGCAGCCCAGCATACAGTGTTAGCAGGCGCGTTGCATTGTAGAGGCGCCCAATTTTCAATTACAAAAAAAAAACAACAAGAACATTTTTCGAAAAAATCGCTTTGAAACCGCAAGTAAAATTGTCCTTAGATAATGTGGTTCGAATATTGCATTAAACAATGCATCCTCGTAGACGTATTTTGGATCTGGCGATAACAGGAGTCGTTTTAAACCCCTTAATGTCTTTGGTGTTAGCGAATAATTAATGAAAAATAATTATGAAAAAACTATTTTTGATCTATTATCACAGTTTAATTGTAGGATGACAGCTCAGAAATAGATAACCAACATTTATATCGAAAATGGGTTTATTGCATAAAAATCTTTTAAAAATAACTTCACATTGTGGTAAAAGAATCTTGTCGAAATATCATTTTTTGATTCAGTTATTTAAAAAAAAATTTAATAAAATTTTAGTTAAAATTCATTAAAAATGTAATTATAGTAATAATATTTTTTAACCTTGTAGCAATGATATTTCTTGAAATTATTGTAATTTGATGAAAAAAAACAACATATTTTCTTATTTTTTCGGATTCTTAGGAAAAAATGTATGTCGTACTGTGATATTGCGATCTTCAATTTTGATTTTCTCGGAATAAGATAAACATTTTGAATCATACATGTTTTATTCTCATTAAGCATCCCTATATCTCAAAAACATGACTTTATTTTCGCACAAAAATACAAAATTCTATTTTTAATCGCAATCGAAAGCCGATTTTGAAAAACTGTGAAATTGTAATCCTGAAATTCTCGATCAAGATAATTAATATTTCGGGAGAATGTTTTTTTTTTTATTTCAACTGAAAATTGAATTTTGTATCGCAATCCACAGCTGAACCTGCTGGAATTTTAGATTAGTACCACTTTGAGATTGTCAATTTTAACATCAATTTTCTCTAACCTGGATAACTTTTCTTAAATAAACTTTTTTGGCCCCAATTCAGCAACACTTCAGCTTTGCAGTGGACTTTCGTTTCATCTTTAAATAGTGATTTCGATTATACATAATGCTTTTTTGCTCCCCTGAAAATTCACATTTAGTACTGTACTGCCACCCTTCAATTCTAACTACATGTGTTTATAACAAAGTTAAAGTGAAATTCCCTTAGTATTAAAATAAATAATTTTTATGGTGGTTTTCAAAATAAAACTTCAATAATTAATCAATAATTAATCGCTAATACTGAAGAGATTAAAAAACTATATCTACATTTTTTATTCAAAATCTTCAAAAATCTACATTTTTGAAAAATTGGTTGAAGTCTTTATAAAGTTTTAATTATTTTTGAAATAAATTGAATTATTAAACTTCTAAATATCTTTTAAACTTACTCGGATTTTTGCTAAAATTTTATAATCTTGTAAAATTGGCCAATTTTGCTTCAAAATCTTTTATATTATGATTCGAAATTTTATGAAATCATTTAAAATGTTTTGAAATCATTTTCAAATTTCTCTTAGAATTCATTTTTCAAGATAAAAATCATTTGAAATTTTCCCATGAATCATAACAAAAATTTATATTCTCTTGAAACCTTTCAAAATTCTTAAAACGCTTCTTAATTTTGTTTCGAAATCTTCAAAAATCAATTTTTTTCTTAAATTATTGAAAATGTTTTCAAATTTTTGAATATCTTTGAACCTTTTTCAGACTTTCAAACCTTTTGAATATCTTTTAAGTGATTCCGATTTTTCATAAAAATGTTTTAAAAATGTTTCATAAGCTTCTAAACCTTCTAAATATCGTTTGAAATGTTTCATATTTTTCATAATTTTTTCTTATTCACTTATTTTAAAAAATTGCCTTTAAATCTTCCGATTTTTTTTGACAATTTTCGAAATATTTTGAAGTGCTTTAGATTTTTAAAAATATTCTTTTAAAATTAATTTTTCAAAACAAAGATCATTCAAAGTTTTTCCAACGATATTAAGAACATTTTTTTATTCTCTTGAACTAATAGAAAAGCTGCCAGCATATAATTTTCTAAAAAACGAAATTTCTTCATTTTATTTTTTAACCTGTGATAAAAAAAAAATATCAATCTAACATACAAAATTGATTTTGTTAAATGAAGATCTACATGACAAGACCCTCAATTTTAGGCATCTTCGAAGACTATTGAACTAAAAGAAAAGATTTCAGCATAGTGTTCTGAATAAACGAAATTTTCTCATTTTTTAAATTCTTCAATCTTTGATAACAAAAAAGCATCAGTATGAAATAGCTAATTGTATTTTTAATGCAGATCAACATGCCAAGACTTCTAATTTGAGCCGCCTTCAAAGAAAATCGGATAATTTTTAGGGTATGATACCCTTTATTTTATCAACGGTTTTTATGTGGGTGTCCCGATTTTTGGGATGTTCATAATTTTGAATGTTTCCGGTTTAAAATTGCAGAAATATTCCCAATTCAACTTGATATAAAACAGTCTTAATTTATTTGTAACATTTTCAAGTCTTAAAAAATATAAGTTTCTTAATTCTGAACGATTAGAAGTTGTATCATTATTAATGTTTAATGTTTAATTTTAAAATTGTCTAGATGCTCACGATTGTGAAATTTAATATTTAAAACTTATTCGTTGATAAATGTTACTCAGTGCAGAATTTGAATGTTTGAACTTATAAGTTGAACACACAATTTTTTAAACCCTTTTGTTGAAAAATGTACAGATTTCTATGATCTCCAAAATTTTTTTATTTTGAGCGATTCTAATTGGAAGAGTCTACACGTACCAAAAAAATCTGTCTATTCGTTCTGAAATTTCGGTACCCATACCCAAGGCCACTGTAATTATGAGATTTCTAATTTAATTTTACATGCATTTAATACTTAATTAATTTAATACTTCAATTAAAATACTTTTCAATTGGCCTATCGGTACAAATAGCCCCTTTTCCAAGACTCGTTATTCGTACCGAAAAAATCCGTCAATTCGTACCGAAATTGCGGTACACGTAGCCACGGCCTTTAAAATAATTCATCACTATGAAAACTTAAGAGACTTTAAAATTGTTTAATTTCAGAAGGTAAAATTTGAAATTGTTTAATATAGAAGAACTTCAGTTTAAAATTATTAAATCCCTGTTCTATTTTGAATAATTTAAGGCTTCTTGTTCGATCCTCCAAGTCCAGCAGCGCTTGGCTCGGTTATACTCGGATGGGGTGCGTCGTACTAAACAGAGTATCTTTATTAGCTCTCAAGCTGCCTTTACTCTCGATTCAATATCAATTATGCCAATTTTAAAAGGAAAAAATATTTAAAAAAAAAAGATATTTTAATTTTTGTACACATTTTTTAATTACCTGTAAAATTTGGTAAAAGTGCCCGAATTCTAGTGAGAAATTGTAGTTTCTAAGAGAATTATTTTTGAAATTTACCACTGTTTTTGAACCAATAATTTAAAAATTGTAGAAAATTTAAAGAATAATTCTACTAGAACCCAAAAGCTACAAATTTTTGCTAGAATTTGGACACTTTTACCAAATTTTCCAAGTAATTACAAATCACAGCACAAAAAGAGCTCAAAAAAGAGGAAATATGTCAATTTATTCACGAAAAAGGGGAAAATGGGGGGAAAATGAAACATTTATTTCTATACGTAGAAAAGAAGAAATAATTCTTTTATAAGAAATATTATATTTTTAAATAATGTTAAATGATTTTTTAATTATCTCTGCTATTGGAAATTTTTTTTGGGCATACTTATAGGTCGTTGGCAATATGAAAAAGTCCGACAAAAAATAAAACTCGTTAAGTAAACCATTTTTATGTGTTGAAATTGTTCATGAATATTTTCGCTTTTAAAAAGATTTGTCATTTCGTGCTTACTATAATTAATACTTTGAATGTAAATCTTAAACTACATTTCTTAACGCTTTTAAACTGAAATTAAATATAAATCAAGTTTGAGCGCCTAAGACATTAATAAAAAATTTGAAATATTTAATTTGTATGGATTCAGCGGAAAAATATTTTATTAAAGTTTTTTACCAATTTCAAACTAAACTATAGTTTAGATTGAAATTGTTTAAATGAAAATTTGTAAATGTTTTATTGAAAAGATTTAAAAATAAAATTTGAGATTGCTTTTCACTTCAATACAGATGTCAAATTTAAGTGGCTCAAATTTGAACTTTTGACTTTAAATTGTTCAAGTTAGAACATTTGCAGTGGATCAACTTGGAATATTCAAATTTTCAATCATTTAACTTTACATATTTTAATTCAAAAGTTTTCACCTTTCAATACTTTTTTTTAAATTGCTGAATATTTTGTAACTGTTCCAATTTTATATTGGATAATAACTTCTATCTCCAGTTTTCACATATTCAACATGTTTTAAAATGCTTCAGCTTTAAGTTTTTTTTTAAATAGTTTATTTTTAATGGACCATTAAAATAAGGTTTTCAGCACTTGAAACTCGTTGCACTTATATAGTTATATTTGTGTTACAATAGATTTTTATTTTTTATTTTGTACTTTAATTATTCATAAACAATTTATTAGGTGCTTCAATATTTTACAGATGCATTTTATTATTTTCATAGAAGCTCCTAGATCTTTACGTCTTGCTCTGTATTATAGCTTCAACAAAAAATTTAATTTAATTTATAAAAATGAATTATTATTTATTTTAATCTAAATGTAAAAAAGTTAAAATTGTTATATTAGATAATTCTGTAAGTCAAAAAAGTCTGTATTACAAACAATGGTTTTTGCAGTTCTTACGTATATTTACTAAATTCCAAGAATTTCCCGCGTAATTCAAATATTTTAGTCTAACATATGGTATATTTAAAGTGAAAGGGGGAAAAAGGAGAACTTGAAAAAAAGGGAAACGCAGGGGAATAGGGAAGCGACTGCGATCCCTGTTGTTCAGTGATTTACTAACAATAAATAACTAAATGATTTGATAAAGCCTCCTCAATTACAGAATATTACTGTATTTACGTGACGCATGGCATAAATAGAAAAAAAACTAAAAGGTCGAAGAAAATCACGCGTGCCAAGGAGTGGAGCCTGGAACATTGATGTTCTCATCGAATGAAACATTCAACGAATGAATCATGAGATTGACTTGTCTGCAAAAATAGACATCTGCTAAGTGAGTCTGGCAACCCTTTAGTGTACTGACGCAAATTTGATGAAAGGACTACTTGTTCACCTTCTAAAAGGAAGTCAAGTACTTTCTTTCTTCTTTTTTTCTACATTGAATACACTTTTAATATCCATAAAAATGTTGTAGTACAACGCAAGTAAAGTGGCACTTTACACTCTCAAATAAAAAAGTATAGTAAACATGACCAAATGATTTTCTAATTTCCTGTAACTATACCTGTAAATATAAGTCTTTTTCTATTCTATCTTTACCTTGAAAAATATTAACAATTTTCAGAATTAGTGTAGAAAATATTGCTTAGGGTAGAAGAACCAGCTAGTATCCTTTAAGGGGTTTTAACCTGTGAAATTATTTTTGGAAGATCAAGAACCTTCTTCGGAAATGTAGAGGTTTTCAGTAGTCTTTGAAGGATTCTGGGTCTGAAGTAAAATCCTTTGAAGACGAAGTCCAATGAAGTTATTTTGTGGCACGACATTTGAACAAAAAAAAACTTTTGACACCTTGCACAGCCCTGACAGCTGTACTACCGGGTACTACTGCACCCCCATTTAAGTAGATTTCCGGTTGCCAATGGAGGCAGCCATGGTGCCAGCCAGTGTCAGCTGTGGGTTGTTGATCCAATGGTTACTAGGCAACTTCCTGATTATGTGATTTTTTTGCCTGAAATATGTAGATGGCATTACTTGTTCAAGTTTAGATGACATTTGTTGTTAATTTAAATTCATTTTCGCTCAATTTGTTTCATTGTAGAATGTAGAACACTCTTCGTTCTGTTCTTTTAAAATACTAGATTTATTATGAAAAATATTAATTATTTATTTCTGAGAACGAAGCGTAGATTATATTTAAAAAAACGAATGATGAAAAGCTGTTTTACTTTCATTAGAAGCTAACATGCGAATACAGACAAAAGGATATAAGGGATCCTTGCTTAACAACATTCATGGATATTACGTCATTTATTACACATTGCCTTAGAAACTTTCAGAATAAGGAATTAGTTTCCTGAAACAAGTTTAATTTCTGATTAATAATGGTAATAAGGTAATGGTTATAATGTTGGTTATAATGTTTATAAGGTTGTAAAATTATGCGTTTGGAGAAAGGATAATTTATGGGGATTGATTAAGTGGTAATCGGAAGTTGGTAATTTTGTTTCACAATGTATGTATTTTGAATCTGAACTCTGAGGTGATACGAACAACGTAACAAGTGTGTTAAATATTTTATTTGGAGTTTTCAGTCATTTATATGCAAGTGATGTGTGAAATATTGCAAGATTAGAAAATAGAAATAAACTTTGAGATGTTTTTCACACATCGATTGATGTTTACTTTGGCCTTGAACTAGCTTTTTAACATTGATTTTTCGTTGTCAATACATACAGGAGAAACCATTGATTAGGGTTGATTGTAGATTTAATTATTTGAATTGTTTAACTTTGAAGCTTATCTAATTAAAATTTTTGCATTTCTACTCAATTTTGATGGCTTCACACTTTAAACCATTTGAAATTTTTTCATTTTTAAATACATAAAAATGAAATTTCCCTGCAATGTGACTTAAATTTTAAATTCTCCGATTTGGAACGATTTAATAATTTGAACATTCTTTAATTAGTAAGGCTTTAGGACCATTCAAACATTATTCAGTGCCCTTTATTTAAATTCTTAACTTTTATTCCAGTAGGCATGGCCTTAAACTTGTTAGTTTTTGTTCTAATAAGCGCTTAATTAAAAAAAATGGAGAAACATTTTTTTAGATTTTAAGTATAGTACAATAAATCATGCATACTCTACAGTTCCAAATCACGTAAATACTTGTTTTTCAGTTGTTATGGAAGTGCCCTAATTTTTAGAATATTCAATTGTAATTCTTTTA